>CM031243.1:683140572-683733072 GCA_018340775.1 Taxus wallichiana var. yunnanensis
CTAGATGGCTACTCAGGGTATAATCAGGTGATGGTGAAAGAAGATGACCAATTCAAGACGGCTTTCACCACCAAATGGGGGACCTATGCCTACAAGAAGATGCCATTTGGACTATCAAATGCTGGAGCCACCTTCCAAAGGGCAATGGATATGGCATTTAAGGGGTTGATCAACAAAATAGTTCTGATATATCTTGACGACATCACTGTATTCTCAAAAAATGCAGTGGATCACCTCTGTCATTTGAGGCAAGTATTTCAGAGATGTAGAAGATTTGGGGTATCATTGAATCCCAAAAAGTGCATATTCTTGGCTCACGAGGGAAAACTTCTAGGCCATATTGTTTCAAAGGAAGGGTTGACGATTGACCCAGAATGGGTTGAAGCAATTCAAGCATTGCCATTGCCAAGTCACAAGAAGGCTCTTCAAAGCTTCTTGGGAAGGATCAATTTTGTCCACAGGTTTGTTCCAAACTTTGCAGCTCTCGTAAAGCCAATAACGCTGATGTTAAAGAAGAGCATGGAATTTAAGTGGACATCTGAAGGCAAGGCAAGTTTTGAGGCAATAAAAGAGGCTATATCTCAAGCCCCAACTCTCGTCAATCCAAACTTCTCCAAGGACTTCATGCTATATGCCTTCGGTGGTGGAGACACAATTTCTGCAATCCTGGCACAACAAAACAAAGAAGGATTAGAACAACCAGTTGCTTTCTTCAGTCAAGGCTTGGAGGAATACGAAACTAGATACTCTTTCATTGAAAAGCATGTACTTGCAGTGATCAGGAGTTTAAAGAAATTCAAGCACCTAGTCTCAAACAACAAGATCCAATTATTGGTCTCTCATGCGGGAGTCAAGGACTTCCTTCTAAACAAGGATCTGAATGAGAAGCGTGCAGGGTGGATAACTCGTGTCATGGAATATGACATCGAGATCAAGGTCACCAAACTAGTACGTGGAAAGGGACTATGTGAACAGCTAGCCTTGAGTCAACAAGTTGAAGCAGGTGATGAAAAAGAGACTGTCTTGGTACTACAGGATGGCCAAGAACATGAAAATGATGATGTCCCCATTCCTTGCTGGACCCAAGGTATTATGCACTTCCTAGGTACAGGCCAGTGCCCCCCAGAGATGAACAAGACCCAAAGGAGATACTTCAGATTACAGGTTGTCCCGTATGCCATTGTTGATGGAGTTTTGTTCAAGAAAGATGTAAATGGAGTGCTGCTGAGATGCATTAGCACAGGTCAGATTCAAAGGGTATTGGAAGAGTTTCATGGTGGACCAGCTGGTGGCCATTTTGCGCCAAGAGTGACAGCTCTAAAAATTATGAAGGCTGGTTATTATTGGCCTAAAATCTTCAGCGATTGCTACGCATGGATCAAGAGGTGTAAGAATTGTGCATTCTTCACAGGAAAAGAGAAGTTTGCTGCCCTTCCATTGCATCCAATCTCAGTTGACCAGCCATTCATGCAATGGGGTTTGGACTTCATTGGAGTCATTAATCCCAATTCAAGCCAAGGGCATAAATGGATTTTGACAGCCACAGACTACTTCACCAAATGGACAGAAGCAGTAGCACTCAAAGAGGCAAATGAGTCTAGCATCTTAGAATTTTATGAGGGAATAACAACCAGATTTGGTGTACCTACCACAATAATCTCTGATAATGCATTGGCATTCATTGGATCTAAGGTGACTGAGTGGGCTGTCAAGAACGGTATTTACCTAAGCACTTCATCGAACTATTACCCTCAGGGTAATGGCCAGGCCGAGTCTACAAACAAGAACTTGTTGAGGATCATTAGGAGAAATCTTGATGAGAATCAGAGGTCTTGGCATACCAAGTTGAAATCAGCCTTATGGGCTGATAGGATCACTCCCAAAAGATCCACAGGTAACTCTCCATTCAGGCTTGTCTATGGAAGAGAGGCAATCTTGCCCATGTCACTTGAGTTGCCAACATTAGAACTCATGAAGCAACTGGAGTTACTTGAATTTGAGCCCATGGAGGTGAGGTATGCAGAGTTGATGGAGTGTGGGAGATCGAAATCGTGCATCCCAAGCAATGGAAAAGGATCAAGCTTTGATCAAGAAGACCTTTGATAGGAAGGCCAAAGATAGATCTTTTCAAGTTGGAGATCTAGTGTTGAAATGGGATGTGGACAGGGAAAAACCGGGAAGGCATTCAAAATTTGATGCCATTTGGAGTGGCCCATACATGGTCATGAAGTGCAAGAGCAGCAATGCTTTCCAATTGGCCTCATTGGACGGTGAAGAACTGCAGATTCCAGTAAATGGAATCTATCTCAAACATTGCTACTAAAAATAAAAGGTTCACCCTTGTAAATATTAGCCTAGATTTCAATTCCTCTAAGTGCGTATGCACATTGTCTTGTTGTAGTTAGGTTTTAGTTTCCCTAAGTGCTTTGGTGCAGGTTTTGTCACTCCTAGATTGAGTTTTTACAGTTCAGCATGCTCTCGTAGAGGGAGTTGCAGGATCAGGCTCATTTCAGGTTATTTCTTATGACTCCATGCCCAATGGATCGCTAAAAGGCCACTAATCTTCTACCTAGCAGGCAGGTGACCCCGAAAAGTCACCAAATTGTTATCCAAATTTCACCCCCCAGAGTTAATTTGATAACATGCATCAGAGTTTTTAGTTCCAAACAAGTAGATTGATTCAGGAGAAAATCGTAAAATTGGCTAAGTCCTGCTCAAGGCCACCTTTGGGACAGCTTGGAAAAATTATACGTGGAAGGCGCGGATCGGAAAAAAGCCTCCAGGCGGCCCAAACAGAAAAGGGACATCTGGGACAAATGGATGTGAAATGCCCAGATCGGCCGAAAGAAAGAAAATTTGTCCAAGTCCTTTACTGGGAGCAAGCGGGACAAGAGTGCGCGGAGGACGCGAACCGGCCGAATCGGGCGAACCGGAAGAATTTGTCCCTGCGAAGCACTAGGACATTTGGGACAAATGGACGGAAGGACGCCAACCGCCGGTTCGGCCAAATAGAAACTTCAAAGATAAGGACAAGTGGGTCAAAGGACGCGTGGGGACGCAGTGAATGGGAAGGAGCCGAAAGCCAATCAGATCACGCCACGTGTCACCGACAGAAAAGGGACGAGGAAGCCCATTTCGGGTGGATCGGAGGATTCTGTCTCGCAAAGCACTGGGACATCCGAGACAAAAGGACATGGTGGATGTAAAAATCCAGCAGGCCCGTGGACAAATCACAGCATGACACGTGTCGCCAAGGAAAAAGGTCCAAAAGGTCAAAGGGGCGAGTTTTTGAGCACTAATCCGAGCCAATGAAATAGTGCCACGTGTCCAAGTTTAAGGGGCCCACAAGAAAATCCTATGAAAAGGTGGAGAGAGAAAATTGCTCAGCGAACCAGAGCCTGCCACGTGTTGTCCAGATGGCAGAGCGCGGGAAAAGAAATTTAAAAATCTGTTTTCACCTGTTTTGTGCCCTAAATCTTCAGATCATCATATCTTTCGATCCAGAGCTCAGATTTGCACGTTCTTTATATCAACGGAAAGTTGTTGAAGTTCTCTACATGATTCTAGGATTAATCTCACATTTTGGTGCAGTTTGGAGGGAGAAAATTAAGAAAATGTCTCTGATGCGTGGTGATAGACAGAAGTAATACTTCAACAACCAACTTTAATGCAGCAGACAACTCGCCGCTCCTGTTAGACAGCTTACCGCGATTTTTGCTAGGATCCACCGTCTGTCATAATGAGATGATTTTAAATGCTACCAAGAAGTGGTTGGGGTAGATTCTGGATTTCCTCTCTCTTCCCTCTCTCATTTCTTGATATATATTGTAAAGAAGAGCTCCTTTAAGGGGTCGGACATTTTTGTTTTGCATCCTCCCTTATTCCCTCGCTTGCCAGAGAATTTGTGGAGCTTTCAAACCTCCCATATGGGTTGTAATGCCGTCCTTTTTGCCTCTTGGCCACTGCAATGTACTGTATCGACTCGTGAGCAATAATATATGTGTTGTGATTGACTCTCGACCCTATCATGTATTCATTGTTGTCATTTTGATCTCTTATTGCAGTTTGGTTACCTGTGCATGGTGTTTGTATTGCATCTATGTGGTCTGTGTTAAATTTTCAAAATGAGTGTCTAACATTCCTCGGTGCATCACCTTTGTAGTTTAGGTTTTATTCTATGCATTTTCTTACCCTGTCTCCTTGGCAAGTTAGATTAGGTTTTAGCAAACCCTCTACATTTTTTGTGTGCATCTGAACAGAGGAATAGGAACCAGCCTTCTCTGGAGAATATTTTCTCATCTTTACAAGTCCCACGCTTGGAGAAAGGATTCCATGTTGTGCAATCACACTGGATGCCTGAACATCAACCTAGAAGCCTGATTTGCATCCAGGGGTGCTGTGAGTCTGCAACAACAGGGCCACAAGTATCCAATGCAGAATTCTTTCGCAAGGACTATTCCACTAGTATGGGCACCACAAATACCTAAATGTACTTCAGCTAGCATCTAATTAGCTTCATCTTGATTGATACATCTTAAGAGAGTCCCATCATAGCCTCTTCGATACAAGGTGTCAACAAGAAGGGTGGTAAATGCACAAAGCACGTTGTGCTAAGGATCTTTTATTAGCTAAATTAAAATTATGAGGATAGGCTTTAGTTTGAATGAAGGTGTATATATCATGGTACTATGGATGATCAGGACCAACAATCTCACAAACCATGGTGGACTCTAACAATTCGTATGCAGGCACCAAAATATGTTCAATAAGGAACTCGTTGTGAGTTTGATTAGTGTCGAATGAAATAAGGGAAGCGATAGTTGCCATGACATCCACTATTTTGTTTTGTATGCGAGGAATTTGTTCAAAATTGATAATCCGGAAATACCCTCTAAGGATATCAACCATTCTTTTATAAGGTAAGATCTTTTCATCTTTTACCTGATATTCTCTGTTAACTTGATTAATGACTAGAAGAGAATCACCAAGAACTGTCAATTCTTACAGTGCCATGAGATAGCAAATCCTAAGCTTGCTATCAGTGCTTCATACTGTTATGTTATTTGTGCAAGGGAATTTGATACGATAAGATTTAGGTATGATGTCTCCATCTAGTGTACGTAAGACAATTCCTGCTCCAGAACCATGGATATTACAAGATCCATTAAAGAATAATGTCCATAAGGTGTGTCTTCTATGTACAACAAGTCTTCATCTGGAAATTCAAAATTTAGTGGTTGTGAACCTAGTAATGGTGTTACGGAAAATCAATTTTCCAAAGTTGCTTGACCTTTGATAGCCTTTTGATTGACAATTTCAATGTCAAATTCACTAAGTAGTGCAATCCAGCTAGACATGCATCCTATTATGACTAGTCTCGAAAGTAGGTACTTAAGAGGATCAACCCATGAAATTATCTTGGTGGTATGATTTAGGAGATAGTGTCGTAGCTTTCCAAAAGTATAAGCAACCGCTAAACAAGCCTTTTCAACCTGTGAGTACTTGGTCTCATGTTCAAGGAGAGTTCTGCTCAAGTAATACATAGCTTGTTCTTGACCCTTATCATTGTGTTATGCCAATAATGCCCCAATGGCATGTTCTATTGTAGATGTATACAACAACATAGGTTTATCCTGTATAGGTGGCATGAGTACCGACAGAGATGTCAGTGTATTCTTTCAATTTTATAAAGGCGTCTTGACAGTCTTGTGTCCATTTAAACTAGACATCCTTTTTAAGCAACTGGTTGAAATGATGGCACTTATCTACCAATTGGGAGATGAAGTGATGAATAGACTGTATTTTTCCTTGTAGGCCCCTTAATTGTCAAAGGTTCTGAGGAGGTGGCATATCTATTATAGATTTGACCTTGGTAGGGTCCACTTCAATTCCTCTTCGTGAGACAATGAATCCCAAAAGTTTCCCTAAAATGACACCAAAGACACATTTTTTTGGATTAAGGTGAACCTTGTACTCCCTTAACCGCTCAAATATACACCTAAGAACTATTGGATGATCCACCCTAGTCTTTGATTTAGCAATAATATCATCGACATAATCTTCCATTATGTTGTGAAGAAGGTCGTGGAAAATAACATTCATGGCACATTGATAAGTTGCACTAAGCATTTTTAAGGCCAAAAGGCATGACCTTGTAACAAAATGTCCCCCATGGGGTTGTAAAAGTTGTTTTATGCTGGTCTTCTTCAGCAATTTGAATTTGGTTATACCCAGAAAATCCATCCATAAGGGATAACATCTCATGGCCTGCATAGTAGAATCGACAATCATGTCAATATTAGGCAAAGGGAAATCATCCTTAGGACATGCCTTGTTAATGTCACAAAAATATGT
Source organism: Taxus wallichiana var. yunnanensis (assembly GCA_018340775.1). NCBI lineage: Eukaryota > Viridiplantae > Streptophyta > Pinopsida > Cupressales > Taxaceae > Taxus > Taxus wallichiana. The sequence continues at coordinate 683,146,927 of CM031243.1, forward strand.
ACAAATACAAATTTTAGGGGTCTTCTTCACAACTGGTACCATATTAGATATCCACTCTAAGTAATCAATGCACCGTATGAAGTCTTGCATCCAATAATTTTTGTAGTTCGTCCTTAACAAGCAATGCAACCTTGGGATGCATTTTACGTAGTTTCTACTTGATAGGTTTAGCATCTGGGTGCACCACAAGGTGATGAACCATAAGAGAAGGATCAATACTAGGCATATCTTTATAAGACCAAGTGAATACATCCTGAAAATCAGTTAGAAGTGTTGTGAAGGCTTTGATTTCAATTTCTGATAAACTGGCACCTAGTTGTAACAATTTTGGTTGGTCTTCAGTTCCAATGTTAATGGTTGTCATCTCTTCTACCAACAACTTAGAAGTGTCATTATCTTGAAATGATGTTGGAGGCTTGTGTATATTGTTGGATATTTCTGGATCCAAATATCCTCTCTCTAGTGCCTTTGAAAGGTTTTCACTAGGAGATGCGTCCTTTTCTTTCTTTTTCTTTTTCATTTTTTTCTTCTCGTATAATGCCTCAGAAAGGTTTTCACTATGTGAGATATAATTTGTCTTTTTCTATATTTAATTTATTTTTCTTTAGGGACTGGAGATTATAAGTTCTTCACCGAAGTAAGCAAGTAGCATCAAGTTTATATCGAAACCCTTCTTGTGATCCGACAAGGGAAAAGGGTCCCGAGCCCCAAGGAACTCTTGGATGACCTCATCATTTTGAAAGAGATCCATGGAAATATGAAACTGTTGGTCCTAATCAATGAGGGAAGGATAAACAACATCAAGGGTTTGAATGGATAAGTATTCTAGGAAAATTGTAGTTTCGGCTAGGTCTTTGAAGAGGCTATGTGTGGAACCGGTCTCAATTTCAGAATCTGAGTCCGCATCGCTAGATAATACCTCAAAGACTATAGGCCTCTTCTCATATGTCTCATATCCTAGACCATATGTGTAAAGGTTAGACTTGATATTCATAGGTTCAAGAACACCATGCCCTTGTGGGCCAAGGCCTCTTCCTTTCCAGTTCATGTTTTTCATCATTTTATGGTCCTTGGTGTAATTATTGGATTCATAGCATTCTATCATCTTGTCATCGTATAGCCAAGATTCGTCGGATATTGGAATATGTTCATCTACTATATATCCATATCATATCCAAAGAGTTTTTCCAAGATAGTAAGTTGTATTTTCTTGTAGATGAGGAGCGTTAGGACGCTCATAGCTATGGGGTGATAATGGGAGTTTTCCAACAAGGAATGTATCATCAAGTGCATACTCGCCTAAACCTTTATGAGAGAATGTAATTTTAGGTGACACCTTAGATGTAGATGCTTCATAGGAAGGCGCAGAAGCATGAGGGCTCAATAGTATATCTGGTTCAATACGGTTGGTAACAATAGGAGTTGGGCTAGGTTTGGTTATGCTATCAACAGATGGACAATAGTTTTCCTTTTTGTACCTTGCTTGAAAAACTTACAGTATTCAAAGGGGTCAGTATCACCATACAAGGTGAACTCTCTGTTGTTATGTGGAAAATTTATGCATTGATGGAAAGTGGAAGGTACTACATGCATCACATGTATCCAAGGTCTACCTAGAAGAAGGTTATATGATGTGTTTACGTCAACTACATGACACATAGTGTCAAGGAGCTGCGGGCCTACTTGTATGGGAAGAGTGATGGTACCACAAGACTAGCGCTCAATATTATCATAACCATGAATGGTAATGATGTTAGCATCTAAGTCATCTATTGTATGACCAAGGAAATAGAGAATTTTTATAGAACATATGTTAAGGGTCACTCCATTGTTGATAAGAACTCTCTTGACTTTATGATCGGTAATATAGGCTTTGATGTATAAGGAGTTATTGTTAATTAGATTTGGGTTCAACATATCTTGAGGGAAAAAATATAGGATAGGATTTTCAGGCGCAAGGTTCACGATCATAGCCTAAAAATGTTGAACATTGAGAGTACGAGGAACACGTGATTCATTTAGAGCATGAGTGAGAATATCTTGAAAGCTAGGTGACTCTTTCAGTAGTTCCATGAGAGAGATATGTGTGGTCATGGTTGTTAATTGTTTGATGAATTCATACTGACATGGAGTGGAAGATTTGGCATTAGAATTTTACTTTTGATTTGAAGGAGCTATTGGTTTGGACATTTGTGGTTCTATAGAAGACATAGAAGGTTGGTTTGCCACAGGAACCCATATATTATGTTGGTCTGTGGTAATCGCATTACTCAAGGTGTGAATTTAATGGTCGTCATTATAGATGGTACTTCCTTAATAAATGAGATAGTGAGCTAAAATCAATGTTATTGGTAGAAAGACCTTTGTCAAAAATTTTATTATCATCGCCATGTTTGGGAAATGGGTTTGAGAGGACCTTAAGATTTTCATTTGGTGTCTTATTTGGTGATGATTCTTCAAAGTTGATATCTCCACTATCAATGAGATCTTGGAAAAGTGATGTAAGAAAAAGAATCGATCAGTGGATGACCGTCAATATGATGAAAATCACAATAAGTATTAGCCTTGTACCAAGCAGGCATGGGTTCTCCTCAACCCAAGGTCTAGTGATGGGATAAGTAACCGTGTTTGCATTAACTATTTTTTGAAGGAAATTTGATAGAGGTTTTGCCAAAGGAGTGAAGCGATGTCATTTAGAATTAGGAGAGGATGAAACCTCTTTGTTAGAAACAACAAGAGGTTGTTTACCTTTTTTTGGTCTACTCTGAGTGTTTTGGATGTTGTGGACATTACGGTTGTCTATAATACCATCATTGACCATATTACGATTGTGGTTAAAATGTTTAGATTTGTCTTGGTGAGAGCTATTAGAATGGTTACTATGTTTCCTTTGTCTTTTGAATGAGGTTTAATCAAACCTTTTATAATAAGGGCTTTTTCAATTTGTGATCCTTTCTCAATAACTTCTTCAAAGTATTAAGGAAATGCATTTGCATGTGAAAGGATAGCTCACTGTTGAGATTGGGTACAAAGATGCTCATGAGTTGCTTCTCAGGCATGGAGCATGGGAAACGGCTAGCAATCCCATGCCATCTTTGTAGGAATTATGTGAAGGTTTCATTTGTTCATTGTTTGGCATTACACAAGTCCATCATTGTAATTTCAGACTCTATGTTGAATGATAAATGTTTGACAAACTTCTCTGAGAGGTCCGCAAAATTTTGCACAGAGCCCTTGGGGAGAAGTAGGAACCATTCCAAGGCTTGTCTTCCTAGACTTCGTGGAAAAAGATGCATTAAGAAGACATCACTATAGGCCACCTCTTGGCAAGCCATATAAAACTCCCTGATATGCTCTCTAGGGTCACTCTTGCCCTTGTATTTTTCAAATTTGGGTGTCTCAAAATATTTTGGAAAGGAACACACAAAATGTCCTTATCGAATGGGTAAGGACACAATTCTTCAAAGCTGAATTGTTTGCCTTGATGTTTCATACTAGAGATGGTATCCTTCATCATTTTCCATTCTTGGGAAAATGGTGAGTTGTTCTATAAGAAAGATAAGGAGCCATCACTTGTAGAGTTGTTATATTTGGCGTGCGTGGTATGACTCTTAAATGAAGCATCAGTAGATTTCTTTAATGCCTCCTTATCATGGGATTCATTGGTGACTTTGGACTTTAAAATACCAAGTTGTTTAGCCATGTCATTAATTTGATTCATAAGTGCTTCAGTAGGATTAGTAGCTGAATCAGTTGATTTTCCTTTGTTCCTTTTGTCAGATTTTTCTTTGTTTGATTCATTTCCTTTGGCGTTGTTCAAGGTGGACTTGTTTCAATCATCATTATTTGTGTGACTAGGTCCTACCTCATCGTCATTGTTTTTCGAAATGAAAGGTTCACCCTTGTTAGGTGGTGGTTTGCCAAGTAATTTTTATAAACTAGCTTCATTCAAGGAAGAGGGTAATTTTCTTTGTTATTCATACGTAAAATATTTCAACACAGGATTTTCTTCGAGTGAGATGTCATTCTGATCATCCTCAAAGTTTTGGTCATTATCACTATCAAAATTTCCAAAAGGATTTCATTCACCCCTTCCAAAAGGACTATAATCTCTGTGTCATTTTCCCACCATTTTTAAAAGAGGGAGGGAGCAAAAGAGATATGTGAAAGATAACTCAACCCGCAACAAAGTGAATGCAATGATGGAAGAGAGGTGTGTGATTAAGTTTGATAATAAATTTTCCCTTAACAAAGTGAATGCTAAGATGGGAAATAGGTTTGGAAGATATGAGTGATGCAACCCTTAACAAAGTGAATGTCAAGATGGAAGCATGTGAAAGTGTTTGATAAAATCGACCCTTGACAAAGTGAATGCCAAGATGGAAGAGTGGCGTGATGTGATGAAGGTTCTCGTCCTATAACAAAGTGAATGCTAGAATGGAGGAGGGTTATAGTGACAAAAGTACGAATGTGTTCAACCTCTAACAATGTGAATGCTAGAGTGAAGAAGTGAGGATAGATTGATTGCAAAATGCACTCTACCACCTAGCAAAAATGAATGCTAAATGGGAAGAGGGTATGAAAAAAAGGATTCGAATCATATGCGATGTGCTCAACCCTTAACAAGAATTAGTTAAGAAGGAAGAGGCTAATGAAGAGATAAGACTCAAATACTAATAGTGTAAGTGTTGGAAAGAAGATATGATGAAGTGTCTAGAATGCAACAAATATGTTGTCAAGTTAGAGACATGAAGAAAGAAAATGTATTTAGTTTAACAATGATGTTGTCAAACTAAAGGTCGTAAGAGGAGAATGAAGATGAAATGTGATGAAATAAGTTGTGGCAAAGTGAAACACAACACGATAAGATGCGAGTTGTAAGATGAAAGTGCTTGAGTGAGGACGTGGATATCCACAACTCAAGACTTGATGTCGAAAAGAGGATGAAAACTTAAACTTTAGGAAATGTAATCCAAATGTTTAAGTATTGAATGAAATGGGAGATGAAATTGAGGAGGTGAATATGACAGATAGAAGGATTTGATAATCATGAAAGGGGAAGAATCAAATAAGTGAATAAAAAAATCCAAATGAGTGAAAGAAGCTCAAATGGAGAAGACAATGAGGATGAAAAGAAGAGAAAATTGAAATAATGAAAAAGAGATGAAAGTTCAAAAGGGGAAAATTGAGAGTAAAATGAAGGTTAGTGAATGACTGATGACGAGAATAAAAGGAAACGAGAACAGATGAAACGAGGATGAAAGTAGAATCCAAACAAGGATAGTTTGGAAAAAGATGAAAAGATAAGAAAAGTGAAAGATGGATCCCAAACAAGGATTATTTGGGAAAAGAGAGTGTGGAACACTACTACAAAAAGAAAGAAAAACAAAAGAAGAAAATCAAAAAATAATTTTTTGTTTGAATTTTTGTTTGTGGCCTCTACCTTAGATTGGCTTGGAAAATGTTTGGCTTCCTGGGTGGCTCTCTCAACTAGGTTTCAACAAAATATCCGAGCGAGTGAAACACTATTACTAGCTAACAACTTTAATTTACCCCCTTTGAAACCATGAGAAAATACCTTGCTCAAAATGAATCACACTACAGTCACCACTAAGGATATCCCATGACTCTAACTCACAAAGGCTTTACTAGTCAGATAGGAGAAAACGTTCCCATTTTGTCCACCAATTCCCTCAAGGTGTGGACTACTTTGGGGTTCTAGAACCACCCCCTTTGTTGTAGCTTAAGGCTTATGCCAAGGGGGTTATGTTCTAGTTAAGTGGTCAAGTTATAGCTCTTAACCAAACCTGAAAATAAAATGTTTTTAACGTGGTGTTTTTTATCTTTGATTTAGGTGTGGTTTGGTTGAACTTCTTTGGCAACCCAGAAGTTAGTAGTTTTCAATGTTTTAATCACCTTATGTGAGAGAAGGTCTTATAAACAATGATTAGAATTTTTCCGGAATGAGGTAAAAATAACAAAACAAATGAACAAGACGACAGAAGCGAACCCACATTTCGATTTCCAAGATCGCTTAAAAGCGCAAGGAAAGAGCATACGTGTGGGTTGGCTTTGGTTAAGTGAAATGTTAATTCCCCAAAAATAAAATAAAATAAAAAGAAATGACCACATTTCTAATTCCCAAGATTGCTTTAAAAAGTGTGAGGGAAGAGCATATGCGTGGGTGATTCGTGTTAGTCTCACAAAAACAAAAGAAAACAATAAAGGAAAAGTATGCAAAAACACGTGACAAAGTGTTAGTCCGGGTTAGAAAATGATAAAATGTGTACAAAATGGCTAAAAATTAGGAAAAATTGGACCAAAATGTCCAATAACACTAAAATTTCAACATTTACAATTAGCGCAAGAGAGTACTTAAAAGCGTCCACGAACCCTGCAAAAGGAAATGACACAGTTAGGCCAATAAAAAGAAATAAAGAAACTAATGTAAATGTAATTGAAACTATAAATAAATTAATTTAAATGGAAATGATAAATAAAATAAATTAAAATAAAAAAAATAATAAAATAAAAAAACCAAACCCTAAACCCTAAAACTATAAACTATAAACTAATAGTAAAATAAAACTAATGCATTATTGGTTTGTGTGTGTGTGCAGGTGCAAGCTCGGGTGAGATTGGCTGGGGCGAAGTCAACAAAAATGAGGGAGATGGCTCGGTTGAAGTGGAGAAGGGAGTGAGCGAGTTAAGAAACGAGGAGGGGTATGTGGGAATGGCTCGAGAGGGATGGCGGAGGAGGGAGGAGTAGATTGGTAGGGGAGTGGGAGGTGGGAATGAGCCGAGGGCTCGGAGCGAGTTGTAGGAGTTGTGAGAGAGGTAAGTGGGAGGGGTTTTTGGGAGAGCCGAGGATCGGGAGCAGGAGTGAGCCTCCGAGGGCTCGTGGAAGGGGGTAGAAGTCTCTGTGTGAGGGGAATAGGATAGGGGAACATGGGTCGGGATTTACGTGAGAGGCGAGTTGAGGTCTGGGAGGGACGAGTCGGGATGGGGATCAGTGAAGGATGGGGAATGGGGTCATTGTGGGTGTGGAGTGAAATGGGAGAAGGGAATGTGGTTGGTGTGAGCAGGAGGTGTGAGCTTGGTAATGGGAACGAGACGGGGTTAGGAAATGGGGTGAGTAGGATAGGGCTTGGTTGGGATGGGGGAGTTGAGAAAGTGCGGGATTGGGCTATGAGGTGGGAAAGGGGTCGGTGAGTGGCGAGTTGGATTGGGATGGGGTAGGTAGGGAGTGGGGAACAAGGATGGGTAGAAGAGCAGTTGAGGTGGGGTGGGGAGGGGGCTCGATGGAGATGGCCAAGCCGGGTAGGGAGGGAGGGGTAGGGTAGGGTAGTTAGGCTAAAAAAATTTTTTGTTTAGTTTTATATTATTTTTGTGTTTAATTTTTTTAAAAAATTTGTAAAACAATTTATAAAGGAAAAAGCATATCTAGATAGATATATTCAAAAATATTAATGAACATCTAATCTAAACTATGTTGTTTTTGTGTGCATGTGTATATCTTTGTTTTTGTTTTTTTGATGTTGTAGTGTCAGTGCAGAAAGGACAACAAAAATGTATACAAAATGTAGAAATGGAGAAACTAAAAGGGAAACCACTATTAGCACAACCTACAAAAGTAAAACCCCGCCTACAAAATAAAATAGTAAACAATGTCTGCAAAAGTAAAACAAAAACAATGGTAACTTCCTAATTCACCTGTGAAAGCTGCACACAAACAAGAAGATTTTTTGTGAAACAAATAAAACACAGGAATAAGAAATAAAACCAAAAATGAAACGAAATGGGGTGCGAGTCCCACTGGGCGTGCCAAAATGTAAACAGAGAAAATTACCATAAATGAAAGACAACAAACAAACATGCAAACCTCTCAAGAACCTTCCTCTCAGTGCAAACCTCGATAAGGGCCTCCCGTGAAACCTTGCAGAAAGAATGTCATTAGTGTTTTGTGGGTGCTCTTGCGTGCCCTCCAAAATTTGAAGGCAAATGCTACATACACAATTTAATGCATGATTTTTGTGCTTCAAATTCAAGAGGGATTGGAAGGAAGGTAAGCTTGCAATTTATAGAGGCGGAAATAGTTGAAAGCATTATGGGCATTATACATGGATAAATGAACATGATGTAAAATTAGCATTATGGGTAGTTGAAATAGTGTTGAGGGCAATAATGAAATTAATTACAAAAAGTTACATCCGGAAAGGTGGTTGTATGTGCATTTTAATTGCCCCCACCTTTCTAGGATTCTAGAACTACAGTTAACCAGGGTAGTCAAAGTGGAGTCAAAGTGGAGTTAGATCAAATGGCAGATGACTAAGATGTGCACACACTTAATTAATTAATTATTTAATTAATAAAAAATAATTAATTTAGCCAAAGGTGTACAAAGGGTACATGGGATTAAAGTAATTAATCCGAAGGGGTATAATGTGTATTAATTAATCAATTTAATTAATTAATTACAAATGGGTGACTAACAGGTGAATTAGCATAATACTAGGAACAAGTGGAAACATGAATGTAAATTTGGGGTGTCTACAAGCACAAGCAAAATCCGCACATGTTTCTAAACCAGACAAACAACCACCACAACTACCATAATTTAATTAAGTATGGAATTTTCCTATGTAGTCTGATGGCATGCGATTGAATCAAGGCATCATGTTATGGTAGATGGCACTCATGTTTGTAATATAAGTCTACACTGTAATAAATCATGGAGTCCATGCTTTTTCATCAAGACTTCAGAGATTTATACTCTAGCATGGTGATCCTTCCTTCCCTCTTCTCTTTCTCTATCTTCCTCCCATGAGTTCTATAAATGTAAGTGCTCATGCACATTGTAGGGGTTATTCTCGTGTTCTTCACATATTTTTGAGATTTTCCCTGGGAAATCAAAATTTCATTTTTTCAATCTCTCGTAACTCATGAATGTGGATTTTCTTTCCTCGGCTATTTGTGTAGACTATCCTACATCAATTAATACAAGTGTGGCTTCTTTATTTCCTTCAAAATTATGTGTTTATCGGTAATAGCTATGCCCTCTTGCATATTTTACATTCTTTCCAGTTGCTAGCATTAGAGTTGTGTGTTTCTTATGATCTTCATTCTACAAACTTACATTTGTGTCCTTGGAACCGAAGAAGATCCACATTTTAGTCTCGGGTGCTATCATCGCCCTTTTATCTTAGAATTTTATTTTTTCATCTCTTACCACTTTCTCTCTCCCTAGTTCCTTGGATGTTTTAGTGTAGATTAGTTATAGGAGTAGTTTTAGCATTAGGTTAGATTGTGTTCCACTGATTCTCCTAATCTTGGAAACAAAGGAATTCAACTTTATTCGTAGGTTTGTCTCAAGCCACAAGTCCCACACTTAGAGACAGTCCCACATTGGCTCAAAATTTTGAATCTCCTATGATTTAGGAAATGGTGAAATTTTGAGATATAACAGTTAAAGTGCAGTTGTAACTCATATGTTATTAACTTATGAAAGACTAGTGAAGGTCAAGTCCCCACTAGTATAAATACCCATGAGTGATTCAATGTAAAAGTTTGTGTGAGAGTGTGAGATTTAAATTGGCGTGAGCTTGTATCTTTTAAATGCACCGCTAAGATGATTGAGTCCGTAAGACATCGAACATCCCGAATGTAAATGTACAACTATTAATTGATATATGAGTAGTGTGTGGTTTGGTAAATAATCGATTTTGTTGTTAATTTTTGTTAAATAACTTATTCTCTCAATTCTATTTACTCGCTTAACAAAATTCTTCAACCTTACTAACCTGATGGGGCCTAGAAAGGGAAAATTTTAGTGGTGAATTTTCGTTCACTCACGAAAATCTAGGATTATGGAAATGCGAAAAGGAAAATATTTTGTTGTTCGAGTTGACTTATTCGCCGAAAAATTCAACCGACATGTCCCTTATAGCATTCCTTTCACCTAGATTTTACACATATATAAGAGGTTATGAATGTAATTTGTCATCATTTCGAATCATATCGTGTGCATATTCGCCAAAGTAAGCATATCAGCCACCAACACTGAAGTCTGAAATTTGAGCCATCCAACTGTAAGGCATCCAACTCGAGTTGTCTAGCCTTGATCCGACATACTCTACAATCTGAAACGTCCAACTCTATTCTATCCAACCTGATCCATCCAACCCCCTAGCCATCCAACCCCTAGCCATCCAACCCTAGCCGTCCAACCCCTATCTATTCAACCCCTATCATCCAACCCCCATCCGTCCAACCCCTATCCATCCAACCCCTAGCCATCCAACATATAGTATCCAACCTATAGCTGTCCAACCCTTAGCCATCCAACCCTTTACCATCCATTCTCAGAGCCTTGGAACATAAAATCCGCTCGTAAGGCCCTAAGCAGTAAGTAGTCATGGATACTAGAAATCAGGGCAAAAAGATTACAAATTCAATAAGTTCAAAAAAGGGTGCCAATACTTTGCTTGGCTATTTTGGAAAATCACAAAAGATGAAGTCAGTTTCTACTTCGGCTGAAAATATTGGTATGTGGCAAGTGTTATTTACTGGTTATTTTATCTAACAGAATTTAATAATTATGTTTATGATATTGTTCTTGGAACTCTTTGACATTTGTAATCTGTAAAAATTTAACTATAAATAAGATTAATACTATATAAGTAACAATTTTATAAAATTATTTGCATAATTTTCAGAAATTCCTTCACAGAATAATCAATTTATAGATATTGATGATCCAATATATGTTGAGGAAAACATTTCGTCCCTTGATGAAATAGAAGTACAGGAAAATTCATCGAACTCCCTAGGATACACCAACAGAGGAAGCTTCTACTCCAAGGTCTATTTCTAGAAAGAGGAGACATGAGATTCAAAATATTTCTACTGACAGCCCAGATGCAAAAGTTGAATCCCAAGGAAAAAAAATAAAATATGTTAGAAGAAAGATGGCAAACTAGACAATTGGAAGGAAATTCCAGTTTGAATGGGCTGCAAAATATCCTTTTATTGAACCTGTGCACACTAAAAATTGTAATGATGTTCCAACACAATGTCGATGCAAAATATGTGGTTGGAAATAGGGAAGGATCACACGATGCAGCTCAAACTAGACATAATTGAAAAACACTGTGGGAAAATATACATTTCCCAAAAGCTCAAGGATGGCAGCATAGTCAGAACACATAAATGGAAAGATGCAAAAGATTGTCTACATGTCAAATAAAAGAGTATGAAAAGGAACAAAAATGTATCAAATATGTAAATGAAAAATGTGGGACCATAGTAGCAAAATTGAGCAAAGCTATGGAGGCAGAAATGCAAGCAAAGGGTATTCAATTTGCAACCATATTTCATATAATGAAAAGGGGAAGACCGATGTCAGATTTTGGAGAAAATAGAATGTTGTATCAAGTTATTGGTTTAAAGAACATTCCACAATCTCATTGGTCAGATACCAAGGTTGGGAGATTGCAAAATGTCTATCTCTGGTAGAGAAGGAGGATCTGAAACTGTGTGTTCAAAAGGCAAAGTATATTTCCCTTTCTTTAGATGAGGTTACCACAGTCGATAATACTTCATGGATATGTATTCATGTTTACACATTTACTAATGAAATGAGGACATCACACCTCTTAGCAATTCATAAAATGACAGAGAATTACAATTATTAGAATATTTATAAATTGGTGGTATCAAATCTGAAGGATATCACCGAATGGATGACTTTGCCATTGCAACAAAATTAGTTTGTGTCGAAACCGATGGTGCAGCTGTAATGCAGGGAGCCAGAAATGGTCTATGTGTTAGACTTCAGACAACTATTGCTCCGTATATGGTTATTGTCCATTACATGGCTCATATAATGAATCTCGCATACAAAATTGTGAGCACATTTGAAAATGTAGCTAAAGTGGAGGAATTGATATGTGATCTCCATGCCTATTATTCTTGCAGTCCTAAGAGATTTTTAGAATTTCAAAAAATTGCTATTGGACTAACAGAGGGAAAAAACTTCTCAAATATGTAGATACCAAATGGATATCTATGTACAAACCTGCCTGTAGAATATATGATGAATATCCTTCACTGACAAGATTTATGTTTAAATACCACAGGGATGTAGATAAAGCTAAAGATCTATTGTGCCATCTAACTGACATAGAAAATTTACTCACACTTTGTGGTATTTTTCCCATGTTGAGGGAGCTTAATATTTTAACGAAGCATGCTCAAGATCGGTCTTTCTACATTACAGACTTTATAAGACTCAGAAGACGTGTTTGCTGGAGTCTAGAAAGTTTATATATTTTTGATGGGAGTTTTCAAGGTGCTGCTTTTGAAAACTAGAATGCATTGACAAATTTGAAAAATTCTAGGTGCTTCTTAAAGTACAATATAAATGATCATCTATGTATAACAGCACATGGAAAAGAGATTCCACTTCATATGTACCAAAAAAGAATTGATATGGCTAACTCATAAATAGAATAAGTACAAGTGACATGAAATTTATATGATGTAGTATTAATCGAAACTAGGAATAAGTTGAGAAAGATCTCTGAATCATTAGCTAAAGAGATCCGGGAAAGATTCAAAAATGATAAAATATTTAAGCAATGGGAGTTGTAAATCTGCAATTCTGGAATTTTTCTAGCGGAAAACCTTATACATCTATCAGTCCTTTATTTGTCAAAAACATGGGTGATCTTACTGATCATTTCTGTAAGACTGTAGAGGTAAATGGAGTTTCAATAGAAGGAATTTTGGAAAGAAAACTACTTAGTTCACAATCAATGGATTTTTCTAATACAATGATATGACAAGTTCAACTTCTACAAAACCCACAGGATTACAGTTCCATGAAAAGGATTTGGAAAGATATCTGTTCTATTAGTATTCTAAGTGAAGATTTGAGTGAGTATATTAAGTTGTATGAGCTCTATCAAACAATGATTCTAGGTTCTGTGGAAGATGAGAGGGTTTTCAGTGCACTATCCTTTTTAAAGTCAAAAGTTTGAAACAGATTGGATAGGAATCTAGAAAGTTGTCTCAAATTGTATGTATCGAGTTACTCAATGGAGTATTTTCCTTATGATAGAGCACTGACATTGTGGAATTCAATAGTAGACAGAAGAGGAGTAAGTAATATTCTTCCCGAACTGTGGGATCGAGACACATCCACAAATCATGTTGTAGTTGATTTCAAGACACAAATGAAAGTGTTGCTCCAGGACTATTCGAATTCACATAGATTTCATTTCTTCTATACATTATTGAGACTACTTATGTACTTCATTCAATGATTACAACTTTCAATAAATGCAATATTATATTTGTCATTATTTGATCCTTCATCATTGCAACAATGTCATTATTTGTTTCAATTATGCCATTTGTTTTTTTATGTTTGGTTTTCAAATTTAGACTGAAATAAGAACACATTCATCTTTTATATCTGTTAATTTATTTATTTTACATCTGCAAGAATTTAGAAACGTAATGAAACAAAATAGTGTAAATTTAAGAAACATTTACGTAAACAATAGAAAAGAAACATAGTTTGTATTAATATATAGTAACATTATACAATTCTAACTTCCAAAGTTCATATGAAATTGATTTCTCATGTGGTGGATTACTTTATGAAAAAGTACAAATTCATAAAGCATTTTTGGCCAATACAATTCAAAAAAAGGGTTGTTATAACATCTCAAAGCTTCCAGACAAGTTCTATCATATAAGGACACATTACGAGGTCATCCTCTTTTCTGCCTATGATTCAAAATCATAGTTGTCCTTACATTCACCACACGAAATAAAACTAAAAAGGGCTGGCCACTATCTTTTAATTCCTACACCAGTGTCGGAATTGTGACAACACACCTGTCACATGGTGAACTTAACTAACTTATCAAATTTTATGATGCAGGTGAAGGTTTTTATTTTTCCTGCATAAGAGATGGAGGAATAACTCTTGATGCCTGAAGATCTCTTGCTACATTGTTGATATTTTCTAGTATATTTAGCTCCTCCTCCTCACTACATCTCCCTGCAAAACAAAAGTGTTGCATATGCATCTATCTTTTCCTTCAATAAGACTTCTGGATCCATATTATGCTCCTTTATTATCCTTCTCAATGTATTATTTTGTTTATTAATAACAATGAGTTTTTCCTTCAACTATATAAAAGAATTCAGGATTTTCATGGCCATTCTTCAAATATGCTTCAAAAATAGCTACTTCTTTCTTTAAATTTTCATATTTTTCCTGTAAAATAGAAATATTAAATTTTTAGTCTATCAAATAATATGAAAAAAATATATTATGGTTATAATATCGATAATTTTTATTTTTCATGTAAAAGACTAAAAGTAAATTCCCACTCACAACAACTTTCTCTTTTTCTACGCATTTGTTATTAAAACATTAGTCTTGTCTTTAGACCATTTTTGTAGTAAGCTTGTGCTTCAAAGCATTGAGATTTTCCAACTGTTTAGCATTATATCTACAATTTCATCATTATAATCATTACTATATGAAATTGTCCCCGATTGAGCTTTGTTTAGCAAAACATCCCATCATGTTGGTTGGCTCTCTATGAAAGTGAACAATGAATGCCTTTGAGCATGATTATGGTATCTAGTATTTATTTCTTTTATCAAAATTTTTTCTCTCCTTTCCCAAGAACACACCAAATCCACATCAGACATTACAACCTCTTGAATTGTTGCCCCCATGCTATCTCGATATCATATTTTTAATATAAAGTGTGTTTTTTCATCATCTGCTTTTGTGGAGCATCCCTGGGGGAGGAGGAGAGTCACCGCCATGTATTCCATGCACATTTTTTTTGAGGCGGAGTAGATTGAATCATGTCGTGGGTGTCAAAATAGTTACTTTGGCTACATCCCCACTATCGAAGCCTAAATGTTCCTCATCAAGGGTGATGTTTTGAAAAGTTGTGTGGTGTTACACTTAAAACCCCACCTAGTGACAAACCCAGAAATTTGGTCAGAAAGCAGGATGAACTGTTCTTCGCCGACTCTACAGAAACCTAATATTCTTTCATGAAGTCCTCCTTTGTGTTTGTACTTGACGTGTTGGAGGAATTGGTGGCCTCTCTTGTAAGTGGAAAATGACCAAGCCATATTACTCAGATGAAGCAAACAACAAATTGTTAGAATATAATGGTTGGTCTTTGTAAATGCTAAAAATTTGTAAGGAAACAAAACATGCAAATCAAACTACCGTACAATATACCTCGCATGACGGAGACACAATCGTGATATTTTGATCTCTAGACCTATAATGAGTTTGATCTTCATCATCCATCTCAAGTAGTTTTGGATACAATACAAGTAGAAAAGATCAAGAGAAATATCAAAATAAATAATCTATAGTAATTTTTGAATTTGTTATTTATATATAAAGATAACTTCATTATTCATAATGTAGTTAAATGTGATGGTAAACGTGTTGTGCATATCGACCCCTAGGTCACTTTTGATGAGGTCTTACTCGGTGTTGATTCCGCTAAATCCATGTCAAAATCAAGCAAAGACCTCTCTGAGGGGCTTTACCTCTAGCAATTACCTCCTTATGAGATGATGCAGCTATAATTTTTCTCCGCAAAATAAAATCATACAATTATTATTTTATATTAAATATTCAAATTGAAATCGTTATAACAAGTAAACAAAGAAAAGTAACTTTTACTTGTTATTCTTCGAGACTAAGACCAATCATTTTATCATTGATTGCAATAGAATCATATGCTGCGTCAATTCAGTAGTACGCTTCATTATAGAAAGCAAGAATAAAATTGCAACAAGAAAATACAATCCTCGATTTATCGCTTTGATTGTCTTTTGGGCATGGGAGATATCTCGATTTTATTATGTTGGACAAATAATCGCACCAATCAAATTATTGACCTCGCTAGTGTCTATAATAAATATAGTACTCGCCCAATAGGGAATGTCTACACATCTTCCCTGTAATACAATCTTGGCTTGAAAAGGAGAAGCAACTGCGATAAATAATTTGTTTGTAATACCTTGTAGAAGAAGGCCTCTTGATGATCGATTAAGAAGAGCTGCAATTACGTAAAGGAAAAGTTAGATCCTTTTGTGTGGTCAAGTAATGTTAAAAAAATCATTTGAAATAATAAACTTACCATCAACTCCGTACATTGTAATGAGACTCCAAAACTTTTTGTCTTCGTCTCTGTAAGGACCGCCTTTCAGAAGTAACAACAGCGGCTTATTTTCTAAAGGTAAACCTATTAGCCGATGCACATCCGGGTTTTAATAGAAAAAGAAATTTGACGACATTTCAGATGCACAACAAGAACGAAAAATTTTCCATCTTTGTCGTTGTAAGAGGCGAGTAGGTAATCAAGGACGGATGTATCAGTTGTCAAATGGGGCATGTTCACAAGCCCGGAAAATTCTGATTTTTCCAGCCAATCCTTTAGAGCATCTTTTAGTTTTAGTAGAGCTAAAATCTGTGGGCACATGAGGTTTTTGTATTGAAATTTGGGTG
The DNA here is from genome assembly GCA_018340775.1 of Taxus wallichiana var. yunnanensis. NCBI lineage: Eukaryota > Viridiplantae > Streptophyta > Pinopsida > Cupressales > Taxaceae > Taxus > Taxus wallichiana. Next base: position 683,163,494 of record CM031243.1, read on the forward strand.
TAGGAATAGATGTGGTACTGGCCATTGCTGAAATTAGGGAGAAGTGAAATTTGGGTGTAAAATTAGAGAGCTCAGAGCACTAGAAATTTATAGATAAAAGTGTAAAAATGAATCTTGAAACGGTATTTATAGTCCAGGGGTATCATTAATGAGCATTAAATACATTGGTAACAACGCCCAACCCAACACACTCCATCCAAACCCTCATCCAACCCAACCCATCCAAACCCCGACCAACCCTCACTCGTCCAACCCACCCTACCAACCATTGCCCGTCTATCCCTTCCCGTCCAACCCCCACCCCGTCCAACTCATATCCGTCCAATCCACCGCGTCCAACCACCGCCCGCCTAACCCCTTCCCGTCCAACCCCTTCCCATCCAACCCTCACATGTCCAACTCACCCGTCCAACCCCCACTCATCCAACACACCCATCCAACCCCTTCCCATCCAACCCCCACTCGCCCAACCCACCCGTCCAACCCCCACACGTCCAACCCACCCGTCCAACCACTGCCACCCAACCCACCCGTCCAACCCACTTCATCCACCCTACATGTCCAACCCACCCCCATCCAACCACCCGTCTAACCCACCCGTCTAACCCCCATCCAATCTACTCGGCCAAAAATGTGAAAAAATGAGGGACCAATGCTCTGTGAAAATCGCCTTTGCCACGAAACATTTTTTCAAAAATTCACCAACGATTCAATAGTCATTTTATGAGATTCGTTGATGATTCAAAAGTAATTTTTCAGAGGGGTCTTCTTAAAATGAACCCCGGGCATGGAAACCTTCCACACTTTAGTTGAGTGCACCCTAGACCACACTACGACGTGATAGGCCAATGTGAAGGGTAGAGGAAACCTGTGCACACAATTACCATAATCTCGTGCACATGAGTTCAAAGGAATGATACAACTAGACGCGCGACAATATTCATCAACAATATTGTCATAACATCCCTTCCAAAAAGGAATTATCTTCAACTAATCCCTCCAATACTCAAAGTTGTCTCCTTTGAAAATATAAATATTCATATATGTAGAATTCACGAAATCCATTTCTTGTAGAACCTTGTTCTAATACCAAATGAAATAAATAAATGGGAGTGAAAGGGGAACAAAACCAAAATTTGAAGTGTTGATCAACCTCTAATATAACTTGTATAATAACCCAGAAAGAAGTTTTATATCATCCAAACAAGTCCTAGAAAAACTAGTGATTAAGCTAGTGTAATTGTTTGTGTACTTGATGATCAAACTATGCATTGTATGCACCACTGAACTTCAAAATAATATTTGTAAGCTTGCTAGTTATTAATTCATAAAACATCCTAAAATTTTATTTTTAGAGTATTTCTAAAAATAGAAATTATCTAAATTTAGCAAACTTTTAAATGCCAAAATTGGCACCATTCCCAATACCTTCAACATGATAATAAACTAAGTGAAACCTTCTAGAAAATTGTTTTGCATTTCGTGAGCTATTTCACTCTTTTTCAAATAATTAAAATTTAATGTGTTTAAAATTTTATTATTTTATATTTATATTTCAATCAAAGTCAACATTGTTTTATTTTATTATTATATTAACACTATATATCTCTCTTACATAAACTATTTTTGTTGTATTTTCACTCGTATGTTTTTATCATTACCAAAATGACCTCCATGAATATTCACTACCCTAATGACATCTTTCACTCATGTTTTTATGATAATAATTATAAGATAAGGGGATTCACTTAGCATATAAGCACTATAAGAATTATTTATTCGGGGGAATGAATGGTGAATATATTACTTCTCACCCTCTAGTCTCTTTTCTCATTGACAAAACTTTTGGAGTGTGTAGTGTTTTATAGATGACCTTTGTCTCACAATTATTACGCCAATAGGTGTAACCTATAATGGTAGCCAAAGGGCATGTGAGGAGTGATTTTAATAGTGTGAGATTAAATAAAAACGATTGAGCTTTAATTTGACACCTATTTGATTGTCATAGGGAAAGTTTTCTTCTTTTTTGGAGAAGTGATCAAAACAATTGTGGTATTTTAGGCATATGGTGGAGTTTGAGCCCCCTTTTTAAAAATAAAATAAAATATTTTATGAGGTTTACACAATTGTGTAGGTAATTGAGGCCATTCAATCCAATAGTGTGAAACTTAAAGATAAATAATGGAGTTGTCAATTTATGTTAAACCTTTAAATGTGAAAAACTATATCACAAATCTAATAAAAATGCCTCAAAATTGATATATGTTGGCATTTTTGGATTAATGTATTCAAGATATTTAGACTAGTATATCTCTTTATTTGAGACGAATAGAAGTTTCCATTATATTTAAATCTATTGGTAGATGGAGGGTGGTATGAGCTAGCATAATTTAATGTGAGATGTCAATTAAAAATAGACAAGTTTGAATTTTACATAGAACATTTAATTGTCTTTATTCCATAGTCAAACAAAAATGTCGATTGGAGAAGGCTCTAAAAATTATCAAGGGTTTAAAGACTTATTTTCATAAAAAAATTCAAACTTAATATAATAATACAACTAAATTAAAATATTTAACACCAATCAATAAAATCTTATTAAAAAAATCAATAAAATAATTAATTAACATAATATAATTAATCTAAAATAAACACATTAAAATTAATAACTATCAATCATTACGCCGAAGGCGTTCCTCCTATGGTAAAGGACCTCCGGATGTTTCTACAACGATGTTAAATTTGACAACCTCCTGGACGTTTTTTCAAGGCATTTAATTTTGACACCGTTTGGACATTTTCATTTTTTTAGGCTATTTTTAATGTTAGCCCTAAAATTCCCAAATCCACAGCAGTTTATTTTTTACACAGGCTGTGGAGGTGCAGGTCGGGGTCGTGGGTGTTCCCAATCCATTAAACATACTGCCTGCTTGGCAAATGATGGCCTGGACACATCTGCAGACACCTAAAATTGATTATCCAATTTGGTGTCCCTCGTGCGCGTTTGCTCTCTCAGGTAACCTGGGGCACGTTTACATCACCACTATCCCCTTGGGATATTATTCGATTTGTGATTTAAACACCTATCCTAAGTTTAATTCACCCCATTATATTTTACCCGTGAGTAATTAAATATTAACTATTTAATTACACCTCTTCACATGTATCCTAACCACTTATCTACCCCATATTTATCCTATCCATGTATCACCCCTATTTCTCCTCCTCCCAAAGCGGGATATTTCCCGTATTTGAGGTGGAGGGATAACTCTTATCTTTCCAGAAATCGTTCATTTTGGCCGTCTCGGGAGTCTGTTCCGTGATCGGCGCCGACCGGTACTCGGTCGACGCCGATTTTTCGGAGCGGCGCCGATTATAAATGGAAGCCCAGAACTCAGTTCTGGGAGGACACGAGGATGAAAAAATAGAGAGAGAGAGAGACAGATCGTGACACAGAGACACAGATTGTAAGAGAGAGAACGAGAGATCTTTTAGCATCAAGTGTGAACATTATCTATCGAATGAGAGCGGATCTTGTCCAAATCAATCCCTGAGAGGAGCACCGTTACTCTGCTCTTATCACATCAACATCTCACGTCTCCATTGATTTTCTGGTGACTCTTTTCCTGCACCCAACATGGGTGGAGTCTTGCTAGTATCTCTCCGGCTTCCGCAGATCCAACAGACGTTGACGATCTGGCCTTCGCTTTCCGATTTCCAAATCTTCTCGCACTTTATCTCGGATCGACGCCGATCTATATCAGTCGACGCCGATCTGCATCAGTCGACGCCAATTTTAAACAGTCGACGCCGATTCTACCTAATCGACGCCGATCTCCCTCGCAGACAGTAAAAGACGCAGTAACACAAATCTAGCTTTGTTTTTCATAGTTCCTCGCTTTCTCGTTGCTTTTTCGCCGCTCTGCTTAGATTCTCGTTTATTACTTTGATCGTAAAATCTAGTCTTATACGTACATCTTTTATCATGTATACTTCTTTACTTAATTGAAAATGTGGATCGACATCCGCCGAGGAGCTTATCGCTTCCTGGACTCCGCTTCTGGGCAAGTACCCACCTAAATATCTTTTAACGTGGTCTTTTTCTGTCAAGCATCGGTGTCTCGCAGGTTACTTGGATCTACTGTGCAGAATTGCTCGTGTGCGCCCGTCTTATCTACATCGACTTCCTTATCCATCTACATCTTCGGATCTTGTCCATCAGGTATCGATTTCATTGGAGTTTTTCAGGGTTTTTGTGTTTAGTTTGGTGCATTAACTTGGACAGGTAACAAGCGCAAAATTCTTGATCTACATTCTGGCACACCCGGTGGGACCCAACCAAAGTCCCTTATTGGTAAGTTCATCTCTTTTTAGTTTTGAGCTTTGTTCTTTTTCTTCACTGATTTTTATCAGTTCTGCTTGAGTGTTTCCTTTCATCATTTCAATCTTGCTCTTTATGCGAAATTGTTATTTCCTTGAAATTTTTCTAATTCCTTAAAATAAAAATTCCTGTTTCACCATTATCTGGATATATCTTTCTGGATTTTGTTTGGTGTTTGCTTAACCTTTTTTCATGGAGCACTTTTCTTGTTCGTGGGATTGTTTCGAGGGAAGATCTCAACAACGCACTTTAAGTCCACACACTTGGAGAGCTAAATCTACTGGTATTTCTCTTTACGGTGTCTTCTCCTTTTTAGAACTAAAAAATAATAATAATAAAAAAAAAAAAAAAAAAATTGTTTGTTGTCTATCACATCCGAACATTTCAATTGTTGGTACTTAAAAGGAATTTAATCGCATTTGGGAAAGAATCTGTTTGACTTGTCTTCATCGAAATCAAACACTTTGTTTTTAAGTGCTTAAAAGGAACTCTTTCTTTGTCATTTCGATGTATGTTTTTCATCTAGTTTTAATTAGGCTAGAAAATTGATCAAAATTGGTAGTGACACTATTTGATTTTTATTTTTCACCCTTGCACACAAAGCCAAAATCACTAGGTATAAAGCATATAAACAAAAATTCTTTCCCTGGCCTCGCCTACTGGAAGTGACATCCAAGAGGAAGAGCCTACGTGGTACTCGGGCCACGCTATAAATTCACGGAAGTTCTCGTATATATTGGCAAAGCACCACTCCCTTATCGCAATGGGTGTGAAGTGCGGGGGTAGGCCCCATATCAAGCCACGACGGTCTTTTATCAAGTGCCTTTGGGACTCCTCACCAAAACATCCCCAAACCATCCTTAGTTTGGCTATCTGAGTAGTTCCTGTTCTAAAAGGCCTTCCCTAATATTCTCTTTCTTAAAAGCATAAAAACTTAAAAGAGATAATCACCTACGCTACTTGAATTGTCTGTGCATTAGTTAGGTCAATCTTGTTTTCTGCTTGTTTATGACGGTCATCACTCGGTTACAATCTAGAAGAATGGCTCAATTAGCCTCTTCTTCCTCCGAGATCACCACTAGTGTGGATGTTTCGCACCCCTGTGCCTTCCGGGACCGCCGTTAGTTGGTTCCCATCCCCGGTCATATAATCCTTTCTATCGTGCCAAAGCAACCCCATCACGCCCAGCCTTCCCTAGTCCTTCGTAAATATCATCTCGCTTCGACTCACGAGTATGTTCCTCGTGGGATCCCGATTTCAAAGCGCTCCTCGATTGCAATCCAGTAGCCCTCATGGACTACCTAGTACACAAGTCTATTCAAATATCCGATCAGGGACCACCAATCCAACAAGTGTACGATTATTCTCGTGAACCATCCTAGGCTTTTGTAGAACAATTAGCATCATCTTTCTCACCTCGAGCCATGGAGAAGGGTGGCGCACCTGTGCCTCCTTTTTCTCTTCCACCGACCATATCGACTAGTTCTCAAATAGTCTTACCTATTCCTAACGCCGCAGCTACCTCGATCATTCCGCAACCTACTTCGAAAGGTCCTCTCTTCTCGCGGCTATAATGATCGCATCTCGTGCACCCGCATATTCTGTTAATTCATCTATGTCGTCCATTGTGTCTCGTGGTCGCACCCTTTATGAGTCAACCCTCCGACTAGTCAATTGGTTCCTCGCTTCTCGTCCTCCAAAGTGGGTCTTTCTTCCAATGTTCCAAAGAATAAAGTGACCTTCGCCCATCCTCTAACACGGCGCCCTTAATACCTAATCCGGCAGTAGAAAGCCTCTTTCAGGTCTTGTTCCCCAATATGTCCAATCAAATCGGCACCCATGTTCCTCAATCTGTCCCGATTCAGTCAACAAGCATAGGAGTCCACCAATCATAGGCTCCGTCCGTCATCCAACCTTCATTTTCTCAACCACTTATTATCTCACACCGCCTATACACAAGTTCCTTCACAAAGAAATACCCCATCAAAGCGCCACCCAACACCGGTTACTCCTCTTATCATCCCATCAATCAATAGATGAATCCCCCGTTGACACCTCAACAACAACCACCATTTGCTTCTTATGTAGGACATGCCAGTGTACCTCCTCCTCAATCTGACGTGGTTCAAATTCTTTTCAAGAAAATCGCAGACTTGGAAGCCTCCACCAAAGGGGCTCGTCCTTCATACTCTTTTGAACAAGTGTGTAATGAACCCATTCACCCTCTGGCTTTTAAGCCTTATCCTCCTCAATGGGAACTTCCTAAATTTTCAAATTTTCATAGTCGAGAGGACCCTCAACAACATTTGCGAGCATTCAAACATGCTTGCTACCTCATAGTCTCCAGATCGGGGAGCTTATGCTCCGTACTTTTCCTATGTCTCTAGCAGTCCCGCTTTAGACCGGTATAATAACATTCCTCAACATTCCTTGTTTTCTTTCTCTCAATTGGCCCGATGTTTGTTGAAAACTTTTCAATAAATATTGCGCATAAGATCTCGACATGATCTTTATAACATTCACAATTCGATGATGAGTCTATTGCAGACTTTGTCGCTCGTTGGAGAGGGATAATAAACCAATTGTCTTTCTCCCTTCCTCAATCCCAACAGATCGAGTTGTTTACTCGATCTTGTGCTAATCATATTTCTTCCACTTTAAGAATCCAGACTTTTCATACATTTGAAGAAGCCTTTACGATGGCACGCAAACTTGAATCTCGCGCCATTGAACAAGGGAAGCTAAAACTTCGCTCTAAATCTAAACCATATTTTTCTCGGTTTACCAAATCAAATCCTTCCACTTCTAAAGACAGGAATCAGGGATCCACCAACGCTATCGTATTAAAAACACCACGAGCCGATACCACTTCTAATCAAACACCACGAAGAGACTCCTCATCTTCTCGAAAAGGGACCTCATCATCTCGATCTTTCACTTCATTGGGGGAATCATATGCTTCTATCCTGGAAAAAATGTTGGAATTCCACATGATCAAACTTCCTCCCATTAGGAATATTGATGAAAGCCAAGAACGTCCATTCTGGTATAGAGAAAATGACTTCGTCATTATCATAGAACCAAAGGTCATGACATCGAACGATGTCGACCTTCAAAATCTTGTCCAGAAATTATCGATAAAGGCGAGCTCATTCTCGATAACCCAAATGCTCCCCAAATCAAACACTCGGATGTCTTTAAACAACCTTTTCCCAATCATTCCCGAACCATGATGCTTCGTAGTCTCAAAACCAAACACTCATACTATCGCCTTCATCTCTACTAAGAATCTTCTTCTAAAACTAAGCCATCTCCAACACATCGACCAATCGAATCTCCTTCCACTTCGTTAATCGCTGGGATTCCACCATCTTCAGATAGCCTGTCTTTGAATATTCCAACATTGTTAGATACGGATTCACCTCTCTCTGCTTCTTTGTCTGATCTCCCGTCCATACCCAAGACCATATCATCCTCATCTGTGTCATCATCAGACATTCTTTCAATGCTCGAGGAAATTACATCCCTTCGAGTTTCCACCGCGGATACATCTACTTCTGTTTCTCCCATTTTTGCTGCGACTATGCCCCTGGTGAACGTACCTATAATTGTGTCGACTTCGACGGAAGCGTCTTCGATTTTTACTCTTCCTGTCTCCTTTCCTACAGTAGTTTCACCCATAATTACTGCACCAGAAGTAGTCCCCTCGCAAGGAACTGCTTCTTCATCACTCACTTCTTCCATCACTAATGCTACTTTTCCTATTAAGGGAAATCTAAAGAAGTAGCACCAACACCTATACGCTCGGTTCCTGAACTTAGACCGAGACAACCGGAATCTAACATTGCGCCATCAGTACCTCCCCATTTGCTTCCCCCGAAAAGGTTACAATCACCTTATGCGGTTGAAGTTGTCACCATCCCTGAAAAAGGAAAGCCCATATTTCGAACCATCAAGACTCTTGGTGCTTTCCCACAAAAATCTCTCTCTACGCCTCATAAAAGATTGGATTTGTCCACTGAGAAGGCGTCTTCTTCTACACACTTATCAAAACCATCATCTTCTTCTACAACACATTCTTCACCAACACCTCGAAAAGTGGACTTACCTACTAAAAGGACGTCACCTCTTTTATCAGAATCATCATCTTCATTACCAAAAGCCAGGGCGCCCTATGTTCCTCCGATTACACCTACTTTGGAAGATTCTCCTCATCTAAATCGACATCATCTAAATCATCATTAGTTTCACCAAGCAACCTCCCTTATCTCTCGAAGACCACAACACTTGTCACATCTCCATCATCTTCAAAATCTATTTTAGGGCCCTCCACCAAAATCAATCATGTCTCACTTACTTCCATCTCAATTGCCCAGGCTGCTCCTCCGTATGTCCAAAAAATAAGATGATCCCTAAAAAGATCTGTTAAACCTAATATGCAGTTCTTTTACTCTCAAAGATCTGTTAAAGTAAAAGAGGTGCCTTCATCATCTCTCGTCCTCATCTTCGCTCTACCGGGTTCTACACCGAAATCCTTCACCAACTTATCCAATCTTCATCCATATCTCTTCCTCCGATTAAACCCTATAACCCTAAAGGAGTTAAACCTACCTGGTTTAACTCCGATTTGATTTGTGCTTACCACCGTACCCCGGGTCATGATACTAAGGGATGTAAAGCTCTTCAACTGGCCGCCAACAACCTTTTGGAAGAAAGTGATCCTTTTGCTGGAGGAGGAGAAACAAGCACCTCCTGTCATCTTAGCTCCATCTAAACCCCAACGATCCACTCAGGCCTCTACTTCTAGTGATTACACTCCAAATGATCTTCCACCTTCTCAAATCGACACAATTCATATCGCCACTAGAACCCAACAATATGATAATCCATCCTCATCTACAAAGATCTCGACCACAAAGTTGTCATTTCGCAGCCCCCGAAGGATCTCCTCCTTCCTCATTAGCCCCAAGGCCTCGGGTCTCTATTCGTGCTGCACCTCGGGCTCAAATTCCCGTGTCAGTTGAGGAGAGTGTTATGAAACAACTCACCCAGGCTCCGGTCAAAATGTCTCTTTTTGACCTCATTCAATCCTCTCCGCAACATCGCCAGGCTCTGATTGATAATCTGCGTCGCATCGCAGTGAATTCAGATGAGCCCCAGCCCTTTGAGTTGGTTGTTGGATTGAATAGACCATCAACCGCCATTTCTTTTGAAGATTCGGAAATTCCTCCCCTTTCTTCAGAGGATTTGGAGGCTCCCCTCTTTATCACAGTCCAAATCGACAACACTACATTAAAACGCATGATGATCGACAGTGGAGCTGCACTCAACGTCATCTCCTCGCACACATTCGAGCAACTTAAGTTACCAAAGAACGTAGTGTCACCCCCGCCTTTCGCCCTTCGATCATTTAACGATCAGCTAGCAGTTACTTTAGGAACTGTGGTCTTACCCATTCGAGTAGGTAAGAAGCTGCTTCACGAACTCTTCTACATTGTTGAAGGGAAATTCCACTATAATATGATCCTCGGACGCTCCTGGATTCGCGCAATGCATTGTGTCCCATCCACCCTCCATCGATGCTTAAAATATCAATATGAGGGCAAAATCTATACTCATCCAGGAGATCCTTTTCCTTCCGCGCAATGCGACATGACCACAGGGTCTGCCCCTCTAAAGGAAAATGCCTATTCTCCTGACGGGGCCTCATCTTCTTCCATACCTGCAACCAAACTACCGGATGTACAAAATTTAGAAGAGACATTGCAGCGTTTCTCACTAGGAGAGCTTCCTCTCCTTTCTTTTGATAACCATCTTAAACCTAGTGAGTATGGTAGACCAGACAAACAACCTGAATACCAGCCAGGTCTTGGTCGCATCGTCACCATTGGTCTTCAACAAACTAATTTCATTTACGGTGGTCTTGACATGCCTCACTATCGCCCAGATTCTCCTCCTAGGACCAAACCTTATTTAACAGGGTTCGATTGTCTACAGAATCCCACATTTGCAAAAACTTATTTATATCGATGCGCGTGGAAGGGCTTTGGCTTAGGAAAATATGAACAAGGTGTGCATGACCTTGCGTCCATTCCAACTCTCAAGCCACATCAAAAATTTGGTTTAGGATTTAAACCTCTTTCAAAAGCCACCGTCACTGTTCTCGATGAGCCTCTTCCTATTGAGGAACCATCTTCTCCCGCTAAGTCAGAAGCATCACTCGATGTGGACGACGCCATTTCCATCCCGTCTAACTTTTTTTTTTTTTTATCAATACCATTTCCTTAGGGCCGCTAGCCTATAAGACTAATGACAGTCCACTTCCATACCGTTACTCTTCCCTGAAATAATTGGATACGACTCTCCTACTATCAACACTATCCACTGTGCGGATGATGATTCTGTCCTCACCTATCTCAGAGGATTCCTATCTTCCTAAAACCATTCCTTCTGACACGTCTACACTTCTCAACGAAGCCACTGTCGACCTTAATATAGGGACTTCTAAAGACCCTCGCATCATTAAGGTCGGCCAATCTCTTAATCCACAGGAATTAGGAGACTTTGCCACTTTTCTTTCCAACCATCGTCAAGCTTTTGCTTGGGCATATGAGGATATGCCAGATTTCGATCCCGATATTGTGGTCCACAATATCATTACTCTTCCCAACATAAACCAGCTTAAACAAAAATTACGTAAAATGCACCCTAGAGTAGCCCTTCTTGTTAAAGAAGAATTGCAGCGCTTGCTCTCAGCTAACTTCATCCAACCCATTGATTATCCACAATGGGTTTCCAATGTAGTACCAAGAATTAAAGCTACCGGGAAAATTTGAATTTGTACCGACTTCCGGGATCTTAATTCTTGCTTGTCCAAAAGATGATTTTCCTCTAACTAATATCAACCAACTCGTGGATTTAATTCATGGTCATGAGATGCTTTCTTATGGATGGTTTCTCCGGATATAATCAAATTCTCATCACACTAGAAGACCAACATAAGACTTCTTTCATAACTCCTTGGGGGACCTTTTGTTATCGTGTCATGCCTTTCGGTCTTAAGAACGCAGGAGCAACCTATCGAGAGCAATGACCTATATCTTCCATGATCTCTTACACAAAATCGTGGAAGATTACGTCGACGATCTCCTCAAAAAATCCAAACGTCATCGGGATCATCTTTTCATTCTCGCACCTCTCTTTGAGAGGCTTATTCGCTTTGTCTTTCTAAATCCATCTAAGTGCGTGTTTGGTGTTCTCACCTGTAAAATTTTAGGTTTTATCATTTCCATTAGGGGTATTGAAGTAGACCCCGCAAAAATAAAAGCTATCCTTGAGATGCCTCCCCCTTCTAACTTAAAGCAACTCCGCAGTCTCCAAGGACGTCTTCAATCAGTGCGTCATTTTATCTCACAATTGTCGGACCGTTGTCAACCTTTTCATCATCTCCTCCGTAAGAATGTTCATTTTAAATGGGATGAACATTGCCAAAAGGCCTTCGATGATCTCAAATTTTATCTTCTTTCTCCACTCGTGCTTACACCTCCACGCGAGGGGGAGCCATTCTATCTTTATATCTCTCGTGATCGACCACACTGGGAGCCATGATCTCGCAGATCGGACGCTTGCATGTAAAGAACAAGTGTCTATTACATCGCCGCACCCTTCATGAGTATTAAACACGTTATTCCAAAGCCGAGAAGTGTGTTGTGCTCTCCTCTTCGCAACTTCTAAGCTTCTTCATTACCTCCTTAATCACAAAACTTACATTGTCACAAGTGTCAATCCACTCAAGACAATTCATGCGAAGCCTTATCACAATGATCGTATCACTGCCGCGTTGGCTCATGCTTATGAATGAATTTGATCTCGAGTTTATCCCACAAAAGTCTATCAAGGGTCAGGTCATTGCAGATCAATTAGCCGATGCTCCTTCTCGACACTCAAGTCCCCTTTCTCGATTCCCCGATGAATATATCCAACAAATTGAATTTGATCTGTCTCCATTTAAAGTAAGGCTCTTCTTTGATGGATCCAAATGCTAGCAAGGGGGTGCGGGTTTCGTGATGATTTCCTCCGGGGTACGCCTATCCTGGGCCGCACACAAATTGAACTTTGAATGCACCAATAATATGGCTGAATATGAAGCTCTTGTCTTGGGTCTTCAAAATGCCATTAATCTCGGCACTCGTCATATTGACATCTTTGGTGATTCTGAACTCATTGTTAATCAAGTCACGGGTGTCTATCAATGCAAGAATGATATCCTTCAAAAATATCATGATATCGTTCTCATTCAACTCCAATCTTTCGATAAATTCACTATCCAAGCTATTCCTCGCACTGCGAATCGATTCACAGATACAATGGCTTCGTTAGCCTCACTTATCCCACCTTTTACCAAGGACTCGCGACTTTATGTGGTTGTGCAACGATTAGATCAACCATCTCATCTTAGGCAACTAACTTCAATCCATGTTGTCACAACCCATACTCAAGATGAGTGGTATCAACAGATCGTTGATTATCTATCTCATTCGGTGCTTCCTCCAGATCTGACTTCCAATGGTAGAAGATCTTTTATCCTACGCGCTAATCGCTATACTATTCTAGGAGGGATCCTCTACAAACGCGGCTTTGATGGCATTTTTCTTCGTGCCTCAAATCCCTTGAATCATCTAAAGCTATCCAGAGGTCCATGACAGTATCTCGTGGTGGACACTTTAATGGCTTGGCCGTAGCTAAACGCATCTTACGTTTGGGATATTATTGGCCTTCTCTTAATCGAGATTGTTGTGAATACACTAAGAAATGCGTCAAGTGTCAACAACATTCCAATCTCACACACATCCCTAGTCAAGCTTTACAACCTACAGCAGATTTGTGGCCTTTTTCACAATGGGGTCTTGATCTCATTGGTCTCATCAATCCCCGTTCTTCACAAAGATCATCATTCTATCATTACACGCCATCGAATACTTTACTAAGTGGGTGGAAGCTATCCTCTTTCTTCAACAAAAGCTAAACCCATAGTTGATTTTGTCTATCAAAGACATCATTTGTCGCTTTGGTGTTCCACACAAACTCATTCACGATAACGATAAGTCTTTCAAGAACGTTGATTTGCGTAACCTGCGTGACGCTTTCAATATCAAACTCAGCTTTTCTTCTCCATACTATCCCCAAGCTAATGGTCAGGCCGAAGCTTCCAATAAAACTTTACGTAATATCCTCGCAAAGGTAACTAGTCGAGCTGGTAGGGATTAGCATTTACATATCCCTTTTGCTCTTTGGGCTTATCGGACTAGCATTCGTACTCCTACTGGTGCTACTCCCTTCTCTCTCATCTATGGGTTTGAGGTTGTTCTTCCTTTGGAAGTCCAAATCCCATCTCTCCGTGTTTCTCTTAGAGAATTTGTCTCTGATGAGGACTATCATCAAAATCGTCTAGCACAACTTGAATTATTAGATGAGCGGCGTCTCAACACTCTTGAACATCATCAAGTCTATCTTGAGCATGTCAAACGTGCTTATAACAAGCACTTGCAGCACCGTGACTTCAAAATTGGTGATCTTGTTCTTAAAGAAAATCAAAATGTCACTACACTTGAAAGGAGTCAGCGTGGTAAGTTTGCTCCCAACTGGATGGGTCCATACGTTATCACCCATAAATATGGGTCTGGGGCTTATCGTCTATCTTCCATGGATGGTATACCCGAAGTGGAACCTCTTAATGCCTTGCATCTACGGCCCTTCTACTGTTAAAATCTATCTTACACAAATCTAGTCGCAAGACAAATCTTTCATCCATCTAACAACCAGTCATATACTTTCATGGTGATTCGAAATTATGTGGTTCTCCACCTATTGTCTTTTTTACCTTAAATATGAGTATCGCGGCTCTACTCATAGCATTTTTCTTCTAGATATGTTTCTCCTCATGGTAGGAACACCTTAATCACCGTTTCATTTGTCCCAAGTGCTTATCTTAATCGGATCTACTCGGGACATGAGTGTATGCTCTTTATACGTTTTCTTCCCCTCTATCTGATCTATCTAGGTCTAAACTCAGCTTCTTCCAAAAAGCTTTTCAAAAAAAAAAAAAAAGAGGATAGACTCGATCCTCAAGGACAAACTACCCATACAATCAAATAAATCAAAAGATATAGACCATGCCCTCGAAGGATGGCTATCATTAACATTCAAAATCCAGCACCGCTCCCTCAAGGACGGCTGTTTCTCAAAGAAATACTCAAGGCTTCTTGCATTGATCAGCCTTTCAATCAGTTTATACATTTTTTTAGCATCACCGAAAGACTTCCCGTATTGATTAGTCTTTCCATATCGAGCAAACTTCCCGCATTGATCGCTTTTCTTTTCGCCGTAAATCATGAAGTCGAGATATAAGACCTTTGTTGATCATATGGAGAATCCTATTTTCCCAAAGATGGACATGTATTCTGTCCCTTGTAAATTCCGACAAGATACCTACTTATCGCTCCTTCCGTTTCCTCCTAAATCTGGTTCATGCGGCTAGTTAGTGTCAGTTTATTTTAACCTCATATAGGGCCTTCGCATGCATGATCTTTTGATTTCCTATCCAGATTCTATTTATGGCTCATTGGGAGTCCAAACTTATCATTTTTTCTTCTTATCTAGGTATATTTCCTTTATTTCTAGTCAAGGTCGTTTTCATTACATCCTTGGCTCTCGCAAAGAGTATTCCCATTATTCTTTGTTATTCATCCAATTCAAATTGACATTTCACATGTTAATTTAATCAAAATTTATCATCTATCTAATTTCATCTTATCTATCAAAGCATGTATTGTCAACACATGTGGATCTCGGCTATCTATTTTTATCAAAATTAAATTAACATCTCAAACATACCGAATACATCAATCACATCTATCCATCAAAATATCTAAAAACTTGTACATCCAAGTTACACTACATCTATCTATATCTATTTTTCATCAAAATTAAATCCATACATCAATCACATCTATCCATCTATCCATCAAAATATCTAAAAACTTGTACATCCAAGTTACACTACATCTATCTATATCCATTTTTCATCAAAATTAAATCCATATATCTATCTATATCCACATATCAATCACTTTAATTTACATCATCTATATCTATTTATCCTCTATGTCTATGTTCATCCAATCACATCTATTTATTATCTATCAATCTATGTCTACATCCATCACAATTACGCTACATCTATCCATGCATATCAAAATTAAAAACAGGAGAACAATCATATGACAAAAACAATGATAAATCTATATACATACATAAGTGTCTGTACAACAAAAAATGGGTGGCTCTCAATCAAGCCATCTATACAATGCCTTCCAATCGAGGCTACATCACTACACTGATACAAAATATATCAATCCCTATATCATAAAATCTGATGCGTGGAGGACACTATCTCCTCCACCCTCCTCTGGACCAGGCTGTCTCTCCTGGCCGCCGCCTATCGAGCTAGACGCACTCGCCGCCGGAGGCCTCGCCCACCTCGGCCTCTCCGGTGCTCCTCCCCGATGCCCCGCCGCCGTGGGCCGCGCCGATCTCCTCTCGCCTGCACCGAGGCACATCTGGGGCATGCTGCGCTAGGGCATCCTCATAGTATCTCACCTCAGCGAGGAGAGACTGATATGTGCTCAAGCTCACATTACAGTGCTTGTAATGGTGTTGTTGTGCCGGGCTGGGCTCACGTGGTGCCGGTGGTGCTCCTCCTAGGGTCGTGCCCTCGTGTACTGCACTCGACATGGTACTGCCTCCCCATATTTGGCCCCGAGGGCCTCCTATGTCGAAGGTAGCGATCCCTCTACCGGATCGGGCCAGTATCTCGCTCCCGGCGAGCGGTGTCTCTCTCCAAAATCGTGGCATCCCTCTCCTCGCACAAAGCTCGATCTCTCGAGAGCCACCTGGTGTGTCTGCGTTAGGGTGGCGTGCTCTCCCTCTAATCTCTCCAGCACTGTAGCCATATCCTCCTCGTCGGCATCTATAGATGCCGAAGGTGTCGTGGTAGCTCGCCGCGTACCATGCAAAGATAACCATCACCTACTCCAAAGATCGTCATCACTATCTGTGGAGGGTGGGGCCTCTCTCAATGGATCTGCTGGGATCAAAATCGGTAGATCAGTCTCCCTACTATCTCACCTATAAGGCCTGTAAGTAGTCGGCACTGTCTGTACTAGGCCGAACTGTCTCAATACCCGCATAAACGGGACTCGCTCCCACATATCAGCTCGCGCCCCTAACCACCCCCGCTCCGTCTCAATGCCACCAAGTGAGCATCCCGACCAGCCCATGTCGAAATACCCGATATGGTCTCCGGGATAACTTGATCCGTGTCGGCGTCCCGAAACGCTCAAGATACCAATCCGTCGATCTCCCGTATCTGCAGGTCATATCAGCCCGCCATCGCGGAATCCATAATCAATAGCTCCCACCGCCGCTGGCATCCAAGGAAGCCCCACGATCACGCTATATGCTCATATGCCCAAAGCAATGGAGCACAAAACTAACATCGATACTGTCTCCTCCGACTTGGTGGTATACATCTATAGCTCATGATATATCTGAGCTATCAAAGCATCAGCAAAAGCAAACACCTGTCTGAACTGCAGGATGTCGCAAACGTAATCTAATAATAATAGTGGGAATCTCCCGCCTCCTGAATCTGGCAGAGCAAAATAGGATATCGCCATCTGAATCAAAACTATCCGTCTGCTCCTGGGACTATCCTGTCTATACTGCGAGGCTATCCGCACTGCCCCGGACACTATCTCTGAATCATCTACCCTATCTCCATACAATCGAACTAGGGCCCTCTGCTGCTGCTCTCGTGGTGTAATCTCTATCGGGTCCCCGTGAATCGGCAGTCTCAAAATCCTATATATATCCTCATGGGTGATGGTCATCTCACCCGTCCTAAACCAAAAAGTGCACGTCTGGCTATCCCATCGTCGCACTAGTGCTCGCATCAACTCTACATCTCGCGGCACTCGTCTATAGTACCTAAAGCCCCGAGCCCGGCTAACTCTAAATGCCGCCAATCTGCATCAGTCACATCAGGGAGAATAGTCTCTAGTAACTCGGGAATAGCATCCCTCATGTGTAGAACCTCTCATGCCTGCATCCACGACATCAAGAGCAATATTAGCCTCATATTTACCCAAATCCGAACATCCAAAACAAATTTTTAATCTATTCACAAGTCCATAAAATCGGCGTCGATTAAATACAATCGGCGTCGTTTATTTTTAGTCGACGCCGATTAGTATCAATCGGCGCCGCTTACATAACATCGGCGTCGATTATACCAATCGGCGCCGATTGGTAGGCCGGATGTAAAAAAAACACCCTGGCCTCCCACCAAGCAAAACCCAAAAAATATATATATATATATATATATATATATATATAATAAAATAAGTACCACGGGTTCAAGAAGAACCACTTACCCCAGGTCGTGTCCTCCTCCACTTCTGACCGCTTCCAGAGGCTTCCATGGTGCTCAAATCCAATTTTTGACTCTCTCTGAATCGATCGTCACGATGTAAATAAATCGTTCACGTTTTCCGTTCACATATTTATATGTGCTTTGAACGGTCGGCGCCGACTATTCTGGGTCGGCGCCGTTTATTTAGATCGGCGCCGATTAGTGTAATCGCCGCCGATTTTCCATGTCTCTTTGCCATAGTGTTGATGCTTGGCTTATTTATCTATCTGGTCATTATTGTGCGCTGAATGTTGCCTTTTGGCACATATTTTCGATATCACCGTCCATTTCGAGTTTGTTCCCTTTGCATGGGGCACTCGTACTTTTTTGGCAACTTAGAGTTAACGGGTCAGCAGTAGCACTAACGCGTCATCTCTTTGTAGACCGCTCTAGTTGTCCATACCAATGTGTCTCTCTTTAGATGCTAACTATTTTACAGCCCTCCTTACACTCATGGGTCTCAGTAGGCACTAATATCGTCTCATGAGGAGACCGTCTAGTCCGCCCTACCAATGTGAGTTCCTTAGGTTGCCGCTCTTTATTCATGTTTGTACATCATCAATGATCGATCTACCTGCATATCTACTGGGCATCCCGCGTTTTCATCTACCTTTTTTCAAACTTGGGATCATTTGTTCTATCACCCATCCCATCCCTAGTTTGAGGGGGATCACATCATCACTTTTTCTTCCCTTCTTCCATCTCCTTGTTTTTGTCTCATAACCTTGCTTATCGCAAGTTACTTGACAAAAAGGGGCAAAATGTAGACACCTAAAATTGATTATCCAATTTGGTGTCCTCGTGCGCGCATTTTCTCTCTCTAGTAACCTGGGGCACGTTTATATCACCACTATCCCCTTGGGATATTATTCGATTTGTGATTTAAACACCTATCCTAAGTTTAATTCACCCCATTATATTTTACCCGTGAGTAATTAAATATTAACTATTTAATTACACCTCTTCACATGTATCCTAACCACTTATCTACCCCATATTTATCCTATCTATGTATCACCCCTATTTCTCCTCCTCCCAAAGCGGGATATTTCCCATATTTGAGGTGGAGGGATAACTCTTATCTTTCCAGAAATCGTTCATTTTGGCCGCCTCGGGAGTCTGCTCCGTGATCGGCGCCGACCGGTACTCGGTCGACGCCGATTTTTCGGAGCGGCGCCGATTATAAATGGAAGCCCAGAACTCAGTTCTGGGAGGACACAAGGACGAAAAAACAAGAGAGAGAGAGAGACAGATCGTGACACAGAGACGTAGATTGTAAGAGAGAGAACGAGAGATCTTTTAGCATCAAGTGTGAACATTATCTATCGAATGAGAGCGGATCTTGTCCAAATCAATCCCTGAGAGGAGCACCGTTACTCTGCTCTTATCACATCAACATCTCACGTCTCCATTGATTTTCTGGTGACTCTTTTCCTGCACCCAGCACGGGTGGAGTCTTGCTAGTATCTCTCCGGCTTCCGCAGATCCAAGCAGACGTTGACGATCTGGCCTTCGCTTTCCGATTTCCAAATCTTCTCGCACTTTATCTCGGATCGACGCTGATCTATATCAGTCGACGCCGATCTACATCAGTCGACGCCGATTTTAAACAGTCGACGCCGATTCTACCTAATCGACGCCGATCTCCCTGCAGACAGGTAAAAAGACGCAGGTAACACAAATCCAGCTTTGTTTTTCACAGTTCCCTGTTTTCTGTTGCTTTCTGCCTGCTGTTTAGATTCTGTTTATTACTTTGATCAGAAAATCTAGTCTTGTACGTACATCTTTTATCATGTATACTTCTTTACTTAATTGAAAACGTGGACTGACATCCGCCGAGGGAGCCTATCGCTTCCCGGATCCGCTTCTCGGGCAGTCCACCTAAATATCTTTTAACGTGGTCTTTTTCTGACAAGCATCGGTGTCTCGCAGTTACTTGGATCTACGTGCGTGAATTGCTCGTGTGCGCCGCCTTATCTACATCGACTTCCTTATCCTGCCTACATCTTCGGATCTTGTCCATCATGTATCGATTTCATTGGAGTTTTTCAGGGTTTTTGTGTTTAGTTTGGTGCATTAACTTGGACAGGTAACAAGCGCAAAATTCTTGATCTACAACATCTTCTTTGTCATCTCCCTTTTCTTCTAGAAGGCGGCTGAGTAATTGCGAGAATGGGAAGATAGAGTACAAGGGACAAAACTTTGAGCTGATTCCATTTGGAGCAGGGAGGAGAATGTGCGTGGGGTTTCGTATGGTCATATGTGCGTGGGGATTTGTTGCTCTATTAATTCCCATGGACGTTTCTGCCAGGGATGAGGCACGAGGAGATGGACATGGGCGGCGAGTTTGGACTGACATTAAAGAAAGCTATAGAATTGAATACAATCCCCATGCCAAGTCTCTGCCATAATGTATACTATCCCTCTCCCCACGTCTCTGTCGTTGTGCCTACCACTGCCCCTGCCACTACGGGATATGTATGTGGCTTATCTTTGCTCTGCATGCATAGAGGATAAAATGGCAAGCCATATTAAGTGTCTGATCAAATTTATTTTATAGACTTCATACCTATGTGTAAACCCTGTCTTTCTTCCACAAGCCATTATAACCAACGATTTAAGGTGTGAATTTTCATTGTTATTTTTTTACCATGCATCGAATGTCATATATAGAGATTAAACCAATTTGTATGTTTTCATTTTCTATGGTTGCCTTTTCCTATATTTTGATAATTTGTATTCATAGGAATGTAATTTTGTAGGGTTGTAGGGTTTGTGAATTTTACTGCTTATAATGTGGATTTCGATCAACAAGAGGTCTTCAAGTGCCAAGTTCTTGCTCTGTTTTTGTGATTATTTTCTTAGATTATATATTTAGCATATAGATCTTAGAAAACAAGCTTGCATATTATTCTTCCTGTGCAGATCTATTAATTTATGATATTCCCTAAATTGTTTTTCCTTTTTAAAGTTTGTTTTTAGTTTTGTTCATTCTAGAAGAAGGCAGCTTTGATGAAACAGTGAATGGCGTGGATGGGGTTTTTCATATTGCATCCCGTCTTCGTACCACAAAGTCAAAACCCCAAGGTCTACTTGTTTTTCGCACTTATGGAAGATGGTTTTTGTTATCTGTTGCAAATTTTCTACATAGACTTAAAGCAAGGAAATAGGGCAATTTTTGAAAGGACGTTCTTACATAGAAAACACCAATTTGCATGTATGCATACATATATTCGTTCAATAGATGGTTTTTATTTCCTCCATGGCATTGGCACAGACAGTTCAACTATGGATCATTTGAATCTCACCGCTCTTGTGAAATTTGCAGTAGCAGTTTTAGAAAGTCAAATGTCCACAAGTGTTGTGAGAATTGCCAGGTGTGTGACTAAAACCCAATTTTCTCTTGGGTATCACAGTAGCTGTGGAAGGAGTGAAGATTATTTAGAAGAAGCTTCAATAGAGAATGCACAACGCCAAAATGGCTACTCTTTCATTAGTGAACAGGTTTGTAATTTGTACAGAAATGGCCTACTTTCATATTCCAATCTCATAAATAAATAAATAAATGGAAGGACAAACAACAATAAATTCAATTCCCTCTCAAAATAGGATCAACACACCAGGTTTCATGCAATTGACTAAACATCTCATTTAACACTATTGCTATGGAGATCATATAACCCGTATTGTTATGGAGGTCCGTTTCATAAATTTCAATCCGAATAAAAATTCAATTTTTAATTTTTTTTTCTCTGGTGTTGAAATCCATGACTGAAATGAGAAATGGGTCAAGTGCGAGAAAGAGACGGAGCCAGAGATTGAGAAGAATACGGTGACATACAATCCTCCGATGTTCTCGGTGAAAACAGGTTATTGATTTTTCTGTTTAAACTTCATTATGTTTTTTTATTGCAATGAGTCAGCTATATTACTAACAATAAAAATGTTAATAGATACAAAGGCCTTAAGCTTATTCGCAGCCCTTCAAATAACAAGAAGTGTGCAATATCTTTATCAGTTCAACACCATATAAACCAAAATGTAGAACTTCTACAAAGCACATGGTAAATTGTTAGGCATTAGGCCAAAATGATCACTGGTTGGATGCAACAATATAGCAGATACAAACAGCTAATAAATCACAACAAAAGCATACTGAAGGCAATGGACCTATTTGCAGGATTTAAATTACGGAGTGGAACTTTCTCACAGTTTGGTTGTGAGATTTTGTAACAGAGCACACTAACATAAACATATAGTTGTGTCCATGTAGATAGAGACCACCACTGCAACCAAATCAACCACTCAAAATGAACTTGAAAATGGATCTAAAAGTGTAATTTGTTTTCCAATTTGTCTTGTCAGTGACTGATGCTTACTCTAAAATTGCTCGTTGATTTCTAGGGCTAAACACTCATTTGGTGGCTATATTACATATTCAAACCAGACATTTAGTTTAAAAGAGATAAAGCTACTTTGGGCAAGGAACAAATGCGCAGGCAAGTACAAAAGGCCTCTTGTTATGAGAATTGATGATTTTGAAATGCCAACACGCACTCGTGTTCTCTGTGATGACTGGAGGGAATGGAAACAACCCATTGTTTTAAGGTCTGTTACATGTTCTGAATTCAAGACAAGCAGAACCACCATTTGTTTGTTTTGAGTCTCTATGCTGACTGCATATAAATTAAAGCATGGTATATTTAATAATGCGAGGATTACATTGAAGAGGAGCTGATACAATTTAGTTTGTTATCTCTGCATTAGGTTCAAGGGCACCACAGATGTTGTTGCAATTCAGTTTTTCTTGAAGAATATACATCCTGGCATGCGAGCAGCTGACAACGCTGCTTGGAGATCCAAGCATACCAAGTTCCAGGCCAAATTTATTTGGAGAATTAATGAAAGTCCTTTTTTTTCCTACATGCGTTGTTGAAGAAGCTGTGAATTGGGTATTAAATGGCGGTCCTGATCTGGATATTACTGTACATATGAGAATCCGTGGTAGTAGGTACTATGGTTTTCTTTTAGCTCTGTTGTCATATTAATTCTTTTCAAAGAAGTTATCTCGTCTTTGCTGGATGCTGCACATGACATGAAGATTTAATGAAGAGCATTTTAACTGATAATGGATTTCAAGTTCTAACACTAGGATATCAAAGGATACTTTAGTCTTGTGAAGGGGGCACATTGCCTTCGAGGATTACAAGTTTTGCTAGATTCTCCACTTTGTTGTTAAGATTTTAGGATTTGAATTCACATATTGCTCACTGAATCTAAAGAAGCAGGATTAGAAAAAGTCATATCAACATACAAGTTTACCAATAAGAAAATGGCTCTTAATCAATCTTAAAGAGTCTTAAGAAGTTACATTTTATAGATTCTCCACTTTGTTGTTAATTTTAAAATGATTTTAGTATTTGAATTCACATATCCACAACTGATTTAATTTTGTCCAATTTTACTTTCTCACTTGAATCAGAGACACCCTGAAGAAGCACCGAGTCAATAGAAATGTTTAAAAATTTGAAGAGCTATACTGTTATGCGAATGATAATTCTGTATGGTTGCCTCCTAATTCACATCCATTGCAAGTATATGAGATGGCTCTTAATCAATCTTAAAGAGTCTTAAGAAGTAGATTATACATTTTATGATTTCACAGTATGGGATACCTCTCATGTTTTTGAAATATGCTTTTCTTTCAAAGGAGTATTTCTCTCCATTTACCGGGCTTAATGTTTGAGCAATCTAAGTTTCTCCAGTTTACTGCATTTTCCACTGTGAGAAAACCCATCTTTGGAGGCTGAGATTTTATCACTCTGACCTACCCCTTTCTCATATAAATAGTGAGCAGGTTTAACTTTTTATAAAACAAGATTACAAACAAGCGTTTTCCATTATGCAATTTCAAATTAAGAATAAATAAATTGGGATTTAATGACATATCTTTTATATCAGGTCTAAAAGAGCATTATATGCAGCTGTTAGCTGTATCGAGAGGTCCCTTCATGAACTTTCACTTAAGAATGCAAAACCTCGAGTGGTATTGGTTACTGACACGCCATCGGTTGTACGGCATATAAAAGACAATTTGAAAGATTTTGCTGAGGTGTGTGGTTGTACAATGTATATTTAATAGGTGAAGATGAAACGAGATAAGATCCTGTGATCACACGAGGGAGATATTATCAAATGTGAGCTGTTAGCAAAATAGAGAATTATCTTACATTAATGTTTTGATTTCATGGGGGATAGCTTTGTACCTCTCTTGTGCAGGTTCTTCATTTCAATTACAACTTATACAGAAGTCAAAATGGCAGTGACATCATGAGTACAACTTACCTTCAGGTTTGTCTGTCCTACTCTTCAACAAATAGCGGGGCTTGTAAGCTACTGTTTTGTAGTACTTGTGCCTGAGATACCAAACATTGGCAGTTTTAAATTTTGGTGCACAAAGGGATGGTCTATTTTTTGGCTAATGAATCTAACTGTCCCTTAATTCATACAATAGAATGATTGTAGTTCACATTTCAATCATATTCCTAAATATAATCATTTTGCATAAATTCAACTAGACCAGCGGGGATAAAGATATTAAACAGCTTTTCCAATGAGGTACATTATGCTTCAGCAATCCCTACTTTTAGATGATCTGTTGTCATTGATGGGTATGCCCAAGAACTGACATTACTGTGATTACTTGAAGTCAGAAGTCTATCTCTTGCTCTCTCTCCAAGTAGCAGAAGTTTTTTTCTTAATTTCACTGCGTTGTTGGTTGGATGATCTCTTGTATTACTTCCAATATTACTTGTCATTTATTGTTCCTCTTCTCATTGAACTGCAAAGATTCTCTAATCTGTGC
Source organism: Taxus wallichiana var. yunnanensis (assembly GCA_018340775.1). Lineage (NCBI taxonomy): Eukaryota > Viridiplantae > Streptophyta > Pinopsida > Cupressales > Taxaceae > Taxus > Taxus wallichiana. The sequence continues at coordinate 683,188,271 of CM031243.1, forward strand.
TCTGTAAGGTGCTCCACAGTCAACAACCGATAATCCAACATATATAATTCATATCAGTAGAAAACACAATCCATGTTCTACAATATGGCCTGTATAACTGCATACTATAGGATACTTAATGCTTTTGGAGGAAAACACCTTTTTTGCATAGATCCATGTAGTGTCAGGGCCTAGGCCCTGTAAGGTGTGGATTTTTGTCTTCCCTTCTGGATATTTGGATTCTTGATTAATGTATTTTTTTAGCTTGTCAAAAATCAGTAGTCAGTGGTACAAAAATGCAATTCTGTAATATTGACAAGTCACAACTCTCATTTCTCCACACTCTTTGCAGCTTCCTCAAATGAGAGCAAAGGACTGGGGTCCAATGCCAAGATGGGTTGCGTTTGTGGATTTTTTCCTTGCAACTTGTGCCACACGTGCAATTATATCTGGAGCTCACAGGCGAGTGGCTACTACATATGCGCAGCTCATTGTTGCCATGGCGGCAGCCAATAAACTCGTATGTTTGCCAGTGTCTCACAACTTATTTGATTCATTTTTTCCATTTGCCATCTGGAGGTTTGAGTCATATACAATTTATGTTCCTTCTGAAGTTCATAAGTAGTTATTGTTGGCCTGGTTGCCGATGCTAATAGGATATCAGACATTTCTGTACAGATATAACTTTGGCATCTCCAGTCAAATTTTCTTTCTACAACAGCTTTCAGAGTACCCTGTTGGTAGATGGTTTGGGTAACCAGATAGGATGGGGGCATGCTTGGAATCGCTTTGGAGGAAAATTGAGCTGTCATAACCAAACTGATCAATGTGCCCTCACACCACTATTCCCAACTGGTTTATGGGATGGGCTGTGGCAGTCACCCATTCGCCGTGATATTCATCAACTAAATAATTTTGGAGTTCATTTAAATGAAACATGTGAGTTTTCAGAAACATCCCTATTATCATTCTGTAAATCTAGGAAGGTTCCAATGAACATTTTAACCCTTGAGCTGCCTTCCTGCAAGAAATGCCTCATCGACTAAATAATTTTGGAGTTCATTTAAATGAAACAGGCGAGTTTTCAGAAACATCCCTGTTATCATTCTGTAAATCTAGGAAGGTTCCAATGAACATTGTAACCCTTAAGCTGCCTTCCTGCAAGAAATGCCTCAAAAACTGAGATCAGATACCAATTCTTTTGGTTTTGTTACTACAGCGAGCAATAGTCAAAGCATATTGAAGTCAGTGATATGCACCCAATCTAGACTTGATATCTGCATTGCAATTGGAGGTAAAACACGGGAAACTTGAGCATTTGAGCTTCAAATGAAAAGTGTTAATTTCTTGTTGCTCTTGATTCTTTGGTGTCCTAATTGCCTTTTGGCCTTTTGTCCCTAGAGAAATCATCTTCTCTACCAATTTTGAAATTCAGTGTGGCAGCAAGAGATGAATGTAATTTTTGTATGTATAGATGGATAGACTTTCATACACGTAATGAGAATTATGATTCATTAGCAACACAATTATAAGGCGTTTAAAGAACTTTGCAAATGTTAACATTTAAATAGACAAGGTCCACAAAACTGGAATCCTTGTGAAATATCATATAATTCTGAAAGTCTAAACTGCATAAAGCACATTCTATTCCATTGTAAAAGATTTTTCGTTTCAATGATCATAGTGCTATGAAGTTAAGTATTAGAAATTTCTCAAGGGAGCTTGTTTTCGTTGTTTGTGAATTAAAAATGAAATTATATTTTTGAGTAATTTGTGGTGTAATAATGGTGGATCCTGGTACCATCTCTGGAATGGTTGGATAGGCCATTCAGGTGGCAGCAAACCAGATTATTGCTCACATCAACATTGATGTCCGGTGCAGGAAAGAATTAGATGCCCTCAAATATCTGCTGGAGAGAATTTACTCCATCAACATGGAAATGTAGGAATACCGTAAGGCTTTGAACTTCGGCAAGATTCGTACAAACTCTCTTTTCCAGTGACAGCTTAATGCTTTGGCTTACTGTTTCAAAAACTCCCTCTTTCAATGCTCTCAGAAATGATCTTGTCAAACAAATAGCTCTTCGAATAAATAAAAGATTGGACAGTAAAGAGGAAGATGAGGTGAAAATATGGTTAAATGAGAGGTTGATCGAGAATAAGTTCGCTCTGTTTCTTGTTGATGTTTGGGAAACAAGTGCAAATTCCTTGTTAGCCGAGTTATGTGTGCCTCTCATCTCTCCGCACCACAACTCGAACATCATCATTGCCACTTCCAGAAGTAGCAGTGCGCTGTTATTATAGGTGAGATTTCCAGCTCCATCCATCATCCAAGTGCAAGAGTTGAGGGAAGAAGACAGTGGCAGTTGTTCTGTTTGCATGCCTTTTGACACAGTGATGGAATTTTACCGACGAGCATTGATGAAGAAATAGCAAGGCTCGTGTTCAACGAGTGCCGCAGCTTCCCTTTTCCTGTGAAGAACTAAGTAATGCAATGGTACAATTAATCCAAGTTCAGGTGGAATGTTTCCTTTTAGTTGATTATCGCCAACATTTGGTATGTAGAGAGAACTGCAATTCTGTAGATTTTGGGGCAGATTTCCAGTAAAAGAGTTCCCTGAGAGATCCAGCACTTGCAGTTTGGAGAGTCTGCTAATGCTTAAAGGCAATTCTCCGATGAAGCTGTTGATAGACAAGTTAAAAATCTGAAGTTGTGTTGTATTTCCAACTTGTGGAGGAATATATCCATTAAGCAAATTCTGAGACAAATCCAAGGATAGCAGAGACTGTGTGTCGAAGATTTGTGGAGGTATCTATCTTACCTGTAGGGAAAAGTTTTCAGGGGAGGAATTTTTTTATTAGTATAGAATGGTTGGTTGGTTGGATGGATTGAGGTTGAAGGTGTTTTTCAAGTCATAGTTATAGGGGACCTAAGGAGATGGCTCTGACACAACCGTATCAACGCCCATCCATCCAACGATAGTAAATCCCTAGGAAAACCAGACAATTGAGTGAAAGCTTTGGGTGATGTGGAATTGTGTGTGTAGTATGAAAATGATTTTTGTTCCAACACGAGCATTATTGCCTACCATTATAACATCCCAAATCGTCAACTTTGTCTTGTTCTTTACAGTGTGTATTGTGCTGATATTGCAGAGTATTTTGGTCATGTTGGAGAGAAGTTAATAAGTTATATTCAAGTTCTCGTAATTTTTTAGAAGTTAAATATGTAGACTGGATACTACACCCTGTATAATATTGAAACTGAAGGATATGTTAGGGCCGATATGTAAGTATGTCCATCTATCCGCTGAAATTGGATATCCATGCTTGTTTTATGTTTTTGAAAATTTATTAATCATTAAATGGGCTTCTTTAAATTAATCTGTATAGCTTGACATAAGCTTCATGTGGAGTAATTACCTAACTCATAAATAAGGTAGGTAGTAGGAAATGGAGCAACTAAAGAGGGAGCAAAGCTTATGTTGATTTTAATGTTTAGTGATAGTTGTTGGTGTGTGTACACTCTTATGTTGCGAGATCTACTGGACCACCTATTTACTTTTGGGTGGATATCTCAAATTGATCAAAGCTCGGTATCATCACTGGGATTTCTTACATCCTTGCAAACTGCCAATAGACCCAATTTGGAAGACATTATGCAAGAGTGAGCAGGATTTTGTATCCAGGGAAGCGAAGCTTGGCACATAGAAGTGACACTGCACATTGTTTTTGTTTGTTGGCTCGATATGATTGGTATTCAGGGGTGTGATTGTGTCCACCCATATTTTGTACAATCAATGTTGTAATTACCTGTTTGTATTTATAAAAGTGTACTTTCCAAACAAAAAATGCCTTCCTGGACTTTTGAGCATTGGATCCAAGATATGAATTTGAAGTTCGTCCCAAGTAAGTAAAATAGGCCCAGGCCTCCAGAATATGTTTGAGGTTGTGATCATTTTTAATTTTTTCTTTGTAATCAAGTTTTTTGGGTTATTTGTAAAGAACAAATTAAATCTTTGACAAGTGCATTGGTATAAGAGAATGTCAGAATGTTTATAGTAACAAAGACTCAGACCGTTTAGAAATTATTTTGTAATTACAAGTGACATGCATTTGGATAATCAAGTGTGGAGTATTTTGTTAGAAAAATTGCCTGGCATTCCATATGCATAGATTTTAATGAAGAGTGTTATCACCTCATATTTCTTGTTTTGCATTATGTGTCATATGCGTTTACTCTTCTTTTCATATTGTTGTGGTGAAATCTGAAATATTCAAATTTTTTTGCTTTCCTAACGATGCTCTCAAACTCTTTGAACTAATGAAGCACTCTGGAAAATACCCTAACCATGTAAGCTTCGTTTGTGTTTTATTTGCATGTAGTCATGCAGGTTTAGTAGATGAGGGCTGAAAATACTTCAATGACATGATTATCTCTTATTGCTTTATACCAGCAATGGATCATTATGTATGCATGGTTGACCTTTTTGGCTGTGCTGGCTATCTCGAGAAAGCTCTAAACTTTATCATCAAAATGCCAATTAAACCTACTGTGGTTGTGTGGATGTCTTTGATTGGTGCTTGTAGATCACATAAGAATATAGGGCTAGGAATATTTACTACAAATCTCCTTTTTGAGCTGGACCCCAAAAATTATTTGCCACTGCAAATACTTCAATGACATGATTATCTCTTATTGCTTTATACCACAATGGATCATTATGTATGCATGGTTGACCTTTTTGGCCATGTTGGCTATCTTGAGAAAGCTCTAAACTTTATCATCAAAATGCCAATTAAACTGCGGTGGTTGTGTGGATGTCTTTGATTGGTGCTTGTAGATCACATAAGAATATAGGGCTAGGAATATTTACTACAAATCTCCTTTTTGAGCTGGACCCCAAAAATGTTTCGCCACTGCAAATACTTCAATGACATGATTATCTCTTATTGCTTTATACCGACAATGGATCATTATGTATGCATGGTTGACCTTTTTGGCCATGTTGGCTATCTTGAGAAAGCTCTAAACTTTATCATCAAAATGCCAATTAAACCTGCGGTGGTTGTGTGGATGTCTTTGATTGGTGCTTGTAGATCACATAAGAATATAGGGCTAGGAGTATTTACAGAAAATCTCCTTTTTGAGTTGGAGCCCAAAAATGCTTCGCCGCACATTCTTCTGTCAAATGTTTATGTAGAAGTGGGCTAGATGGGGCGATGTTCTAAAGGTAAGGAGATTGATGAAAATTAGAGGATCTAAAAAGATACCTGGATGTAGTTGGATTGAAGTCCGTAAAATGGTACATGTGTTTTGTGTAGGAGACAAATCACATCCACAAACATAGGAGATCTATGTAAAGTTGGAGAACTTGTCATGGAAGATGAAGGCAACAGGGTATTTTTCATATTCAAGACAGGTACTGAATGATGCGGAGGATGAGAAAAAAGAAAATTTCCTCTGCCACCATAGCAAGAAGTTGGCGATTGCATTTGGATTGTTAAATACATCCCCTGGAACTATCATTACAGTTGTCAAGAACCTTCGAGTATGTGTTGAGTTCCACAACGCAACTAAGTTTATTTCCAAGATTGTTGTAAGAGAAATTATTGTGAGAGATGCAAACAAGTTCCATCATTTAAAATAGGGAAAATGTTCTTGTGGAGATTATTGGCGATGCTAAGTGAAGCAAGCTTTAAACACATGCTTGCACTTGAATAAGGTTTATCGTGTCAGACATGCAGTGATAAAAAGGAATCAAGTTTTATTTTGTATTTGTAATATCTATTTTTTTGTGTTTGGAGAGATAGTCCATGCTGTTGACTTCAGAAATTAGCAGTATAGTTTGAAACATTGCCTATGGATTCCGATGGAGTATTTGTTATAGCCCTGTTTTATAATACCATGAAGGTATCATGACTGTGGATCCATATGAGTGTATGGATAGCAAAATTAATGGTGGTGTTATTTTCATAGTTTCTTTCAACACACCCAAGCATGTGACATTTGTCAGACTCACCACAACTCCGATTCTTAACTATCACTTTCAATACCATTTTCACCATGTAACAAGCCCGATCAACTACATGTTCACTTTCTTTACAACAATTAAGCCTAAATTTATTATGGTAGGTTTGAGGAGAGGTTTTGAAAATGTATAGTTCCCTAAAATTGTTTGAGGAGATGTTCACTGTCATTACAACAATTATGCCTAAATTTACCATGGTAGGTTTGAGGAGAGGTTTTGAAAATGTATAGCTACATATAAACCTTGTCAATTGGCACTTCCAATTATTTTACTGCTCAATCTCATTTTGGTATTCCCTTTTATAGAAGTGCATACTTATTATATTAGGGCTAGGCTAACTATGGTTTTATATATTGATTTGAAGATATCTTGAATTGTATATGGATATCATGATTGTTGTTGTAACATTTTTACATTATTTTAGAGGGACAACAAAGTTTGAATCTCAACTATCACAGGTAATGACAATCCAGATGTGAATCCAACAATGAATAACTTGGAAATTACAACTTATAAGTCTGTTTATGTCTACCTTGAATTTATTATTTTCACAAATTACAACCTTTTCCCCTGGTTTATTTGAGATTTATTCCCACATGTCCTATATTTTTCAACTCTTCGTAATAGTGAGGTAGACATGTTTATGTTATCCCACTCTCAACAAAAACCCATACATGGCATTTCCCCTCCTTTTTCATTCAAAAGTAAATAAAAATGGCGCACGTATCAACACTTGGAGCAAGAAGAAAGGAGGAGTCAAGACTAATATCACTCAACCAAAACAACCAATCCTGACATTTCCCCTCATTTTTCATTCGAAAGGTACTAAAAAATGGCGCACGTATCAAAACTTGGAGCAAGAATAAAGGAGTCAATACTAATATCACTCAACCGAAACAACCAATCGTGGCATTTCCCCTCCTTTTTTCATTCGAAAGGTACTAAAAATGGCGCACATATCAACACTTGGAGCAAGAAGAAAGGAGTCCAGATTACTATCACTCAACCAAAACAACCAATCGTGGCATTTCCCCTCCTTTTTCATTCCAAAGGTACTCAAAAACGGCGCACCTATCAACACTTGGAGCAAGAAGAACGGAAGAGTCAAGACTAATATCACTCAACCAAACCAAAACAACCCATCATAAATATTAGCCTCTACTTTGATAGCACCTCTATTACTACTTTACTCAACACTTCTTGTATCCAAAGTGATATCAAATGTATCAAATGTATTCATGTTTAGTGAAAATAAAATTGGCTACAAAAGACTACCATTCATGATATAAAATATGCAAATGTACAAAAGTCTTCATGCTTCATCTATATTCCTACACTTACAAAATCAATCACACCCCTTATCAACATCAACTACAAAAGTAATAACTATCCCTCTAAATCAAATAACACTTACCGTTCGGCGTTCACATTGCATTTGCACATGCGATTGCTAGTTTTTAAAATAATTTGTATACATACTATTTTATTATTTTTCTTAAACTATATATCTAGGTTAAATAATTAAGTTGAGTTCCCTTGATTATTATAATATATGACTTAACTTACAATTATAAATTTGGGTAGGTTTGAATCATCTCAACTAGAGTCCAAATCATATCCAAGTAAGGGATTTACATTAAAAACTATTTTCCAAGTAGCGTTGGATAGAAATAAGGAAGCCTTATAAACGTTTATTTGTTTGTATCCAAGTCTTTAAAAGCTCACCTCATTCCAACTCTTTTATATGGTGAATGTCTTTTCGTTTGTTAGGTATGAGTAATACCAACGTCGCATATTATGTAGACACTCCACGATGGTCCATTGGCATTTATTTTCATTTATTGTGTATTGTATTATTGTATTGTGTTATATGTATAATTTTTTTAAAAAAATTAGTATTATGAAATAATAGGTACATCACCAAAATTATAATATTCACAAAATATTAGTGGTAGTTATATTATTGAGGGTGGTGGCAATTGGGACAAATTTGACGATAATATCTTCTTCTTGTTATCGTATAAATATTGTAAAAATAATATAATTATTTAATGTTATTAAATATTTACACTGATATTTAATGTTTGAAATCATCTTCACATAATTTTGTATAATATTCATATCCACTTTATGTTTGTCTTGATTTGTGATCATGTTTATGTAAAATATTCCAATGTATATAATGACCATCCTTAGAGTCTTAGTATAGTGGCCTACTTTTTAAAAATCAAATTGGTTTTTTTTTCTTTCTAATCTTTCTCCTTTTTAATCATTAGATGTGAGTTGTAAATAAATAAATAAAAGTTTGAATTCGTTCTTCTATAAATAAATACATAATTAGGTGCATTTCATTATCATATACTTATCGAACATTTAAAAAAAAATACTCATAAATATTTAAGTATAAATATTATGTTAGGAAAAATATGGGTTAAAAATAGACTTCTTACAAAAATCATAAAATATAAAATTGCCTTATGCTTATGAATTAAATAAATAAAAATAAAACTCACTCACATAACTATACAAATTAAATGAGATGATTTATTTTGAACTAAATTAATAAAAAGAAAAATAGCTCACCTAATTACATAAATTGAATGAGGCCATAATTTTTTTACAAAACTCATAAATGTGTGTGTGTGTGCGTGTGTGTGTCCATATATATACATATCCATACATACATATATATACATATACATATTTAAATATATGTATAAATATAAATATATATAGACATATATACATGTATATATGTGTGAATATATATACACATACATATGTGTATGTGTATGTGTATGAGTGTTGTTTTCTTAAAAAAGTTTTTAAAAAATCATTTATTATAATTTTATAATTTTAGTTTTGAAGTAAGATAATGATTAAGAAAATATTGAAATAAATAGATGTTAAATCTAAATATATAATAACACAAAATATAGAAAATTAAGTATAGATTTGATCCAAGCAAATAAGAAGTTTAAATTTGAAACTCTAGTTACAAATGAAAAGATAAAAGACTTAGTTGATTCGCAGTGATGTCGAAGACGTGCAAAGTTGGAAAACTAATGAAACCGCAGAAGCGTGATGTCGCAATCGGACCTTAAAATTATAGAGGTGACAGAAATGTTAGGACCAAGGTGCCTATGGAGGGTCAGGGGCACCGAAACACAGGCACCTATGACTACTCAGAGGTTACAAAAATCGGTTTTGCGCAGGTCGCAAGATGTTCGTTGTTTGTCACCTTTGATCGCATGTATGTCACTGAACTCCAATGTTATTCGCCTGAAACCTGCAATAAGAAAGAAGCACCTACAAAACCCCTAAATGCATCAAATCCCAAAAAGAAAATAATGCAAATGAGGGGTCATACGGTCCTCGATTGTCAACAAAGTGAACTTACAACCGAGTGTTGCACTACATCTCGCACTCCAATATAGTTCTATGTGTATGTGTAAAGAAATTGTTCCCTAGGTGGATCTTGTGCGTGTCACACTTGAATAACGAGCAAGTAGATAGATGTAGAAAATGTAGATAAATGTGTGCATGAAAGAATGAAATTCCCCTTCTATGCATGTATGCAGAAACAATAATCCCTTGTCCCTTGTGTGGAGCTAGATGGATGCTTGAATGTTCTTGGAATGCTCTTAGATGCAACCTTAGGTGGTGATAGCTAATGCTTAGTGTTTGGTCCTTTATTATGGTCACACAACTTTATATTTATATGATTACCTTGCTTGAATTTCGTAATTAACCCGAAAATGTCGACCACCAAGAAAATAAGATGCCCAAATGGCTAGAAAGGACCAAAAATATGTGAGCAAAATACAAAGAGTTCGGGGTGCCCGAGGGGATGGGGATGCTTGGCATTGGCGCCCAGATTAGGTGTCGGTGTCAGACTCGAGAAAAACTAAAGTTTCAAAGGTCGACTGGGTAAGAGGGTTTGTGAGACCAAAAATAAAAATTGAAAGAAAGCAAAAAGGGGCCAAAGATAGTGGTCAATTAGTATTTTTCTTTCTTAAGAATCATATGAATAGTAGTATGTGATCAGGACTATAAATATACCCAAAGTGCGTGATTTAGTGTCTACATTTGCCCCCATTTTATGTTGTTGAGTGAATGCTTGATAACATAAAGTAGATAAGAGATGTGTACCTAATAACCATGTAAATTGATGGCGAAAAGCATGTCGAGAGACAAGGAAAAGTGTGGAGTGATAAAAATGTGAAGCGTGGAAGCTAGAGAAGAGGAAGTAAAAAAGGTGATGATGATGACCCTAGGGTGAGAGCGTATGTGTAGATGTCATGTTTGTACCTATTGTTGATGTCACTTGATGTGTGATGATGTGTGAATGATGTGACTACCGCTTCCCATAAGGAAAAACTTGTAAAAGAGAAGAATGAACAAGTAGTCAAATATGTGTATATGAAAAATTTGATCAAAACATGTAAAAATTATGTAAGAAAGTATGTAAAAATGTGAAAAGGAACATGTGCACCTGATCCGTGATGAGTAAAAGAGATAGAAAGGATCCTAAAGATGTTATAGAAGAATGAGTTTTTGGGTAATCTCACACCAAGAACGAAAGAAGTGTAGGGAGAAAATTTTGGTGTCATCCTCCAACATTTAACTACTTCCTAAAGTGTAAACACCACTACAGATGGTGTGTAAAAATATGATCCATTCGATCCAACATGAAAGAAGAAAAAAAGAAAGTGTAATGGATGCATACCGAGTGTTGAAGGATTGTGTGTCATGTAAAATTCGTTGTGTGAACTGCTGAAAACTGTGTTAAACTAAAAATGTTGTGTAACTTCCCTAGTCACAGGTGTCCAGGAAGGGTTAGGAGTGCCCAAGCACTACCATCCGGTGTTGGGTGCTAGTGTTTGAGTTGTGCTAAGGACCCAAGTCGGGTTCGGGTCATTGCTAAAATCGAAGGTTGTGGTGTGTATGTGCTAAATTATATTGTCTTTGTGATTGTCGACACCGAATGGGGTGGTGATCCACCCAATGATGCCCCCTCATTTGTAGTGCATACGACATCACAAGGAGGATGCAGCCCAAAGGAGGACCTGGATGTTGTGATGAAGCGATGCCATGCAGGGGGAGGGAATTTATTTGGTAGAAACTAAGGCACACAAGAAAAGTGGCTAGGAAACAAGTGTTAGTGCAAGCAAGATAAACATGCATGTAAAAACAAAATGTAAGCTAGTAAACACAAATACAAGTGTATAAGCTATCACACAAGAAGATAATATGCATGAAGATAATGTAGACCATAAAAAGTGGGTTGCAAACATGGGACATCACTCACAATGTTGCAAGATAATTGAGGCCAAAGTGACCAAATCATTGAAAGCGGTTAACAAACAAGACATAGGGAGAATCCCACAAACAATGGCATACAAACTTAAAACAAGTAGGAAGAAAAGACACGAGAAAACCATGGTAGTAAATAGACCTAAAAGAAAATGTTGCACATGAAGCACCCATTAGCATGTTAGAAAGATAGAAAGTATGTCAAAGCGTGTATAATCCGATATAGTAATGTGTTATGAAAAATGAAACAATGGAACTGTGATGTATACGAAAGTGGATGCCCTCAGAGCCATTGAGGGACTAGTATGAGGTATTGTGCCAAGCATCCATATTGCTTGTATCGATCTTTGTAAAGTCTACATTCACAACTAGAAGGCAAGTGAACATGCATGTGTATATGATAAAGATAATGACATACAAAGTATTTGTCATGTGTAATAAAGTGTACATGTAGGCATAATAAAGAAAGAGTAAATGCGAACAAGATATGCAGTGTGTTGTGGATGCAATAGAATGGAATGCAGAGTGAGTGTGATAGGATCTGCATTCCCCCGAGAATTTGAATAAGTATACATGAGACAAGGTTCATGTATGCATGCCCCCTCAACAGTCGATAATGAACCATAGAATAAGAGTGTGTCATCGAGAAATGGTTTGAATTTGTGCACTAGAAAGATATAATTGTCAAAGCCTAAAGCATAGAAAGTGAGTGATTGAGTGAGTGAGTGTGGTGAGGTTCATTTTATATGTATACCCCCAGCATTCGAGTATGAACCATGGAACTAGATTACATCATAAGGAAGTGTATTGTGATGAATGTGCATGAGAAATATGTGTCATGAATGCACCGAGTGTGGAAGTGTGGAACTGTGTGAGGTTGGTGTATGTAGTATGCCCTCAATAGTCAAGTGTGAACCGTAGCACAAGTTTTTCATCATTGGGTAATGATGATACAAGTGTATCAAGTGGTTTGTATTGATGCTTAGGAGATATTAGATGTTAAATGTGGAGTGTTAAGTGCATAGGATGATAGTGACATTTGATAGCAATACAAGGGATGAGAAGCTATGATGCCCCCAAGTATGTAAGTGATGGAGATCTAGTCAATGATGCTAAGCGGATCAATGTAAGGATTATTTTCCTTAACAAAAGTAATTGGACGTTGAAGTGGTGATGGCTTAGGAGCCTCAAGCGGCGGAAGTCAAAAGAGGCCAACTAGAGTTTGCTTGTCTTGTGTAGTGAGTGGTTGCTTGTTTGGTAACGTCATAGAAGACTTGAGAGGAGGATATGTTGGTTGCTTTGTTTGACTTGGTAATGTTGTAGATGACTTAGTAGGAGGAGGTAATGAAAATAGAAATTGAGAGGTGGTTGCTTAGTCAGAGTGGGTTGAATAGGTGGTTCTTGACTGACTGAAGAAGGCTCATTAGAAGTGATGGAATGATGCTCATTAGACATAGAAGGAGCAAATTTAGGAGCCCATTTAGATGTAGCATTTGTAGATGGGCATGCAATAGAATGTTGTGCAGTGAATGAGATAAAGCCTTGACACTCAAGATGTTTGATTCTTCATTGTAAAGCATAGCAATCATTTTCACAATGGCCCACGATGTGATGGTAATTACAAAATGGGAGACCTTGATATTTGATCAGCCGATAAGGAGGATAGTAATGAGTAATGCATAAATTGATCAATTGATGACTAAGGAGCTCGATAAGAATATCATGTTTCTTAGCATTGTGATCAAACGTGAGAGGCTCTAGTAATGGCAAGACTTGAGGTTCACTGATATGAGCACATGTAGAAGACATAGAATGAGGATGAGAAGAAGAACTAGCATGAGCCTAAGAAGCATCCTTGAGATGTTGGATTTTACATTTAAGAGATGTAATCATTGATTCCATAACTTGAAATAAAGAATGAAAATCTTGAATTGACTCCAACATGAGTTGATTAGATGGAGAATCATGAAGACTAGGGTCATTAGTTAGGCGATCAAAAATAGAACTCACTTGATACAACAACATATCTCTAGGGCGATACATGGTATCTAGGATTTTTTCAAAACAATTTGGTAATTAGGATGCATTTGAATTAAATCAAATAGAGAAATTTGAATAATTTTAGAAACTTCATGATCTAGAAAAGATGATGTGCCAAAGAAGGATCCGAATGACCAATCACGAGTGGGGTTCACCAAATGATTAAGCAAATATTGACCTAAATAAATGTTAAATCTAGATATATACCAAAGCATAATTATATAAACAATTAAGTACATATTTTATCCAAGTAAATAATCAATTTGAATTTAAAACCCTAGCTGCAAATGAAGAGATAAAAAGACTTATCGATTCACAATGATGTCGAAGATGTGCAAAGTTGGAAAAAAAGCTGTTGAAACCGCAAGCAAAATTATTTTGTGTCGAAACCGATGGTGCACTGTAATGCAGGGAGCCGAAATGGTCTATGTGTTAGACTTCAAACAACTATTGCTCTGTATATGGTTGTTGTCCATTGCATGGCTCACAAAATGAATCTCGCATACAAAATTGTGAGCACATTTGAAAATGTAGCTAAAGTGGAGGAATTGATACGTGATCTCCATGCCTATTATTCTTGCAGTCCTAAGAGATTTTTAGAATTTCAAAAATTTGCTATTGGACTAACAGAGGGAAAAAAACTTCTCAAAGATGTAGATACCAGATGGATATCTATGTACGAACCTACATGTAGAATATATGATGAATATCCTTCATTGACATGATTTATGTTTAAATACCACAGGGATGTAGATAAAGCTAAAGATCTATTGTGTCGTCTAACTAACATAGAAAATTTACTCACACTTTGTGGTATTTTTCCCATGTTGAGGGAGCTTAATATTTTAATGAAGCATGCTCAAGATCGGTCTTTCTACATTACATACTTTATAAGACTCAGAAGACATGTTTCTGGAGTCTAGAAAGTTTATATATTTTTAACGGGAGTTTTCAGGAATCTGCTTTTGAAAACTAGAATGCATTGACATGATTTGAAAAATTTAGGTGCTTCTTAAAAAGTCAATATAAATTATCATCTATGTATAAGATCACATTGAAAAGAGATTCCACTTCATATGTACCAAAAAATAATTGATATGGCTAACTCGAAATAGAATAAGTACAAGTGACATGAAATTTATATGATGCAAAGTATTAATCAAAACTAGGAATAAGTTCGAAAGATATAAGAATCGTTAGCTAAAGAGATCCGGGAAAGATTCAAAAATGATAAAATACTTTAAGCAATGGGAGTTGTAAATCCGCATTTTCGGATTTTTCTAGCGGAAAACCTTATACATCTATCAGTCCTTTATTTGTCAAAAACATGGGTGATCTTCTGATCATTTCGTAAGATCTGTAGAGGTAAATGGAGTTTCAAGATAGAAGGAATTTTAGAAAGAAAACTACTTATTTCATAGTCAATGGATTTTTCGAATACAATGATACGACAAGTTTAACTTCTACAAAACCCACAGGATTACTGTGCCATGAAAAGGATTTGGAAAGATATATGTTCTATTAGTATTCTAAGTGAAGATTTGAGCGAGTATATTAAGTTGTATGAGCTCTATCAAACAATGATTCTAGGTTATGTGGAAGATGAGAGGGTTTTCAATGCACTATCCTTTTTAAAGTCAAAAGTTCAAAATGGATTGGATAGGAATCTACAAAGTTGTCTCATATTGTATGTATCGAGTTACTCAGTGGAGTCTTTTCCTTATGATAGAGCATTGACATTGTGGAATTCAATAGTAGATAGAAGAGGAGTAAGTAATAGTCTCCGCCTAAACCAGGGATCGAGACACATCCACAAATCATGTTGCAGTAGTTGATTTCAAGACACAAATGAAAGTGTTGCTCAAGGACTGCTCGAATTCACATAGATTTCATTTCTTCTATACATTATTGAGACTACTTATGTACTTCATTCAATGATTACAACTTTCAATAAATGCAATATTATATTTGTCATTATTTGATCCTTAATCATTGCAACAATGTCATTATTTGTTTCAATTATGCCATTTGTTTTTTATGTTTGGTTTTCAAATTCAAACTGAAATAAGAACACAATCATCTTTTATATATGTTAATTTATGTATTTTACATCTGCAAGAATTCAGAAACGTAATGAAACAAAATAGTGTAAATTTAAGCAACATTTACGTAAACAATAGAAAAGAAACATAGTTTGTAGTAATATTTAGTAACATTATACAATTCTAACTTCCAAAGTTCATATGAAATTGATTTCTCATGTGGCGGATTACTTTATGAAAAAGTACAAATTCATAAAGCATTGTTGGCCAATACAATTCAAAAAAGGGTTGTTATAACATCTCAAAGCTTAGGACAAGTTTTGTCATATAAGGACACATTATGAGGTCATCCTCTTTTCTGCCTATGATTCAAAATCATAGTTGTCCTTAAATCTGCCACACAGAATAAAAACTAAAAAGGGTGGCCACTATCTTTTAATTCCTACGCCAGTGTCGGAATTGTGACAACACACCTGTCACATGGTGAACTTAACTAACTTATCAAATTTTATGATGCAGGTGAAGGTTTTTCTTTTTCTTGTGTAAGAGATGGAGGAATAACTCCCGATGCCGAAGATCTCTGCTACATGTTGATATTTTCTAGTATATTTAGCTCCTCCTCGCTATCTCTCCTGCAGCACAAAAGTGTTGCATCATCAGCATCTGTCTTTTCCTTCGAAGAAGACTTCTATATCGATATTATGCTCCTTTATTATCCTTCTCAATGTATTATTTTGTTTATTAATAACAATGAGTTTTTCCTTCAACTATATAAAATAATTCAGGATTTTGTTGGCATTCTTCAAATGTGCTTCAAAAACAATGACTTCTTTCTTTAAATTTTCATATTTTTCCCTGTAAAATAGAAATATTAAATTTTTAGTCTATCAAATAATATGAAAAAATATATTACCTTGGTTATAATATCAAATAATTTTTATTTTCGTGTAAAAGACTAAAAGTAAATTCCCACCATAACATGACTTTCTCTTTTTCTACATTTGCTATTAAAACATTAGTCTTGTCTTTAGACCATTTGTTGTAAGTAAGCCCGTGCTTCAACGTTGAGATTTTCCAACCTGTTTACCATTATATCTATAATTTCATCATTGTAATCATTACTATATGAAATTGTCCCTGATTGAGCTTTGTTTAGCAAAACATCCTACCATGTTGGTTGGCTCTCTACGACAGTGAACAATGAATGCCTTTGAGCATGATTATGGTATCTAGTATTTATTTATTTTATCAAAAAAAATTCTCTCCTTTCCCAAGACCGCACCAAATCCACATTAGACATTACAACCTCTTAAATTTTTGCCCCCATGCTATATGATATCATATTTTCTAATATAAAGTGTGTTTTTTAATCATCTATTTGTGGAGCAGCCCTTGGGGGAGGAGGAGAGTCACTGCCATGTATTCCATGCACATCTTTTTGTTGAGGTGGAGTAGATTGAATCATGTCGTGGGTGTCAAAATAGTTACTCTTGGCTGCATCCCCACTATCGAAGCCTAAATACTCCTCATCAAGGGTGATGTTGTTGAAAAGTTGTGTGGCTGTTACACTTAAAACCCCACCTAGTAGTGACACCAGAAATTCGGTTGTAGTAGGATGAACTATTCTTGCTGACTCTGCAGGAAACCTAATATTCTTTCCTAAAGTCCTCCTTTGTGTTTTTACTTGACGTGTTGGAGGAATTGGTGGCCTCCTCAGAAGCGAAAAACCCGAAGCCATATTACTGTATGAAGCAAACAACAAATTGTTAGAATATAATGGTTGGTCTTTGTAAATGCTAAAAAAATGTAAGAAAACAAAACATGCAAATCAAACTACCGTACAATATACCTCGCATAGACGGAGACACAATCATGATATTTTAATCTCCAGACCCAAAATTAGTTTGATCTTCATCATCCATCTCAGTAGTTTCTGAATACAATACAAGTAGAAAAGATCAGTAGAAATATCAGAATACATAAACTATAGTAATTGTTTGAATTTATTATTTATATATAAAGATAACTTCATTATTCATACCTATAGTTAAATGTGATGGTAAACGTGTTGTGCATATCGACCCCCTAGGTAACTTTTGACGAGGTCTTACTGGTGTTGATTCTGCTAAATCCATGTCAGAATCATCAGAGACCTTTGGAGGGGCTTTACCTCTAAGCAATTGTCTCCTTATGAGAAGATGTAGCTATAATTTTTCTCTGCAAAATAAAATCATACAATTATTATTTTGTTTTAAATATTCAAATTGAAATCGTTATAACAAGTAAACAGTAAAAGTAACTTTTACCTATTGTTCTTCGAGACTAAGACCAATCATCTTATCATTGATTGCAAAGAGGAATCGTATCTTTGCATCAATTCTTAGTACGCTTCATTATAGAAAGCAAGAATAAAATTACAACAAGAAAATACAATCCTCGATTTATCGGTTTGATTGTCTTTGTGGGCATGGGAGATATCGATTTTATTATGTTGAAAAATAACCGCACCAATCAAATTGTTGACTTGCTAGTGTCGTAAGTAATAAATACGGTGAACTAATAGGGAATGTTTGCACATCTTCCCGTAATGCAATCTGGCTCGAAAAAGTGAAGCAACTGCGATAAATAATTTGTTTGTAATACCTTGTAGAAGAAGGCCTCTTGATGATCGATTAAGAAGAGCTGCAATTACATAAAGGAAACGTTAGATCCTTTATGTGGTCAAGTAATGTTAAAAAAAGCATTTGAAAATAATAAACTTACCATCAACCTGTACATTGTAATGAGACTCCAAAAACTTTTTGTCTTCGTTTGTAAGGACCCTTTGTAGTAACATGCAACTTATTTTCAAAAGGTAAACCTGTTAGCCGATGCACATCCTCGGGTTCAATAGAAAAATAAATTTGATGACGTTTCGGATGCACAACAAGAACGGAAAATTTTCCATCTTTGTCGTTGTAAGAGGTGAGTAGGTAATCAAGGACGGATGTATCAGTGTCGAATTGGGGCATGTTCACAAGCCCGGAAAATTATGATTTTTCCAACCAATCCTTTAGAGCATCTTTTAGTTTTAGTAGAGTGAAAATTTTTGGGCACATGAGGTTTTTGTATTGAAATTTGGGTGTATGAATAGATGTGGTACTTGACCATTGCTGAAATTAGGGAGAAGTGAAATTTGGGTGTAAAATTAGAGAGCTCAAAGCACTGGAAATTTACGAATAAAAGTGTAAAAATGAACCTTGAAACGGTATTTATAGAGTCCAGGGGTATCATTAATGAGCATTAAATACATTAGTAACAATGCCCAACACACTCCGTCCAAACCCTCGTTCACCCAACTCGCCCGTCCAACCCATCCGTCCAAACCTTAGCCAACCAACCCTCACTCGTCCAACCCACCCTACCAACCATTGCCCGTCTATCCCTTCCCGTCCAACCCCACCCCATCCAACTCATATCCGTCCAATGCACTCGTCCAACCACTTCCCGCCCAACCCCTTCCTATCTAACCACTTCCCATCCAACCCTCACACGTCACAACTCACCCGTCCAACCCCCACTCGTCCAACACACCCGTCCAACCCCTTCCCGTCCAATCCCCACTCCAACCCCACTCGTCCAACACACCCGTCCGGCCCCCCTTCCCGTCCAATCCCCACTCGTCCAACCCACCCGTCCAACCCTCCCGTCCAACCCACTCCGTCCAACCTACCCATCCAACCACCCGCCTAACCCACCCGTCCAACCCCAATCTAACCTACTTGGCCAAAAATGTGAAAAATGAGAGACCAATGCTCTGTGAAATCGCCTTCACCACTAAACATTTTTTCAAAAACTCACCAATGATTCGAAAGTTGTTTTATGAGATTCACCGATGATTCGAAAGTAATTTTTCAAAGGGGTCTTCTTAAAATGAACCCTAGGCTGAAACCTTCCACACTTGGTTGAGTGCACCTAGACCACACTACGACGTGATAGCCCAAAGTGTGAAGGGTAGAGGAAACATGTGCACACAATTACCATAATCTCATGCACATGAGTGCAAAGGAATGATACAACTAGACGCGCGACAATATTCATCAACAATATTGTCATAAAATCCCTTCCAAAAAGGAATTATCTTCAACTAATCCCTCCAATACTCAAAGTTGTCTCCTTTGAAAATAAGAATATTCATATAAGTAGAATTCACAAAAGCCATTTCTTGTAGAACCTTGTTCGATACCAAACGAAATAAATAAATGGGAGTGAAAGGGGAACAAAACCAAAAATTTGAAGTGTTGATCAACCTCTAATATAACATGTATAATAACCTAGGAAGAAGTTTTATATCATCCAAACAAGTCCTAGAAAAACTAGTGATTAAGTTAGTGTAATTGTTTGTGTACTTGATGATCAAACTATACAAGTGTATGCATACCACTGAACTTCAAAATAATATTTGTAAGCTTGCTAGTTATTAATTCATAAAACATCCTAAAAGTTTATTTTTAGAGTATTTCTAAAAATAGAAATTATCTAAATTTAGCAAACTTTTAAATGCCAAAATTGGCACCATTCCCAATACCTTCAACATGATAATAAACTAAGTGAAACCTTCTAGAAAATTGTTTAGCATTTCGTGAGCTATTTCACTCTTTTTCAAATAATTAAAATTTAATGTGTTTAAAAATTTATTATTTTATATTTATATTTCAATCAAAGTCAACATTGTTTTATTTTATTATTATATTAACACTATATATCTCTCTTAGATAAACTATTTTTGTTGTATTTTCACTCGTATGTTTTTATCATTACCAAAATGACCTCCATGAGTAGTCACTACCCTAATGACATTTTTCACTCATGTTTTTATGATAATAATTATAAGATAAGGGGATTCACTTCTAGCATATAAGCACTTTGTAAGAATTATTTATTGGGGGAATGAATGGTGAATATATTGCTTCTCACCATCTAGCCTCATTTTCCATTGACAAAACTTTTGGAGCATGTAGTGTTTTATAGATGACCTTTGTCTCACAATTATTACGCCAATAGGTGTAACCTATAATGGTAGCCAAAGGGGATAGGAGAAGTGATTTTAAGAGTGTGAGATTAAATAAAAATGATTGAGCTTTAATTTGACACCTATTTGATTGTCATAGGGAAAGTTTTCTTCTTTTTGGAGAAGTGATCAAAACAATTGTGGTATTTTAGGCATATGGTGGAGTTTGGAGCCCCTTTTTTTTTTGAAAAAAAAAAAAAAAAATTATGAGGTTTACACAATTGTGTAGGTAATTGAGGCCATTCAATCAAATAGTGTGAAACTTATAGATAAATAATGGAGTTGTCAATTTATGCTAAACCCTTAAATGGGAAAAACTATATGACAAATCTAATAAAAATGCCTCAAAATTGATATATGTTGGCATTTTTGGATTAATGTATTCAATATATTTAGACTAGTATATCTCTTTATTTGAGACGAATTAGAAGTTTCAATATATTTAAATCTATTGGTAGATTGGAGAGTGGTATGAGCTAGCATAATTTAATGTGAGATGTCAATTAAAAATAGACAAGTTTGAATTTGACATAGAGCATTTAATTGTCTTTATTTCATAATCAAACAAAAAAATGTCGATTGGAGAAGGGTCTAAAAATTAAAGGATTTAAAACTTATTTTCATTAAAAAAATTCTAACTTAATATAATAATACAACTAAATTAAAATATTTAACACCAATCAATAAAATCTTATTAAAAAAATCAATAAAATAATTAATTAACATAATATAATTAATCTAAAATAAACACATTAAAATTAATATCTATCAATCATTTTAAAATAATTTGTATACATACTATTTTATTATTTTTCTTAAACTATATATCTAGGTTAAATAATTAAGTTGAGTTCCCTTGATTATTATAATATATGACTTAACTTACACTTATAAATTTGGGTAGGTTTGAATCATCTCAACTACAGTGCAAATCATATCCAAGAAAGGGATTTGTATTAAAAACTATTTTCCAAGTAGTGTTGGATAGAAATAAGGAAGCCTTATAAACGTTTATTTGTTTGTATCCATAATAAAAGCTCACCAAATTGCAAGTCTTTTAGATGGTGAATGTCTTTTCGTTTATTAGGTATGAGTAATACCAACGTCGCATATTATGTAGACACTCCACGATGGTCCATTGGCATTTATTTTCATTTATTGTGTATTGTATTATTGTATTGTGTATTGTATGTATAATTTTTTAAAAAAATTAGTATTATGAAATAATAGGTACATCACCAAAATTATAATATTCACAAAATATTAGTGGTAGTTATATTATTGAGGGTGGTGGCAATTGGGACAAATTTGACGATAATATCTTCTTCTTGTTATCGTATAAATATTGTAAAAATAATATAATTATTTAATGTTATTAAATATTTATAGTGATATTTAATGTTTGAAATCATCTTCACATAATTTTGTATAATATTCATATCCATTTTATGTTTGTCTTGATTTATGATCATGTTTATGTAAAATATTCCAATGTATATAATGACCATCCTTAGAGTCTTAGTATAGTGGCCTACTTTTTAAAAAATCAAATTGGTTTATTTGTCTTTCTAATCTTTCTCCTTTTTAATCATTAGATGTGAGTTGTAAATAAATAAATAAAAGTTTGAATTCGTTCTTCTATAAATAAATACATAATTAGGTGCATTTCATTATCATATACTTATCGAACATTTAAAAAAAAAAAACTCATAAATATTTAAGTATAAATATTATGTTAGGAAAAATATGGGTTAAAAATAGACTTCTTACAAAAAATCATAAAATATAAAATTGCCTTATGCTTATGAATTAAATAAATAAAAATAAAACTCGCTCACATAACTATACAAATTAAATGAGACGATTTCTTTTGAACTAAATTAATAAAAAAGAAAATAGCTCACCTAATTACATAAATTGAATGAGGCCATAATTTTTTTACAAAACTCATGTGTGTGTGTGTGTGTGTGTGTGTGTGTGTGTGTGTGTGTGTGTGTGTGTGTGTGTGTGTGTGTGTGTGTGTGTGTGTGTGTGTGTGTGTGTGTGTGTGTGTGTGTGTGTGTGTGTGTCCATATATATACATATCCATACATACATATATATACATATACATATTTAAATATATGTATAAATATAAATATATATAGACATATATACATGTATATATGTGTGAATATATATACACATACATATGTGTATGTGTATGTGTATGTGTATGTGTATGTGTATGTGTATGTGTATGTGTATGAGTGTTGTTTTCTTATAAAAAGTTTTTAAAAAATCATTTATTATAATTTTATAATTTTAGTTTTGAAGTAAGATAATGATTAAGAAAATATTGAAATAAATAGATGTTAAATCTAAATATATAATAGCACAAAATATAGAAAATTAAGTATAGATTTGATCCAAGCAAATAAGAAGTTTGAATTTGAAACCCTAGTTACAAATGAAAAGATAAAAGACTTAGTTGATTCGCGGTGATGTCGAAGACGTGCAGAGTTGGAAAACTAATGAAACCGCAAGGTAGGATGTCGCAATCGGACTTAAAATTATAGAGGTGATGAAATGTTAGGACCAAGGTGCCTATGGAGGGTCAGGGGCGCCAAAAACACGGGCACCTATGACTACTCGAGAGGTTGCAAAATCGTTTTTGCAGGGTCGCAAGATGTTCGTTGTTTGTCACCTTTGATCGCATGTATGTCGCCACTAAACTCCGATGTTATTCGCACTGAAAACGCAATAAGAAAGAAGCACCTACAAAACCCCTAAATGCATCAAATCCCAAAAAGAAAATAATACAAATGAGGGGTCATACGGTCCTCGATTGTCAACAAAGTGAACTTACAACCGAGTGTTGCACTACATCTCGCACTCCAATATAGTTTTATGTGTATGTGTGAAGAAATTGTTCCCTAGGTGGATCTTGTGCGTGTCACACTTGAATAACGAGCAAGTAGATAGATGTAGAAAATGTAGATAGATGTGTGCATGAAAGAATCAAATTCCCCTTCTATGCATGTATGCGAAACAATGATCCCTTGTCCCTTGTGTGGAGCTAGATGGATGCTTGAATGTTCTGGAATGCTCTTAGATGCAACCTTAGGTGGTGATTAGTGTTTGGTCCTTTATTATGGTCACACAACATTATATTTATATGATTACATTTCTTGAATTTCGTAATTAACCCCAAAAATGTCGACCACCAAGAAAATAAGATGCCCAAATGGCTAAAAAGGACCAAAAATATGTGAGCAAAATACAAAGAGTTTGGGGAGCCCAGAGGGGATGGGGATGCTTGGCATTCAAGCGCCCAGATTGGGAGTCTGGTGTCTAGACTCGGAAAAACTAAAGATTCAAAGGGCAGACTGGGTAAGAGGGTTTGTGAGACCAAAAATAAAAATTGAAAGAAAGCAAAAAGGGGCCAAAGACAATGGTCAATTAGTACTTTTCTTTCTTAAGAATCATATGAATAGTACTATGTGATCGAACTATAAATATACCCAAAGTGCGTGATTTAGTGTCTACATTTGCCCCCACTTTATGTTGTTGAGTGAATGCTTGATAACATAAAGTAGATAAGAGATGTGTACCTAATAACCATGTAAATTGATGGCGAAAAGCGTGTCGAGAGACAAGGAAAAGTGTGGAGTGATAAAAATG
Source organism: Taxus wallichiana var. yunnanensis (assembly GCA_018340775.1). NCBI lineage: Eukaryota > Viridiplantae > Streptophyta > Pinopsida > Cupressales > Taxaceae > Taxus > Taxus wallichiana. The sequence goes on from CM031243.1 coordinate 683,212,393, forward strand.
TGAAGCGTGGAAGTTAGAGAAGAGGAAGTAAAAAAGGTGATGATGATGACCCTAGGGTGAGAGTGTATGTGTAGATGTCATGTTTGTACTTGTTGTTGATGTCGCTTGATCTGTTATGATGTGTGAATGGTGTGACTACCGCTTCCCATAAGGACGAACTTGCAAAAGAGAAGAATGAACAAGTAGTCAAATATGTGTATATGAAAAATTTGATTAAAACATGTAAAATTTTTCTAAGAAAGTATGTAAAAATGTGAAAAGGAACATGTGCACCTGATCCGTGATGAGTAAAAGAGATAGAAAGGATACTAAAGATGTTATAGAAGAATGAGTTTTGGGTAATCTCACACCAAGAACGAAAGAAGTGTAGGGAGAAAATTTTGGTGTCATCCTCCCACATTTAACTACTTTTCAAAGTGTAAACACCACTACAGATGGTGTGTAAAAATATGATCCAGTTCGATCCAATATGAAAGAAGAAAAAGAAGGTGTAGTGCATGCATACCGAGTGTTGAAGGATTGTGTGTCATGTAAAATTCGTTGTGTGAACTGCTGAAATCGTGTTGAACTAAAAATGTTGTGCAGCCTTCCCCTAGTCACAAAGGTCCGGGAAGGGTTAGGAGTGCCCAAGCACTACCATCCGGTGTAGGGTGATAGTGTTTATGTTGTGCTAAGGACCCAAGTCGGGTTCGGGTCATTGCTAAAATCAAGGTTGTGGTGTGTATGTGCTAAATTATATTGTGTTGTGATTGTCGACTCACCGAATGGGGTGACCGATCCACCCAATGATGCCCCCCCTCATTTGTAGTGCATACGATGTCACAAGGAGGATGCAGTCCAAAGGAGGACTGGATGTTGTGATGAAACTGATGCCATGCAGGGGGGAGGGAATTTATTTGGTAGAAACTAAGGCACACACAAGAAAAGTGGCTAGGAAACAAGTGTTAGTGCAAAGCAAGATAAACATGCATGTAAAAAACAAAATGTAAGCTAGTAAACACAAATACAAGTGTATAAGCTATCACACAAGAAGATAATATGCATGAAGATAATGTAGACCATAAAAAGTGGGTTGCAAACATGGGACATCACTCACATTGTTGCAAGATAATTGAGGCAGAGTGACCAAATCATTCAAGCAGTTAACAAACAAGACATAGGGAGAATCCCACAAACAATGGCATACAAACTTAAACAATAGGAAGAAAAGACACAGAAAACCATGGTAGTAAATATACCTAAAAAGAAAATGTTGCACATGAAGCACCCATTAGCATGTTAGAAAGATAGAAAGCATGTCAAAGTGATTATAATCCGATATAGTAATGTGTTATGAAAAATGAAACAATGGAACCTGTGATGTATACGAAAGTGGATGCCCTCAGGAGCCATTGAGGGACTAGTATGAGGTATTGTGCCAAGCATCCATATTGCTTGTATCTATCTTTGTAAAGTCTACATTCACAACTAGAAGGCAAGTGAACATGCATGTGTATATGATAAAGATAATGACATACAAAGTATTTGTCTAAAGCATGTGTAATAAAGTGTATATGAGTGGTTGCTTGTTTGGTAACGTCATAGAAGACTTGAGAGGAGGAGATTTTGGTTTCTTTGTTTGACTTGGTAATGTTGTAGATGACTTAGTAGGAGGAGGTAATGAAAATAGAACTTGAGAGGTGGTTGCTTAGTCATAGTGGGTTGAATAGGTGGTGCTTGATTGACCGAAGAAGGCTCATTAGAAGTGATGGAATGATGCTCATTGGACATAGAAGGAGTAAATTTAGGAGCCCATTTAGATGTAGCATTTGTATATGGGCATGCAATAGAATATTGTGTAGTGAATGAGATAAATCCTTGACACTCAAGATGTTTGATTCTTCATTGTAAAGCATAGCAATCATTTTCACAATGGCCATTGATGCGATGGTAATTACAAAATGGGAGACCTTGATATTTGATTAGCCGATAAGGAGGATAGCAATGAGTAATTGGTAAACTGATCAATTGATGACTAAGGAGCTTAGTAAGAATATCATGTTTCTTAGCATTGTGATCAAACGTGAGAGGCTCTAGTAATGGCAAGACTTGAGGTTCACTGATATGAGCACATGTAGAAGACATAGAATGAGGATGAGAAGAAGAACTAGCATGAGCCTAAGAAACATCCTTAAGATGTTGGATTTTAGATTTAAGAGATGTAATCGTTGATTCCATAACTTGAAATAAAGAATGCAAATCTTGAATTGACTCCAACATGAGTTGATTAGATGGAGAGTCATGAAGACTAGGGTCATTAGTTAGGCGATCAAAAATAGAAATCACTTGATACAACAACATATCTCTAGGGCGATACATGATATCTAGGGATTTTTTCAAAACAATTTGGTAATTAGGATGCATTTGAATTAAATCATACAGAGAAATTTGAATAATTTTAGAAGTCATGATAGAAAAGATGATGTGCCAAAGAAGGATCCGAATGACCAATCACGAGTGGGGTTGACCAAATTATTAAGCAAATATTGACCTAAATAATCGCTAAATCTAGATATATACCAAAGACAATTATATAAACAATTAAGTACATATTTTATCCAAGCAAATAATCAATTTGAAGTTAAAACCCTAGCTGCAAATGAAGAGATAAAAATACTTATCTCGATTCACAAAGTGATGTTGAAGATGTGCAAAGTTGGAAAATTGTTGAAACCGTAATCAAAATGTCACAATCAGACCTAGAAAATTGTATAGGTGTCGAAATTCCAAGCCCAAGGTGCCTATGGAGGGTCGGGCGCTGGGGTGCCAGAACCTGTTTTGGGTGCCTTTGACTTCTCGAAGCTGCGAAATATAGTTTCACAGTGGTCACACGATGTTTTCTACTTGTTGCATTTGATCGTATGTATGTTGTTGGACTTCGTTTTTATTCGCCTGAAACCTGTAATAAGAAAGAATCACCTGTAAAACCCCTAAACGCATCAAATCCCAAAAATAAAATAATGCAAATGAGGGGTCGACTATTCTCGATTATTGTCAACAAAGTGAAATTATGACCGAGCGCTACACTACATCTCATACCCAATGTAGTTTTATATGTGTGTGAAGAAATTGTGCCCTAGGTGGCTCTTGTGCATGTCACAATGAGCAAGTAACTAGATGTATAAAATGTAAATAGATGTGTGCATGAAAGAATCAACTTCCCCTCTTATGTGTCTATGTAAAAATAAAAGTCCCTTGTCTCTTGTGTGGAGCTAGATGGATGCTTAAATGCTCTTGGATGTAACCTTAGTTGGTGATAGCTAATGCTTACTATTTGGTCCTTTATTATGGTCAAATAACTTTATATTTATATGATTCCCTTGATTGAATTTTTTAATTAACCCTGAAAAGGTCGACGACCAAGAAAATAAGATGCCCAAATAGCTAGAAAGGGCCCAAAAGGTGTGAGAAAAATACAAAGAGTTTAGGGTGCCTAGCGTTTGTGTGTTGGCTGGGCGCTAGTGTCCAGACTCAAAAAAACTGAAGTTTCGAAGGTTAGACTAGGAAAAAGGGTATGTGAGACCAAAAAGGAGGCGAAAGCAAGCAAAAGGGGCCAAAGACAAAGTGGTCAATTATTACTTTTCTTGCTTAGGAATCATATGAATAGTAGTATGTGATCAAGACTATAAATATACCCAAAGTGCAAGATTTAGTGTCTACAGATAGTTATTTTTATAGAATATTTTAGTTTTTTAATTTTATGTTGATTTTTTTCTTTAAAAGTGATTAAATATAGTTTTATTTATTATTTTGAAAAATACCTTGAGTTTTTATTATAATTATTTTAAGGTAAAATTTGACTTATTTAGTTTCATGGTGCTTTCTATCTCAAAAACTAGTAATTTATATTTTACAACTCAAAAATATGTAAGACAAAGAATAAATTAAGTAAATTCAAATTAACTATGGTGAATTACTTTCTAAGATTTAATAAGTTTATTACTTGCAATTGTACGTGAACTATATGATGTGAACATTGAAAGGGATCTAGTGAAGAAGTGAAAATGGATGAAGAGAAACAATGGGAGAGGAAGAGGGTGCAATAAAAGGCATGCGAGGGTGGAGAAATGTAGAGGAAAGGGAAGAGGAATCAAGGAGGAAATATGATAATATACTCTAAGAAGTACATGACATGTTTTTCATTCGCAAGAATGAGGAAATCCATGTTTTAGAAGACGATATATTGAGGGATATACCTTCTTGCAATGCGGATCGCAATCACCACTTATTACATAGCTTAGTACGACTTGTTTTCAGTTGTGAGGTCAACTAATTGCAGGAAGTAGATGTACAAACATGTGTCGCTAATTGACACCTTCCAATGATTGGTCATACGAGTCAAAGGTAGATCAAGGATTTGGATTGCATTCTTGACATGTTTTACACGAGATCATATTGTCCCCCAAATATTATATGTTTATATGTTATGCATTTTCCACATAAGCATTTCTATCTCACAAAGAGGACACAAGAAAATTTGGGGAAACTTGGAAAGTTTTAGGTTCGAAACCCAAGTTAAATGGATGCATCTTTTAATTAATTTGTAGTGTTGGTGATAAAAATCAACTTGCAGCAATTAATATGTTGTACATTGAATCACATTCATTTAATTATCAAACCAGGGAGTGTAGACTTGAAATATTACAGTGTTGTATGCACAGATTATAGTGATTTAAGAGGTTGGAAAGGAAATAATTGTCATGAAACAATGTTGAAAGTAGAACAAAACTCAAACTAGAAAATGAACTACTGCTAAATGATATTGCTAACACAAAGTTGCAAATTCAGAATTAGATTGTTCCTAAGTAAACATGCATAAAACAAAACAATGGAAGGGATGTAATAGACCTCAAGTGGGCCCTAACTTGGGTGTTAATCTTGTCCTAACTTTGTAGCTAAGAACTAAATGAAAGAACTTAGATCTTTATTGATTTTCAGAAAGCATTACATCTAGGAACAAATTATTCACTAGCTATCTTAGGACCTATTACAAGGCACCATCCCTTTCCTATATATCCTATCATTTACAACATGTGGGAGGAAGAAGAATACAACAAGGAGTCTTCAAAATAACAAGTGAGAGATTTGACACATGTTTGAAATACATGATAAGTGTTAATCTAACAATCAGTTCTTCACTAGTTCTTTATCAATGACCAAATCAAAGATTGATTTGTTCCTAGTTTCCATGTTCTTGTTGTAATTAATTCTCCAATGGTGCACAATGAATCGAGTTCCATAACTCCATGTTTGAAAATATATTCATAAAATGTTGCAACTTGATGTGAATGATTTTCTTTGGCTATGGACAAGTTTTTGTGGATAGGTTCTTTGGTCATGGACAAGTTCCTTCGCCGCATGTGGAAAATTAGTTACAACCAAGACTCGACATCAACACATATAAAATAATCCAAAAAAATTATTGGAATAACAAGAATAAATGCACACATAACATCACAAAATAAAGACAATTAGATATAACTATATTAATTAATCATTATGCCAAAATTTCATGGTTGGGATGGTGATGTTCAACAATGTTCCTTGGAAAAATCATGTCAAAATACAAAATATGAGTTGTTATGAAAGCATTTATACAACTCATGAAACCCCAAGATTAAGCGTATAAATGTCCTCATTCAATATCCTCATATCTTCTCTATTGGAAGCTGCATTCTTTCCTAAAATCAATGGGTGTGTCTGTGCCCTCTTCTTCTAATAAGAAATACCCACCATTCCTCATGAATCTATCCCAAACTCTGTCTTGGATCCTCTGATTGATTGGTAAGTTTCATGTCCATGGTGGAATTGGAAAATGAAATATTGGTGGATGATAAGCTATAGGAAACCACTCATCTTCACATTCATTAGTTATTTCAATATATTTGTTCACTCTTTGGAAAGTTGGAAGTATGTTTGGATAGGAATGCATCTCTTTCCTCTGGAGTGTAGGGGATAACTCATTCCATCCGATTGTAATTCCTTAACAACTTGAATTTCATGTTCCTTGATCATGTCTCTAACTTCTTTGTGTGCTTTTATTCTCATTTTCAACACTATGTCTTTGATTTCATCCACTTCCATATAATTTTCATATTGTTCAATAATTTCTTCAGTTATTGTTGCTTCAACCCTGACATACAGTGGTGTAACCTTTTCCAGATGTTTATATTCCTCCATATGCTTATCTCTCTCTAATTCATTTGAGAAATAAGAACATAATGCTTTCACATGTACATCCCCAATATACATAATTGGGATCCAATCTCTGTCATATGGAAGGGCATAGTTATGCAAATAAAGTTCACACATCAAATTTTGGAGTTCATGTGTATTGTTTTGATACAAAGTAAAGAATTTTCTTGCTAACCTAATGTCATATACCATATCAAAATTGATGCAAATAAAATTATGGTACAACATCCTTTCTTTTAAATATATTGCATAAACACTTGATGGGGATCTGCAACTCATCATCTCCAATGCCACTTGCACTGTGTCTTCTTGTTTTTGTTTCAGCCTCTTAATCTCTTTGTCTTTTTCCTCCATTTCCTTCTTATGTTGAGAGATGAGGTATTCTTTCTCCTTGTCCCATTTCCTCTTAAGCCTATCAATATAGGATTCCAATTGTAACATCAAATTTTCAATATTTGGCCCCATAGTCTATGTTCCCATCTCACTGCAAGATGGTTTTTCAAGTTCCCACGATGATATTATGAATAACAACTTTAGGCTGCATTTTTCTACCTCTTATTCTAACATACTATTATTTTGTTCTTATTGAATTACCTCCTCAATGACTAGTCCACTGACATCCTCTGCAGTTATTTTTTCTTGGTCATTTCCTCCTTCCATTATCCCTTCTACTTTCCTTTCTTCTTGACTCCCTACTTCATGAATTGTCCCCTCATGCTAACCTTTCTATACACGCCTAGACAATATTTTATCATGATACTTCGGCTTTAGAGTTATTGTGGGAACAATATGTCTAGCCTCTTCATGCAATGGTTTAGGCTCAACTTCCAAATCATTATCCAATGAGATGGGTTGGGACTTTCTGGGACTAGAGGTTTATGGCCTCCTTTTCCTAAGCTTGTGAGTAAGCCTAGGTTGTTTAGGAGAAGAATGAGAATATTTTCATTTGGCCTTAGAATTGGAGGTTTCAGGGGAGGAGAATTCCAATAGAGTTTCAGCTATAAAAAATCTTTCTAGTGAAATATGTTATCACCAAATCACTCCACCCTCCAAATGGCCAAGTGATGGATAAGGCATTCGGTGTGATTGGGTAACATGGGATCACCTCTCAAGATATGAGACTTGTGGCTTGAGGTGAACCTCGGAGAAGATCGGATTCCTCTTCCTAAACTAAGCACTACACTACTCCTAATGCAATAAAAACAACTAACTAGACCTATACTAACATTTCCAGGGGATTAGGGAGAGATATTTGCAAGAAATAAAACCTACACTAGGAAATGGTGATGCACCAAGAAAGGGTTTCACTATAAACATTTTATGTCTTCCAATGAATAAGGATGAAAATGAAATGGATGAATAGGCACCAAAACCCAATTACATACAAAACTTCACTCCCAGATAAACACAATAACTCCCAAAACCTGTAATGGAAACTTAAAATTGCACAGTATACCTGCAAACATGAGAAAGGTAAAAATAAGTAGAACAAATAATGAAAGGAACAATAATTAGTTGCATAACATAATTTATATTACTTCATCACATGCACAATGCATCATGCAATAGGAAGAGGAAATGGTTACCATTACAATCTTTAGAAGAAAGGCTTGAGAGTTCCCAAATCCACAATAGCTTAGCTTGTGAAAAGAGAGAGGAATTGGAAAATGTATAACCCCTTGAAATGTGTTTCCCATTTACATTTATAGAAAATCCAAGCTGGTGAGAGAAAGAAGGAGAAATCCTAAATCTTGGCCAAAATTATAGCAAGGCATATCCTTCATACTTGATTACATCATTAATTGTAACTCTAAAGAACATTCATCCCATTATACCTTCATAAATTCAAAATTTTGAATTTATCCTCCACTTTAATAAAATAAATATTTTAAAATTATTTGGAGAAGTCAATGTGGTTTATGGTGGAACCCATGAGTTAAAATTGTACTTCAGTGGCTTTTAGTGTTGTTTGGCCAACCAACTCACCACCAACTCGATGAGCTAGTTAGTGAGCTCCTTGTTTACATCATTTAGAAAGTATGTGTTATATTTGCATCGCATCACATGGGTCTTGCAACACCCACCATCCCCACTCTTACATTGGTTGACCTCTACTTTTCACATACTACCATAACGGATCATATGCATAAAACTCTCATAACCTACCATGTGATCAGTATTGATTGGTGAGCTCTTCATATTTCCTTTGGTTGCACGACATGTTCCGTATTGTTCGGCAAGAATTTAACCACCTCCAACACTGTTACATGGTGGGCTCCCGAAATGAATGACCCCAATGACTTGACTGGTGACTTGGCCTTTACTTGTCACCCTATCAACTTTGCAACTAATTCAGATGTGATGAACTCACCAAATGACTTACATGGATGCTTAAAACCATCCTTCCATGAATTCAATGGTAGAGAAACTTAGCACTAAACCGATAACCACCCGTGAAGACGTATTGACCGAGCTCCTTAGAAGCTTCTCCTGCCATGTAAACCGAGTCACCTCAAAATTTTGGGATCCGACCTTAAATGCCTTACCACGCATTCCTATCAACCTAGAACTCACCTCAAGACTTAATGTGTGTGACATGCCCCTCCCACCTTTGCGATCCGAGCTCCACATTGCCCACTCCTTATCACATTTCCTTGAAAGTCCCAACATCCCTAGGTAAGACACCTGGCCGAATCACCCCAAATATCCCCATTTCCACAATGGGATCATCTCGATCGAGTGAGCTCGATCCTACGCCTTACCTTTCCTTTGTCGATCCCATCATCCTCGCAAGCTAACTCTCTCTCGAGTTCTTATTCAACTCGACACCCACCATGGATGCATTGTCAACCTTTTTGTTCCTCGATCCTTACCAAAATGCATCTCTCCCCGATTCAAGATACTTCACCACACCGCGAGGCCTAGTGAGTCATTCTTCGTGATATGGCTGAAAACCTAAACTCCTCAAGCCCTCAACCAACTTGGGTACCGCACATCATTTTACCAACTCCGAGATAGCTTGGCCCCTCCGAACACCGCAACTCAACCCAATCCAAACACATTTCTAAGCTTCTCATGTAGCTTAGCCGACATGGGTTACCTATAATGCCTTCGACCTTGGCTTTGTTGGACTCGTGCATGGCCTTGAACAATTTTCAAGCTCTTCATTTTAGTGAGCTAGATTGCCTTCCGAATTTATAGGGCCATTCATTCTCACGAGCTCACTTCTCCATGGCTCGATATCATATACCATCCTAGATGATTCCACGTGCTTGATATTCATCAATGATGCATCGAACAACTCCTTCCACCCGCTAACTTGTCCTTACATGTCTTTTTGCTAAACTTGCATTCTTGTACTCGATGACGAGCCTTCACCATTTTGTGTCAAGCCATCTCCACATAGCATCTTGATGAGCTTCTTTGTAGCCTGAATGACCTTGGGCATATCCCAAACCCTTCATAGTGAGTGGCTTGGTCCTCACATGAGTTTTCAAAAGTGCTTCCAAATGAGCTCGATGAGCTCCTACTCGACCCACCATGCTTAGCATTAAATAACTCACTTGAAATTCTAATAGTTCCCACAAACTTGCTGACATGTTTTGGCAAGTGACCTAGTTCTTCCTTGGGCCCGGCCCATTACGCCCGAGCTCCAACATGTTTGGTGACATGGGCCATTTCACTCGAGCTCCATTCAAGCACTCAATCTCAAGATGGAAATTACCGCAAACTCCTATGTGACTTTACTCTCCCCTCCGAGCATTGGCTTGGTTTAGCGAACTCCCTACATCTACATTGATTAAAAACCTTCAAGTCTTCAAGTAACTCAAGGAATACTTTGCAATCCATGTGCTTAAATGCTTCGCCAAGTATTTAGGCTCCATGTGTTATCTTCCATGTAACAACACTTTTTAGTGAGCTTAATCAAGCTCCCTTTTGGTGATGCATCCTAAGCTCATCTCGCCAACCTATTTCCAACACTTTGAGGAAAGCTCCATCTTGAGGCCATCACATATACACCTCCTAAAATCTGACTCGAGGGCTCATGAGATAAATATATTCGTATAGCTCAATGAACTCGAACACCACTTTTGCATGCTAGACATTTATATCATGATCTTTTGGTTTCTCAATACCGAGCCATCCATGAACTTGATGAGCCACTAAGACAACTCAGTCATCCTCCATAATGACTTGGCACCATATTACTCACCATGAGCCCTCCACCTTGATAGATCCATGTGGATTCTTCAACCTAGCTCAATCCAAGTTTTTCCATGTCTAACCATTCACCTTGGAGAGCCCATGTCGAGTTTTATATTATCAACTTGGTGAGTTGATTCCCAGACCATCGAATACCAACTCGCCATCAATTAAACCTAAACTCGGCATTGGCTTGGTCTCCAAAATGAGATGTAACTTATTAACTTTCCCCCATACACCATTTATCTTAACCGAGCTATTTTTAGGTAAAACCATTCTAATGCATCATGAGCTCACCGAGCTACTTGTTGAGCAAATCGGTGAGCTATTTATATCTCATTTCCCTTTGACCCCAAAAATTGATTCTTGTCCCTGATTTAGACTATTTAGGCTTACTCTTGAAACAGAGAGGGTCATGGAGGCACAGTAAGACCCCTAAAATATGAAGTATCAATTTTGATAAAAAAAATTCTTGTGTTAGATTAATGTGGACCTACAGGGGCCAATTTTTTGTTCTAAGCAAACATTAAATTCCTAGACCCTGTGAATAATATTTAAACAAAAAATTATCCCAAAATGTTTTAAAATTTCTCATGAAGACCTTTCTGGTTTTACGAGTCCAAATTACTCTTGTTGTCCATTTTTCCAAGGGGCAAAAAGGGATAACATTTTGGCGACCTCTCGGGATGCTTTCCTACTAAACACCAATCTAGTAGCCTTAGAAATCCATTGGGCATATAGTCATTGTTAGTATCATGAAACCGATTTGATTCTTCGTGATGGATCCAAAATCCCTTTGAGCATTACCGATCATGGACGTGTCGTAATGCTAAATATGAATTATCTTGAATCTAATGATTGCTTGGCATCTGTAGCATATTGCGAATTGAGTAAAACACTTGTTTGTTTTGGGATATCATGGAATTGTATTAAAAATTCATTTTTCCTTCCTCTCGAATACTTCCACCTTCGACACATCGTGCAAGAGCAATGACAAAACACAACACACATAACAATGAGGAAAGAAAAATAGAAAAGGAAACAACAAACAATGTGTAAAGCACTGGAGGAAAGCACCTAATTAAACTATACAATGGTTGGAAAGCTTTCAAAACAAGCTTTAAGATGTATCCCATTCACATGAATGGGTAGTTATTCTCCATTTAGCCTAGATAGGAAAAACAAATTTTCCCCTTACAACTTGTAATAATATATGGTCTACTCCAGAGAGCATCAAACTTGGTGTGCATGTCTGGTTTGGCTCTATCAGCATCCCATTTGAAAACTAAATCCCCTTCTTGAAAATGATTTTTTGACACCTCCTTGTCAAAATATTTCTTAACCTAAGCCCGATGTTGCTCCAAATTCTTCATGGCCTTATTCCACATTTCTTATAGCTTCATGAGTTTACCAAATCTGACTGTCATAGGACCACTCTCCATAACCTCAAGCTGATATGCTAACTCCAAAGAGGGTAACTCCAAGGATAGTGAAAATTTTGCTTCTCTTCCATATACAAACATGAAAGGAGAATTCCCAATGGATCTTTTAGGTGTGATCTGATCTACCCATAAAGTATTTTTAAGTTGTGTGTTCCAAGTCTTCATGTTGGTTTCCATAGTGTGTTTGATAATCCGTATGAGATTCTTATTGCTAAACTCAACCAATCTGTTTCCTTACAGATAGTATTTGGATGAAGTTTTGAGATAAAATATATTCTTAACAACCCATTCACTCAGCTTTAGACAAAGAAAATCCATTGCGTTGTCTAAAATAATTGTAAATGGAACATTGAACCTTGTCATTATTCCTTCTAGGAAATCTAGGACAGTCTTTTGATTACCCTCCTTCAATGCCACAACCTCTGTCCATTGAGTAAAATAATTAGTTGCAACAAAGACACATTTATGTCTATCACCTGGATGGAGGATTGATCATTCTAATGAAATCTAATCCCCATTGAACAAAGGGTTGATCAACTTGAATCGGTTGGAGGAAGGGCCACAAACTTCTACTTTCCCGTGAAAAGGCTTATTCCTTGCACTTCTTTACCTAGAGATGGGAATCCTTGAGTACATCCGGCCAATAGTATCCAACCCTCATGATTTTCTTATCATTCATTTGTGCAAAGCAATGCCCTCCCGATGCACCATTATGAAATGTTTCCAATATCTTACTTACTTGTTATGGCCCGATGCACCAAAGAAGAACACCACTCAAATCCCAACGAAAGAGATCATTAGCTACGAACATAAGTAATAGACTGAAGATGAAATTTCTATCTATGATTCCTATCCATATCAATAGGATATGTTCCTGAGAGAAGGAAATCCTTCATCTTTAATAACCAGTCATCTTGATCATCTCATATATCATTATTTAGAAGCGTCACGTCCTCATCACTTTTTGATTCCAAATCTATAGCAATTTATTGACTCAAATCTTTCCTCCTCGACTTGCTTAGTAACCTTGATGTGTATGTCATACTCCATCACTTTGGTAATCCATCCAACACATTTCTCATTCATATCTTTATTCAACAAAAAATCTTTAACACCTAGATGAGACACCATTAGATGAATTCTATTATTGGACAACATGTGCCTGAACTTCTTCAAAGCTCGAATGATAGAAAAACTTACTTTTCAACAAATGAATATTTGAGCTCATAGTCTTTTAGAGACTGGCTGAAGAAAGTAATTGGTTGTTCCATTAGATCATCATTTTGTTGAGTGAGGATCCTAGAAATACTCTCTTGACCGAAAAATCATAAAGAATAAAATCCTTATCAAACCTTGGATTCACCAATGTAGGTGCTTGAGAAATAGTTGTCTTAATGGCTTCAAAGCTCTCCTTTCCTTCCTTTGTCCATGAAAAAGGCATATTTTTCTTCAACATGGTTGTTAATGGTTTGGCCAAGGCTGCAAATTGAGGAATGAATCTCTGCAAAAAAATTATCATTTTTAGGAAACTCAAGACATTTCTATTATCACTATTTTTTTCCTCGACAAAATTGATTAGCCACGACCCCCGTGCAAGAAAAATTCAAGAAACGGCTCTGTTGAGCGAACCCATGTTTCAAATCTAGTAAAAGAGTTGCGAGGCGAGTGCTCTAAAATGAAAAGAAGGGTCGGGGAAGGAGAAGACACTGTCAAAGAAACCAGGGGCTCAAAGGAAAATAAATGGTGAAGGATCGAAATCTTTGGGCTTTTAAATGACTCAGAATGAGCCCTAAAAAATGACTAAGTATGGAGGAGACAACAGACGCGCCAAGTGTCCAAACGACGCACCTCCAAAGATTGAATCCAAAAGGGCAGACTCAAACAAGTTCTAGATCCCCACATGTCCTGCACCCAAAGAGGGGTAGAGTCAATAGCTAAAAGTCAAAAAGGAGGACAGGGTAGGCCTAAAAATACTAAGTATGAAGGTGCTAGCAGAAACTGCCACGCGTCATCTCGGCGTATCTTCAAAAGTAAATCCAAAAGTAGAGGCCCAAGTGAGTGCGGGCTTGCCATGTAGACCAAGTTAAAATGGGATAGAGCGGGCCCAAAATTGACTAAGTATAAAGAGTATGTGGAAGCTTCCACGTGTCAACACAATTCTCCTTCAAAGGCAAAATCCTAAGTGGGTTTCTAAATAAGCGCGGACCTTCCACGTGTCCGAGGTTTAAAGATGCGGACAGATCAGGGTTGAATAGTCAAAGCAGAGATAGGCTAGTGGAGGATGCCAAGTGTTAGCATGATGCTAATTTAAGAATAAAATTGGGGGAGGGTTTCCAAACAAGTGCTAAGCCTCGTGTGTCCCTCGGGTCGATATATGAGCCGTCGAACAAAAGGACTTAGCCAAAACATGAAGAAATGGAGCAAGCTACGAAGAAGCCATGTGTTAGCCGGCGTAAATTTAAAAGCAAAATACAAAGGCATCCTCAAACATACGCCAACCCTCCATGTGTTTGGTTTCAAAAAGGGGGCCCGTTTTGGCAACTGGTTTCCACCATTTCTGTATAGACCCGATTCAAATTTCAGATGGGCATATCTTTTGACTTAGTGCTTGAAATCTGACAAATCTGGCACCATTGGAAAGATCTCAGCCTCGTCTACGCCATGGAGATTTGAAACTTTAATTTTGGAGAAGCTAAGTGGGTGAAAAATGGAGAAACGTCTTCATGCCATTAATATAGGATCTATTTGCCCCCAACAACTAAATCAGATTTGATTTGATCCGTCGTTACTCCTCCTTTGAGGCAATGAGTAAGTAATTGATGCGCATACATGATAGATTTTGGGTGGATTTGTAGGAGGCATTGATGATAGTGGTTGAGCTTTGAACTAGTTTTCCCGCTTCTCTCTCTTTCTTCCCTATGTATCCTGAATCTATAAAGGAAGGTTCAGGGCTCATTGTAAAGGGTTGGATGTTTCGGTTTTGCACCCTCCTTATGTTAGGAAAGAAGAGATAAAATATGTGGAATAATCCCTTACAGAATCGCAACAGTAGAAACTAATATGCAGAAAATATTAGAGATCTCAAATAAAAGTGTAGAATAAATAACACAACACAGAGAGACAAGATTTATCGTGGTTCACCCAATTTGGGCTACGTCCACCAAGAATCACTTGCTCAAATTTTATTACAAGCCTCCACTCTCTCAATACAATACCCAGATCCATTTGGAGCTATGCTTAACAAACTCTATAGAATTCACACCCGAATTCAAAGCACATCTGCAATACATTTACTTGTCTATCTATCATATGCATAAGACCATATAAATAGACAACTGCTTAAGCAGTTTTACAAAACCGTGGGTATCAAACAATGGGAAAAAAACAAAACCATCCCATAAACCTATGGGTAGCCGAAGAGGCAGTTTTACAAAACAATGAGTACCAAAAAACCATGGGCCCAAAAACAGCCCATAACGGTTACCCATTACCCATGGGTTAATAAACCACCCATGAAAATTTTCTTCAGGGCTTCACCCCCGAACCCCCCTGATCCGCTCACCGACGAGCGGGACTGCCATAAAAATACCCGAGTGTAACACATAGAAGGTGTACCACACTTTAACATGAAAATAGGCTCCACAAGCATAACAATCTCCCACTTGGAGATTGATTTCCACTGAGCAAGCTTCTCAACCCTTCACTGTCATCCATGAAGGCCAACCAAATCTGAACATAACTTTAGTTTATCCTGTGACCACCTTGGTCATCATGTCTATAGGATTCGACTTGTATGAATCTTCTCCAACTTCACCGATGAAGTGATATCTCAACCGTATATGCTTCGTCCCGGAGTGGAAAGCGAGTTCTTAGCTAAGTGTATAGCACTCGACTATCACTATGTAGCTTACATTCCTCATGCTTATGCCCTAACTCCTCAAGCAATTGTTGTAACCAAATCATCTCTTTGCTTGCCTCTCGTGACAAAGAACATACTCACCTCCGTGGTTGACAAATCCACCAACTTTTGTAGTCGTGAAATCCACTCACCTGTTGTCCCACCTACAAGTATAACCTCCGTCATGTTTCTCCCTTGTCTACATCTCCAACCATGTCTCGAATCTACATAACCATGTAAAGTGGTGTCTCGATCCACTTTGTAGCACAAAATTGTCCCCATGGTCCCTCTCAAATACCGAAGGATCCACTTTACCGCTTGTCAATGCTCTTTACCTCGGATCACTCATAAATCTACTCATAGCTCCCACCGCATGGGCAATATTAGGCCTATTGCATACCATAAAGATACATCAAACCGCAAACCGCTGATGAGTAAGGTACCTTGGACATCCGGTTTCTTTCTGCTCTGTCTTGGGACACGCTGCTCCTTTGATAAATTAAAATGGCCTACCAAAAGAGTCCCAAACCGGTTTAGCATCCCGCATGTTAAACCTATCCAAAACCTTCTTAATGTACTCTTCCCGAGATAAATTTAGCTTCCGTTCCTTCCTATCCCGATTTATCCTCATACCAAGGTTTTGTCTGGTTGCCCCAAATCCTTCATATCAAAGGATTCACTTAGTTGTTTCTTGAGTACTTTTATTTCTTGCATGTTTTTTTACTCGCAACCAACATGTCATCAACATATAAACACATGATAATATAACTTCCATCCTCAAATTTCTTCATATACACGCAATGGTCGAATGGCATCTAATATAACCTTGTTTCATCATGAAGCTATCAAACTTCTTATACCATTGACGTGGAGCTTGTTTCAAGCCATACAAGCTCTTCTTCAATTTGCACACCATCTCCTCTTTACCTTTGACCTCATAGCCCTTTGGTTGCTGCATATATAGTTCCTCCTCCAAATCACCATGAAGAAATGCAATCTTTACATCTAACTGTTATAAGTGCAAGTCTTCTGCTGCCACTATTCCAAGAATAGTTCTAATAGAAGTCATTTTTACTATAGGAGAAAATATCTCATCAAAATCTATACCTTGTTTTTGTGCAAACCCCTTGACCACCAACCGGGCCTTATATCTTTTCTTTCCTCCTTTGTCTTTAACTCTGTACACCCACTTGTTCTGTAATGCTCTTTTGCCTTCCAAGTAGCTTCACTAAATCCCAAGTCTGGTTCTCCATGAGAGACTTATGCTCCTCATCTATGGCTTACTCCCACTTCTGCTGTGCATCTACCCGCATTGCTTCATCAAAGCTCTTTGGCTCTCCACTATCCATGAGTAATAAATAATAAAGAGAAGGAGAAAAATGTTTAGGTTCTTTTCTTATCCTAGAAGACCTCCTCATTGTAGGAGTTTGGGGTTCATGTTGAGTAGGTTCTTGAACTAATTCATGGGTCACTTTCCCATCCAGGAAGATCCTCTACCACTGCATATTCTTTCTTGGATTCTTCCCTATTTTCCTGCAACTATTGCTTATACATGACTTTCTCATTAAAGACCACATCCCTAGACCGAATGATTTTCTTATCTTTAATACTCCAACATTTAAATCCAAAGTCATCACCACCATAACCAATAAAAGTGCATTTTTCTAATTTAGCCTCTAGCTTGGTCCTATCATCCTTGTCAATATGAACAAACACCTCACTTCCAAAGACTCTAAGAAATGAGTAATCGACTTTCTTACCGTACCAAGTCTCCTTAGTTATGCCTCCATCCAAGGCACTTGAGGGTCCTCTGTTTATCAAGTACATAGTTGTGCTCACCGCTTCTGCCCAAAAAGAAAGAGGTAGTCCTGCATGTAACCTCATGCTCCTAGCACGTTCCATTATTGTTCTATTCATTCTTTCTGATACCCCATTCTGTTGCGGAGTTCCTGGAACTGTATTTTGCCTGCGTATTCCATTCTTAGAACAATAATCATTAAATTCATTGCTGCAATACTCCCCTCCATTATCCGACATTCGAGACATTTTAGCTTAAGACCTGTTTCATTCTCTACCAAGGCTTTCCATTTAACAAAAGTGTTAAATACATCAAATTTGTTTCTAATACAATAAACCCAAACTTAGCTGTAAATATCACAGTACAACCATCACTTCCCAATTGCCCCGCCGATATCAAATTTCTTCTTAATGTGGGCACATGTCGACATCCTTCAATAGCCATGTATTCCCATTCTGCATCTTAACCCGAACATAACCTTTTCCAACTATAATGCAAGGCTCATCATCACCAAGAAAAACATGCCCAAAATCCCTTGAACATAATCAACAAAATAATGCCTATGTGGAGTAAAGCATGAAAAGAAGCCCTTGAATCTAAAACCCAAGATTCAAGTAATATTATACAAAGAAAGAATCAAAGCATCCCGACATACATTACCCGATGCCACATTTTCCTCCTTGTTTTCTTCCCGTTGTTTCTTTTGTCTCAAGCTCCCAGCCAGCCTTTATTTGCATGCCCACTTTCCATAGTTCCAACATACAATCTTGCTCTTGGATTTTGACCTTGCTTGATCTTTCGATTTTCCATGGTTTCCTCTATTCTTCTCTCTCCTCTAGTTTCTACTGTCAGAGCATTCCTGAAGTAGAAGATTCCCGAGCTTTTTCTTCACATTTCCTCGCTTAGAATCACCCCTACAACATCCTCAAACTTCAACTTTGAGTTAGCTGGAACCGAGTTGCTTCCAGTCATTGCCTGTGCTATTACAACTTTCGGAGTAAAGAACATAGAATTAATAAAGCCCTAACTTCTTCATCAAATTATATTGTAACCAAAGCTAGCATATTCACAACCGTATTGAAATCATTTAAATGATTTTCTATTGAACTATTCTCAGACATCTTCATATTAAACAACTTTTTCATTAAAAATATTTTATTAGAGGCAAAGGGTTTTTCATACAACTTCCCTAATGCATCCATTAGATCTTTTGTAGTCTTTTCCTTTGAAACATTAAATAATACCAAAGATGCAAGACACAACTAGATTATTCCAAGTGCCTTCCGATCCAACAAATCCCATTCCGCATCTGTCATACTCGAGGGTTTGTTCACCTTCTCAGATAATAGCGGAGTATAAAGATCCTTCTGATAAAGGTAATCTTCCATCTACATCTTCCAAAGACTGAAATTCTACCCATTAAATTTATCAACCCTATATCTTCCATCATCTGCCATAGCTCCCACTCAAGCTAAAAACTTTCCCTGCAATTCAACACTTCAACAAACCAAACCAGGCTCTGATACCAATTGTTAGGAAATAAGAGATAAAATATGTGGAATAATCCCTTACAGAATCACAACAGTAGAAACTAATATGCAGAAAATATTAGAGATCTCAAATAAAAGTGTAGAATAAATAACACAACACAGAGAGACAAGATTTAACGTGGTTCACCCAATTTGGGCTACGTCCACCAAGAATCACTTACTCAGATTTTATTACAAGCCTCCACTCTCTCAATACAATACCCAGATCCATTTGGAGCTATGCTCAACAAACTCTACAAAATTCACACCCAAATTCAAAGCACATCTACAATACATTTTCTTATCTATCTATCATATGCATAAGACCATATAAATAGACAACTGCTTAAGTAGTTTTACAAAACCGTGGGTATCAAACAATGGCCAAAAACAAAACCGTCCCATAAACCTATGGGTAGCCAAAGAGGAATTTTTACAAAACAATGGGTACCAAAAAACCATGGGCCCAAAAACAGCCCATAACAGTTACCCATTACCCATGGGTTAATAAACCACCCATGAAAATTTGCTTGTGGCTTCGCCCCGAACCCCCCGATCCACTCACCGCGAGCGGGACCGCTGTAAAAATACCCAAGTGTAACACATAGAAGGTGTACCACACTCTAACATGAAAATAGGCTCCACAACATAACACCTTCTTTTTTGTTCACAGAAGGATTTTTGGAGATTTTCTAACCTCTCCTTCAAGTTGTAATGCAAGTTTTGCTTCTTGGCCACTACAATATACTGTATCGACTCCTGAGTAATAATATATATGTATGTGGATGTTTCTTAACCCTCTCATGTATTCATTATTGTCTCTCCGATCTCTTATTGCAATTTGGTCATCTGTGCATAGTGTTTGTATTGCATTTCATGGTCTGTGTTAAACTGCAAAATGAGGGTCTAACATTCCTTTGGTGCATCACCTCGTTAGCTTAGTTTATTTTCTTGCATCTCCTCGACCATGTCTCCTTGGTAAAATAGAGTAGATTTAGAATAGATCCTCTGGTACTATATTTTTGTGCACTGAATAGAGGAATAAGAACCGGCCTTAATCCGGAGAGCTCTCTCAACTCGTAAGGTCCCACACTTTGAGAGATGCTCCATGTTGTGTAATCACACTAAGAGTCTCAACCCATCTAGTTGTAGGCATTCAGGGGTGTTATGATTCTGCACTAACAGTTTGGCACGCTCGATGGGACAAGAAGTCTTCATTATTTTGGTGTAGGAAGATTGATGTGCACTTGTTGCAAGTTCTAGCTTTTAAGAAGCTTTGAAACTACACATTTGGTGACTCCAAAAGGAATAGAATCCACTAGTTTCAGTAGCCCAAGCTTGCCAAGTTCATGAGAAGAATACAAACAAGTTCAAGAACCAAAGAAGATGGACGGCTTGTCTATTTGCATTTGTCTCTAGACATAAGGAGAAGGGGGAGAAAAGCCCAAAGGTATCCATATCCACCAAATAGAGACTTGTCAACACCTCCTCCTAGTAGGTCATTCTTTCAATCAAGGGTTATCAAGTCAATTAGGATGGCATAGCCAAATCCTTAAGTCAATTTCACTGGCAACATCCCACTCACCCTTAATGCATAAAATCCAGTCTCAGTGGCAACTTTAAAGAGCATCCCATATTTCACTAGAGAGAACTAGAATTCTCCCGGTGACCAAATTTAAGACATTGCAAATGTCTGTGCAATCCATGAGATCATAGAGATGGACATTGCAGTTAAGTTGCTAGCCTCTTCACTTAAGGGTAAAGCTTCACAATGGTTTAGGAGTCTAACAATAGGCTCTATTCATAATTGGGACCATCTGTGCAAAGCTCTTCATGACCAATTTAGAGAAAAGGGGGATAATCTATCCTTGTTGGAACAACTAAAAACAATCAAGAGAGCTCCTAATAAGAAGTTGACAGATTTCAACCTTAGATTTTAAAGGACATGTGACAAGATTCTAGTGGTTGTAAATCCCATAGATGAAGGTGCCTTCTTATACTTTCTTAGAGCTCTAAATTATGATATTTCTTTAATGATTCAATCAATGGGAGGCACAACCTTACCTGTAGCCTATAACATTTCCATAAGAGTTGAAAATTGTTTAATTCAGACAAGCAAACTTGATCCTAGGCCACCCATGCCCCTATATCCAGAATTAGGAAATCCAAGCACCATTCAGACACCCACATTAACTCTTATGCCTACTCCTAGGAATCAAAGTTCAGCCTAAGCCTCTACATCATCCTACAGTACCTCAAAAGATCTTCAAGAAGTTATGAAATAGCTACAAAACCTAGGGAATGAGTTAGTAACTATCAAGAGGCAACAAGCTCAAAGTTCTAGGCCATATCAACCTCAAACTCAGTATCAAGCTAGACCCCCATATTAGTAAAATAGGCCACCATCTCAAGCTACAAATCAAAATTAGATCCAAGGAAAACCTCAAGCTATTAGACCTTTCCGGTCATATGATCCAAACACAGCTTCAACATCAAGGGCCTTGGTCCCAAGACAAAATAATATGGCCCAAGAATATGATTGGTGTTTTCCATGTAATCAGCCACATAACCAATCAATGTGCTTCAATGGTGCACTAAACCAGGCCTTGATGGTACAGACCAATGGTGTGTCACAAGAGTCTAGTCAAGAAGAAAATCAGCAGCAAGGAGTTCAACAAGAAGCACCTCCAAGTGAAACTATGCTTGTTAATTGGCAAGCTGAAGACTTTTGTGGAATGAATTAGGCCCCTTCTCAAAGTGTAGCTGCCCATACATGGTCCAAGAAGAGAAATATTGGAGAAGGACAATCACCAAACTCAAGTAATCCTCAACCCTCCATTACTCCACAAGGTATTGGCACTCAAAATGCAACTCCCAATATGCAGAGTCAGTCCAAGCCACCTACCAAATCCACTCAGACACTAGTT
Organism: Taxus wallichiana var. yunnanensis; assembly: GCA_018340775.1. Lineage (NCBI taxonomy): Eukaryota > Viridiplantae > Streptophyta > Pinopsida > Cupressales > Taxaceae > Taxus > Taxus wallichiana. The sequence continues at coordinate 683,234,424 of CM031243.1, forward strand.
GTGACAACCCATGTGCAAGAGAAAAATGTGCCAAGAAAGGGGCAGCAAAAGGATAGCTCATTTAATATCATTGAACAAATGAAGAAGAAAAATGTGAACATCTCAATGTGGGAGTCACTAGCCATTCCAGGATAGAGAGATTTGTTTTGCACTGCTATGGCCAATTGGTCAAGCTCAAATCAGCCCCCTAACCAACAAGAGAAAGTGTTTACCAATGTGGCTTAGCCCGAAGGAAACCATGGAGGACAACAAGGTAAGAATCTGAAGCCACCTCCATTTTATGTTTCATTGATCATTGGGGACAAATTGGTACACAATTACATGATTGATTCGAGGGCAAGTAGCTCTGTAATGCCAAAGCAAATAGTTGATCAACTGGGTCTCCAATATGAAGTCATATCCAGAGGGGTAGTGCAATTGGATGGGATAGCAGTGATAACTATTGGATTCATCAAAGATTTGAGCCTCACACTACATATCTTGCCCTAATGTGACTGTATTACAAAACATATCAGTCATAGACTTGCCACCCCATTTTGCATTGTGTTTGTCGAGAGACTTCACTGCTAAGATTAGAGGCTATTTGTCTGTTGATTGGTCGCACATGATTTTTAGAACAAGGTATGGAGCTAAGGCCATAATCAGATCTGAGCCCATTGTAGATTACCATATTGAGTCTTATGTACCCAGCCCAATCAATGTAAATTGTTTAGCCTTTGATTTGGAGGACCTCCCAAGCACTTGTGAGACAAATACCAAGGTGGGGTGTATCCCAGACTTGACTCTCGATGAATGGGTGAACAAGAGACATGATTTTGACCCCTATAAAGAGATGGAGGAGTCTGAGCTAGGAGTCTACTATTTTCATGAAGAAAATCAGCCTCTCCTTGACATCATTAAGCCAAACCACAAAGATGATAATACGGTATGGAAATTATTCTTTGATGGATCAAGAAGTAGACAAGGAGTTGGAGGAGGAGCCATGCTTGTTTCCCCTCAAGGTATGAAATAATACTCAGCTTTGCATTTCCAATTTTCCTACTCAAAAATATAGCAGAGTATGAGGCTGTGGTCCATGTACTGCATTGGGCAAGGAAAAGAGGCATCAAGAACTTGTAGGTGTTTGGTGATAGTGAACTAGTTGCTAATTAGGTTCAAGGATAAAATGCTGCCAAGAGCGACCTGTTAAAGAGTTACAAGAACTGGGTATGGCACCTCATTGAATATTTTGAGGCATTCAACATTAAATCCACCCCAAGTAAGAAGAATGAAGTAGTAGATAGATTGATAGCTATTGGGGAAGCATTTGATGTGGTGGAGGGTAACAAGAATGATAAACATCAGCCCCATATCAAGTTAGTTGTAAGGCCAGCTGTCCCAGACAACAAAACAAGCTAGCAAGTCTTTGAAAATGATCAACAACTTGTCAACTTTCTACAATATAAAGTTGAGTTCTCCTCCAAGAATCAAGATAGATTGGAGCAGCAATATGGAGATCAAGTGGTACAGCTGAATTCCAACAAAATACGAAAGGGGCTTGTCACTTTGGAATCAATCTTCAACCCAAATGACCAATTCCAAAAAGAAAAGGCAAATATTCAGGTAAAGGGTGAAGATTCAGAACCTATTTTTATAGAAGAAGGCAAAACATTACAGATTGGAAAAGTGAGCACTCAACAAGAAAAATATGAATTTATTCAAATTTTTCAAGAATTCTCATATGTCTTTTCTTGGACCAACAAATACTTAAGAGGTTTCAACCCAAACCTGGCACAACACACCATCAAGTTATACCCAAGAACTAAGCCTTTTAGACAAAAGTAAAGGCTTGTGAATCCCCACATCGAGCCTCTCATGAGAAAAGAATTGAACAAGCTAATTGAGGCCAATATCATTTTTCCTATCAAACATTCGAGTTTGTTTGCTAACTTGGTACTGTGAGAAAGAAAATGGAGAAATCAAGCTATGTGATGACTTTCTTGATCTAAACAGAGCTTCACTTAAGGATCACTACCCACTTCCATCAATGGAACAGATCCTACAAGTTGTAGCTAGTTCTGAGAGGTTCTCATTATTAGATGGGTATTCAGGTTATAACCAAATAATGGTGAAAGAAGAAGATCAATTCAAGATGGCCTTCACCACCAAATGGGGAACATATGCTTATAGGAAAATGTCATTTGGAATAGAAAATGTTGGAGGAACATTTCAGCAAGCTATGGATATGGCATTCAAAGGATTTATCAACAACATAGTCTTGGTGTACCTAGATGATATCACTGTCTTTTCAAAAATGTTGTATACCATCTCTTTCACCTTAGATAGGTATTTTAGAGATGTATAAGGGTTTAGGGTGTCATTAAACCCAAAAAGTGTGTGTTCCTAGTGCATGAAGGGAAATTGTTGGGCCACATTATCTCTAGAAAAGGGTTAGCAATTGACCCTGAAAGAGTTGAAGCTATCTGGACACTTCCATTGCCACACACAAAAATTCTCTCCAAAGCTTCTTGTGGAGGATAAACTTTGTTTGCAGGTTTGTACCTAACTTTTCTACTCTTGTGAAGCCTTTAACAATGATGTTAAAGAAGATTCTTGCATTTAAATGGACAGCAGAAGGCAAAGAGAGTTTTAAGGCCATCAAGCTCACAATATCATAGGCTCCAACTCTCATTAACCCAGACTTCTCAAAATACTTCATGCTATATGATTTTGGAGGGTCAGACACCATCTTAGCCATCTTGGTCCAGCCCAATGATGAAGGTTCAGAACAACCAATAGCCTTCTTTAGTCAGATCTTGGAGGACTACGAGGTAAAATATTCTTTCATTGAAAAACATGTCCTTGTTGTTATTAGGATCTTAAAGAAGTTCATGCACTTGGTCTCAAATAAAAAGATTCAACTAATAGTATCTCATGTTGGTGTCAAGGACTTCCTTTTAAATAAGGATTTGAATGAGAATAGGGCAGGTTAGATCACCCGAGTAATGGAATATGACATTAAGGTCAAGGTGACCAAACTGGTTAGAGGCAAGGGACTGTGTGAACAACTTGCCTCCAAGCATCATGTTGAGTCAGTGGGTAAAAAGGAGGTTGTCCTATTTTACTGTAATGATCAAGAATAACCAGCTAATGATACACTTGCTCCATGTTGGACTCAAGCCTTGGTGCATTACCTTCAAACAGGTTTGTGCCCTCTAGAATGGAACAAGGCAAAGAGAAGATACTTGGACTACAAGCTCCATATGTGCTTGTTGGTGATGTCTTGTTTAAGAAGGATATCAATGGTAAACTATTAAGATGCATTCAAACCGCCAAATTGAGAGAGTGTTGCATGAATTCCATGATGGAGAAGTAGTAGGTCACTTTGCCCCTTGAGTAACATCTCTCAAGATCATGAAATTTGGTTATTATTGGCCTACGGTGTTCGGGGAGTTCTATTCGTGGATCAAGAAGTGTAAAAATGTGCATTCTTCATAAGAAAGGAGAAGCTAGCAGCCCCTCCGCCTTCATCGCATTTCGGTGGAGCAGTCATTCATGCAATGGGGACTAGACTTCATTCGGATGATTAACCCAAATTAAAGCCAAGGCCACAAGTGGATACTCACCGCAACAAACTATTCCACCAAGTGGGTGAACAAAGTGGTACTAAAAGAAGCAAATGAATCCAACATGGATTTTTATGAAGGAATAGCCACTAGGTTTGGAGTCTCAGCCACTATTATATCGATAATGCATTGGCATTCCTTGGTATAAGGATCACTGAATGGGAAGTTAAGAATGGTGTGTATCTCTAGCACCTCATCAAATTATTACCCTCAAGGTAATGGCCAAGAAGAGTCCACAAATAAGAACCTATTAAGGATTATCAGAAGGACCCTTGATGAAAATCATAGGACTTGGCATACAAAGCTCAAATTAGCTCTATGGGATGATAGGATCACATCCAAAAGATCCACAGGTAGCTCACCATACAAGCTTGTATATGGAAAGAAAGCAGTATTTCCCATCTCATTAGAATTGCTTGCTTTGGAACTCATGAAACAGTTGGAGCTGGCTGAATTTAAACCTATGGCAATCAGGTATGTAGAGCTGATGGAGGTAGGGGAGGTAAGAGAGCATGCAATGCAGGTCATGGAGAAGGATCAGGCATTGATAAAAAAGAGTTTTGATAAGAAGGAAAGAATGAGGACCTTTCAGGAAGGGGACTTAGTCCTAAAATGGGATGCAGATCGGGAAAATCTAGGAAAACACTCCAAATTTGATGCCATCTGGAGTGGCCCTTACATGATCACAGAGTGCAAGAGTAGTAATGCCTTCTAGCTGGCTAAATTGGATGGCGAAGAATTACAGATCCCAGTGAACAGGATCCATCTCAAACATTGCTACTGATTGGGAAGTTTCCACCCCTATAAATATTAGCATAGGATTTTAATTTCCCTAAGTGTGTATGCACATTGTTTTGTTATAGTGTAGTTTTGTTTCCCTAAGTGTTATGGCACATGTTATTTTTTTCTCCAGTTACTTGCTACACAGTTCAACGTGCCTCCAAGTGAATGTGCTATCCCTTTTAGTATTCATGACAAAGAGACCCATAGTTTCTGTAATAGTTGCTATTTCAAAATTAAAAATGCAAAGCAACTAAAAAACCATCTTCAAAATAGTCCATTCAAGGACAGATGAAAGCCCCAATTTAAAACAATTTTCTACTCTCAAAAGCCTTGTTTCAAGATTTCTTATGGAAATTGAGAGTGCAAATAGTCAGGCTCACAAATCAGAGGTAGGATCAGGATCAGGCCATCATTCTTGACTCCATGCCCAATGGATGCTTCAAGGCTACTGATCTCTTCATCTAGCAGGAAGATGCCCCTATGAGTCACCAAATTGTTATCACTATTTTGTTCCCCGACAAAATTGATTAGCGACGACCCGTGCGGGAAGAAATTCAAGAAACGGTTCTATTGAGTGAACCCATGTTTCAAATATAGTAAACATATTACGGGTGGGCTCTAAAATGAAAAGAAGGGTCGGGAAAGGAGAAGATAGTGTCAAAGAAACCGTGGTGCGGTTTTGGCAATGGTTACCACCATTTCTATATGGCCCCGATTCAAATTTGAGAAGGGCATATCTTTTGACTCAAGGTCTTGAAACCTAACAAATTTGGCACGGTTGGATAGATCTCGACCTCATCTACACCATGGAGATCTGAAACTTTATTTTGGAGAAGCTAAGTGGGTGAAAAATGGAGAAATGTCTTTATTCCATTAATACAGGATCTATTTTCCCCAACAACCAGATTAGATTTGATCTGATCCATCGTTCCTCCTCCTTCGAGGTGCCAAACGAGTAATTGATGCGAGACATGACATGATTTGGGGCGTTTTTACAGGGAGGCATTGATGATAGTGGTTGAGCTTCAAACTGGTTTTCCCACTTCTCTCTCTTTCTTCCCTCTATATTGAATCTATAAAGGAAGGTTTGGGGCTCATTGTAAAGGGTTAGACGTTTCTATTTTGCGCCTCCCTTCTTCTTTTGTTCACAGAAGGATTTGTGGAGCTTTTCTAACCTCTCCTTTGGGTTGTAATGCAAGTTTTTCTTCTTGGCCACTACAATATACTGTATCGACTCCTGAGCAATAATATATATGTTTGTGGATGTTTCTCAACCCTCTCATGTATTCGTTATTGTCTCTCCAATCTCTTATTGCAATTTGGTCATTTGTGCATAGTGTTTGTATTGCATTTTGTGGTCTGTGTTAAACTGCAAAATGAGTGTATAACATTCCTTTGGTGCATCACCTTGTTAGCTTAGTTTATTTTCTTGTATCTCCTTGACCCTATCTCCTTGGTAAAATAGAGTATATTTAGAATATATCCTCTGCAATATATTTGTGTGCACCTGAATAGAGGAATAGGAATCAACCTTAATCCAGAGATCTCTCTCAACTCACAAGGTCCCACACTTTGAGAGATGCTCCATGTTGTCCAATCACACTGAGAGTCTCAACCCATCCGAGCTACAAGCACTCGGGGTTTTTTGATTTTGCACTAACACTTTTTTTCCGACTTAGGAGAGATAGGGACAAAATTGAACGAATCCTAGCTAGGTCGATAGAAATTCTTTTTTCGGAACCACATGTCCCAAAGAAGTTTCTTTTATGCAAAGCAAAAATACACTTCTTATGATTTAATGAAATATAAACTCTCTACACCTACTAAAAACCTTTCTTAGGTGCGCAATGTGATCCTCTACATGCTCTTAATACACAATTATATTTTCAAGATATACCAAGATAATGTCATTGATCAACCCCTTAAATTCCATGTCGATAGCTCGTTGGAAAGTAGCTTCAGCATTAGATAATATGAAAGGCAATTTGTTGTTAGCGTAAGCACCCATTTAGTAGTGAAATTTGGTTTGAACTTATCGATTCCTTAATCAAATTTTATTATACCCCGAATATCCAAAAAGTAATGAAAACCTCTGAGATCCTACCACCGTTTGAAATATTTTCTCCATTGATGGAAGAGGATAATGGTCTTTTAATGAATCCTGGTTCAAATCCCTGAATTCCACACATAATTGGATCTCTCTCTGTTCTTCTTTCTCACGGGAACTAGGTTGGCTACCCAAGAGGAATGCTTGATTGGAAAAATAATGTAAGCCTCAATAAGCTTGGCCAACTCCTTTCTCATAAGTTATTCAATTTTGAGATTAACTCGGCCTTTGTTTTTTACAAAATAGCTTAGCATTAAGATCAAGTTATATGGTATGTTGTGCTAAACATGGATCAAAGCCACGTAAATCTTTATAACTCCATGCAAAATGCCATGATACTCTTGAAAAAGTTAGACAAAACATTTTCTTTCTCTTAAGGTACACACTTTGCCAATCTTTAGAAACTTTTCATTTGCTACCTCAACTTCTTCAAAATCATCCTCTTTGACTACCATATTAGCATTTTGTCTTCTAACCTGATCATCTGAATTAAAAATGGACTCAATATTAACCAAGACTTTTAGTAGCTTTTTTCCTTTCAATTGCATAATCTGGTCACTATATGCTTCCCGCAACTTAGCTTGTTTTTTCACAAAAATTCTACTTCTTCTTGTAGAAAAAGAATGATTTGTTTATCACTATCAAAAACTTCCAACTACCCACATTTTCAAGAACAATAGGTCAAAAACTATTTTAACATGTTGTCACTTATCTTTCATAATATCAATAGGTATGTCATATTCATGAGCCAACGATTGTAAGCCGATCAAGCATCTTGGTTTTGAGGAACCACATGGATTCCAAAAGCTTCAAAATATTTTATAAAATCCCAAATTCGATTCTTGTAAGACTTTAACAGATCATTTTTTAACGCACTACGGGCTCTTACTTGATGTACAACCAATTCATTGTCACCAAAAATAGTCAAGGCCTTTATCCCTTTCTTTTGAGCCAATTGAATTCCTTACACAAGAGCTTCATATTCAACAACATTGTTTTTGCAGCTAAATTACAGTAAAAAAGATGAGAAGTGCTTATATCCTTCCAGAGAAATTATCATGACACCAACACCTACTCTATTTTTACTCCTCGAACCATCAAAAATATTTTCCAAAGTCCTCCCGAGATATTTTTGGTTTTAACAAGTTGTGGTATGATTGCACCTTCTTCGTGAATACAATATGTACCCAACCTCATCTCCTCTAAAAGAAAAAAACCAAATTCTTCTTCTACTAATGCCTCAAAGATAAGGATCATATTGATGATCCCCACTTACCTCATCTAGCATAGTACAGTGACATCTTCCATAATATTGGTTGGTTCATGATCAATAACTTCTTCCTCTGGATCACGAACGGTATAATTCCCATTTATATGACTAGCGGTATAGGGATCCACATGATTATGAAAAATTGGTTATGCTCTTATAGTCACTTTAGTTACGTATCAAGTCCTAAGGATCATATGTGACCAATCAGCTGATAGGTAACCACCCATCTTGGCAGTGAAATCTCATGATAGGTAAATGACAAAGAGAGGAGGAAGATCAATGACTGATATGTCTTGTGTGAACAAAAACTAGGACATGCATGGATAGTAAATTGGAATCCTTTGATGATTACAACGGTCTAAACTATTGTACCATCCAACTGAACAAATCCTCTAGAGATTGATGTATATTGGATTCCTAGTGTTGGCTAGTTATGCCAGTGCTCCCTATGGGATTTGTGACATGGACTAACCACCTCCCATGTATTCATTAACTCTAGCAATTGTATCAAAGACTAACACTCATGGGTTTTGGTCTAATGCAATCGTGATCCCAAAAAATGGTATCAGAGCGAGGGGTCATGGGTTTGAATCCCCTCAGGTAACGCTGAGGGGGTTTGATGGTAAGTTATCGGTGATCCCCGTGGGATTTGTGACATGGACTAACCACCTCTCGTGTATTCATTAACTCTGGTGATTGTATCAGAGACTAAAACTCATGGATTTTGTCTAATAGCAATATTGATCCCAACACCTAACACGCCCGTAATTTTATTGGGCATGATTGGACTATCGGCACGGAATTGATCATGTAATTATGTACCAAATGATCACCAATGATCAGAGAAATATTAAACGGTGGTGTCTTATTACTCTTAGGAGAAATTTTCCCTTCCTATTGACACAAACTTGTAACAGTTGATGCCCCACGACCCAAGACTCCATTAGTTATACCAAAAATTTTTAGAGCTTCTTGCAAAAGGTTTCTTTGAGAAGGAATTGAGAGTACTTCCCACATGATAACACTCAGATTGGTATTCTTCATCTATTCTACAATACTGAATGGAATTGCTCCTATTTTACTATTATTTATTTGGGCATTACAATCCTCTTTTGGAAAATAATTGTTGGGTATTGTGATGCCTGAAAAAACTTCTTTCCTTATAGCCTGACTAGCTTTGTGTTTCTAGAAATTTCTTCCCTGCATATTTATCAACTACCACTTGTGGCCAATGCTACAAAGTGGCTTGATCAGATTTGGAATTTTGGGATTCCATTTCCCTCTTTTGGAAATGAGTGTTTTATGAAACTAGGGAAGAATTCACATTCAATCCACAAAAATATTTCACTTGCCAATCTAGCAAAGTGGTTTCTTCATGCACTTGTAGTTGATTTGTTGCTTCCTACATAGATGAATTTTTCATCGGCTCTGGTGGAGTAGATACAGTTTAAACCATAAGGGCCTAGATAAGAACTCCATTGGGGAAAATATTTTGATTTGGGGTTGAGAATAAGGATAGCACCATTTATAGTCTTGAACTAGATTATTCTAGATAGGTACAAGGGCTCTAGAAGAGCTAGCAAGAAAGACATATTCCTAAATTTCAAAGGTTTTATATTTGCAGGCTTTATTTTGTGTGATTATTTCCTTGAAAAGGTGGGCAGTTAACATGGTACTATTGATCCTAGGATTAGTAGTGATGAGTATATTGAGACTATTTCCTCTTGAGTACAAGTTCATTCCCAAAGGTTTGCAGCAATGACTTGACTTTGAATAGATCGTTTGAAGGGGTGGGTGCAGATTGAGTTGGTTTCTTGGAGGTTGTAGGAAGAGGAGAAATAGTAGGTTGGTTATTTGGGAGCTCTGGATACAACAAAATTGATGTTCTTGGAGCTATCTTTCCAGCCTGAATCAAATAATTCTCTGCTCTTATAGACTTCATAGGCATCATGTAGTGTAGTCCCTCTCATGGACTAGATCATAACTACTACATCACTTTTTAAGGCTCGTAAATAGTACAAGAATGCATTATTGGGAGAAGGCTTTATGAGTGTCGGAATTATATTCCAAGTCTTTTGGAATCAGAAGTTGAAATCACTCATATACTCTTGAGGAGCTCTCTTTATAGTAGTGAGTTGTTCCATGAGTGACAAGTGGTCACTCTTGTCTTTGAACTGTTTTCAGAGCTTCTCTCCCAATTATTCCTAAGTGGTTATAGAACCGGCATCTAACCCACGAAACTAGTGAATTTATTTTCCTTGAAGGAAGTAACAAGGAGTCTAATCGTAATGTTGTTTTCTGTAATATTATGTACTACACAAATGCTGGCCACATCAAGAATATGTTCCACAGAGTAATATGAGTTTCCCTATGTAAAAGGGTAAACTTTTTAGTTCCAGAGAAGGTATAGCATCACATTGAGCCAACTGGAGAGGGTTGATTGCATTGAAAGGAGGAAAATCTTGGTTCCTTGCAGGGGCTACCATACCAACGAGAGATTTATTGTTCCTGGGTGGAGGAAACCTTCCATAAGAGGGAGTTGAATGACCCCTATGAGGTGCTGCTGAAACTAGTGATGTTGAAATGCCTCTTCTCCTTCTCCTTGGAGGAGACAATGATAACTCAATATGCTAATAATTTCCTTCCTTTGAATAATATCTTGTTTGAATTATTCGCGAAGTTATCACATTGAGATTTGAAGTCCAGAGATATAAATTCATTAGGTACTTTGGTTCATGCAAGTACGAAGAGAAGTACCAACTCTGTCCCACCAGGAGTGCCAAAATTCATTATCACCAAATCATTGCACCCTCTAAATGGCCAAGTGATGGCAAGGGCATTTAGTGTGATGGGGTAACATGGGATCACCTCTCAAGTTGTGGGACTTGTGGCTTAAGGTGAACCTCTAGAGAAGGTCGGATTCCTCTTCCTAAACTAGGCACTACACTACTCCTAATGCAATAAAAACTAACTAGACCTATACGAAAATTTCTAGGGGATTAGGAGAGAGATTAGCAAGAAATAAAACCTACACTAGGAAGTGGTGATGCACCAAGAAAAGGTTTTGCTAGACAAGTTTTCTATCTTCCATGAAGAAGGATGAAAATGAGATGGATGAATAGGCACCACAACCCAATTGCATACAAAACTTCACTCCCAGATAAACACAATAACTCCCAAAACCTGCAATGGAAACTTGAAATTACACAATATACCTGCAAACATGAGAAAGGAAAAAGAAGTAGAAAAAATAATGAAAGGACTGATAATTAGTCACAGAACATAATTTCTATTACTTCATCACATGCACAATGCATCATTACAGTAGGAAGAGGCAATGGTTGCCATTACAATATTTAGAAGAAAGGATTGAGAGTTCCCAAATCCACAACAACTTAGCTTGTGAAAAGAGAGAGGAATTGGAAAATTTCTAACCCTTTGAAATGTGTTTCCCATTTACATTTATAGAAAATCCAAGTTGGTGAGAGAAAGAAGGAGAAATCCTAAATCTTGGGCAAAATTATAGCAAGGCATGGCCTCCATGATTGATTACATCATTAATTGTACCTCTAAAGAACATTCTTCCCATTATACCTTCACAAATTCAAAAATTTGAATTTATTCTCCACTTTAATAAAAAAATTATTTTAAAATTATTTGGAGAAGTCAATGTGGTTTATAGTGGAACCCATGAGTTAAATTGTATTTCAGGGCTTTTAGTGTTGATTGGCCAACCACTCACTAGCCAACTTGGTGAGCTAGTTGGTGAGATCCTTGTTTACATCATTTGGAAAGTACATGTTATATTTACATCACATCATGGGTCTTGCAACACCCACCACCCCCACACTTACATTGGTCGGCCTCCACTTTTCACATAATACCATAATGACTCATATGCATAAAACTCTCATAACCTACCACGTGACTGTATTAACTGGTGGGCTCTTCATATTTCCTTTGGTCACCGACACATTCCAAATTGTTTGGCGAGCATTTAGCTACCTCTGACACCCATTGCATGCATGGCATGCCCCAAATGAACGACCCCGGTGACTTGACTAGAAACTCGGCCTTTACTTGTCACTCGATCAACTCGGTAACTAATTCAAACATGATGAACTCACCAAATGACTTATGTGGATGCTTAACACCATCCTTCTATGCATTCAATAGCTGATAAACTCGGAACTAAAATCGATAATCGCCTATGAAGACATATTGACCGAACTCCTTAGAAGCTTTTCTGCCATGTAACCGAGTCACCTCAAAATTTTGAGATCTCGGCCTTAAATTCCTTGCCATGCATTCCTATCAATCCATAACTCACCTTAGTACTTAACGTATGTAACGTGTCCTACCCACCTTCGTGAGCTGAGCTCTACATTTCCTACTCCTTATCACATTTCCTCGACGGACCGGTATCCCTCGGGTAAGACACCTTGGCCCAATCACCCCAAATCTCCCCATTTCCACGAAGGGCTCACTCGGTCGAACGATCTTTAACCTACACCTTTCCTTTCCCTCTGCCGATCCCATTGTCCTTGTGAGCTGATTCTCACCGAGTTCCTCTTCAACTCTACGCCCACCATAGATGCACTATCAAGCTTTTATATTCCTTGATGCTTTGACTATAATGCATCTCTCACCGATTCAAGCTACTTCATCGTACCACGTAGGCTTGCCAAGTCATTCTCCATGATATGGCCGACACACCTAAACTCCTCGATCCCCCAAGAAACTCGGGTCCCACCGCACCATTTTACCAACTCGAGTGAACTTGGCCTCTCCGAACACTAGGACTCGGCCCAATCCAAACACGATTTAGGAAATTCATTCTCACGAGCTCGCTTCTCCATGGCTTGACATCATACACCATATGAGATGAGTCCGCATGCTCATTATAATTCAGTAATGCATCGAACTTTTATTCCCAATTCGCTAACTTAGCCTTACATGTCTATGTGTTAAACATGCATTCATGTACTCGATTACAAGCCTTCACCATTTTATACAGAGCCATCTCCACACAGTATCTTGATGAGATTTTTATGTGACTTGAATGACCTTGGGCACATCCCATTCATTGTGAGCATCTTAGTCCTCATGTGATTTCTCCAAAGTGCTTCCAAATGAGCTTGATGAGATCCTACTGACCCACCATGCCTAGCATCAAGTAACTAGCTAGACATTCTAATAGTTCCCACGAGCGTGTTGGCATGTTTTGGCAAGCAACCCAATTCCACCTTGGGCTCAACCCATTATGCCTAAGCTCAAACATGTTTGGTGACCTAGGCCATTACACCTAGGATCCATTCGAGAACACTTTGAGCTCAAGCCGGCAATCACCCCAAAATCCTCTCGTGACTTTACTCTCCCCTCGCTAAGCATTGGGTTAGTTTATCAAACTCCCTACATCCATGTTGATAGTGAACCTTCAAGTCTTCAAGCAACTCAATGACTACCTTTGAGAGTCGGGTGCTTAAATGCTTCACCGAGCATTTAGGCTCCTCTCGTTATCTTCCATGTAATGGAACTTTTAGTGAGCTTTATCAAGCTCCCTTTTTGTGATACATCTCAAGCTCATCTAGGGAACATGTTTGCAACCATTTAAGGAAAGCTCCATCTTGGGGCCATCTTTTATATGCCTCCCAATTATCTCGACTCGAGGTCTCATGAGATAAAGCTATTTGTATAGATCAATGAACCGAACTCAACTTTTGTGCGCTTGAAATTTATATCATGAGCTCTTGGTTTCTCAATGTTGAGCCATCTATGAGCTCGATGAGCCAATAAGACAACTCGTTCAAGCTCCATAATGACATGGCACCATCTTGCTCACCATGATCCCTCTACCTTGATAGCTCCATGTGGATTCTTCAACTGGCTTGATCTCGAGTTTTTCATGTCTCGACCATTCATCTTGGAGAGCCCATGTCGAGTTTTATATTGTCAACTCCGTGAGTTGATTCCCAAGACATTGAATACCAACTCGCCATCACTTCAAACCTGAACTCGGCATCGCTCAATCTCCAAAATGAGTTACAACTCATTAACTTGCCCCCATACACCATTTAGCTCGACCGAGCTATTTTGAGGGAAAACCCTTCTAATGCATCATGAGCTCACCAAGTTGCTTGCCGAGTATCTCGGTGAGCTATTTCTAGCTCATTGCCTCTTTGACCTTAAAATTAATTCTTTTCCCGATTTAGATTGTTTAGGCTTACTCTTGAAACCAGAGGGTCATGGAGGCCTAGTAAGACCCCTAAAATATAAAGTATCAATTTTGATAATTTTTTTCTTGTGTTAGATTAATTTGGACCTACGGGGGCCAATTTTTTGTTCCAAGTAAACCTTAAATTCCCAAACCCCGTGAATAATATTTAAACACAAAATTCTCCCGTAATGTCCTGAAATGTCTCATGAAGGCCTTTCTAGTGTTACAGTCAAATTTACTCATGTTGTCCATTTTTTCCTGAGGGGTAAAAATGGATTAAAAAATAGGCACATGGGTTTCTTCAAAGGTGTAGAAGAACTTATGATGCTCTTTCTTCGTTTTCCCTTATTTCCCAACAAATTTTCAATATTTCTTACCCTTACAAAGTCATCCCATGGTATTTGAGGGTGCTCCCTTTAAAAAGTGTGTTGGACCACTAGGGTTATGAGACAGTGGTTCCCTACCCCTTTGAACTTATTTTCTCATTTTCTTGAGCATTTCATGCAAGAAATTTGGGACATTTACTTGATTATTATTCTTCAAATGATTCAACAATTTGAAATGGACTGTGTTTAATCATGAATACCTCCCTTCACAAGTAAAGTATTGAATAAAAAAGTTAGAAACTTGTTCCATAAGCATTTAAGGGATTTTTTTAATGTACCTATGCAGTTTGAGATGAATTGATCATCAACATCTACAAATTCCATTCTTGCTACTTCTAGGTTGGCTTTGTCTAGAAATGGCTCTCCTTGAGTTGGTAATCTAGTGACCTCTTCCAAAATTTTGTCAATTACCCCTTTGGCTAACCCTTTTACTCTTGTTTCACCATCATTTGGGATATTTGTAAATTTTGTCACAATTACCTCATCAAACCCTTGAAACTTATTGATGTATCCCATCTAGTCATGATCCTCAAAGTATTGGACAATATAAAAATGATTCTAGAGTTGAAAATGTATTGAGGGATCATGTCTAATCAATTCACCTCCCATGGAGGATACACAACTTCTCCCAGGTGGAATACGCAACAACATAGTTTTCTCTTGAAAGAACTTTGCACAAATGAATTGTATTGATGGATTTTCATCATTTTGAACTTTATCACCGAAGGGACAAGCAATATGTTTATGGGTGATCAATCATTAATGGATGTGACAACATTGAGCATATGAAGCAAAGTGATGTGACAACATTGGCTTATGTGGAGGGCTAAAGTGGACACATCATAACTTGAAAGGTGGCGGTATTTTAATGTGGCACATGCATGATGACTTGGCATAACTCCTAATTAAATATAATTAATCTAATCATACTTTATTAAAGTGATAGATGGATGCACTTATCTCATTGTTTTCTTGCAATGATGGATGTGCATGCTTTATTAAATGGAATATTGATTTGCATGAAGGTGCCCCTGTGATATTGTAGACATGGTTTAACTCTTGTTGGCTAACTCTTACTACAAATGGATGATTCTCAGAGAGGGACCTATAATTGGTTGGGGTGTCAATCATTCCTTGGATATCTTCCACATGTGCATGCTTCCTTGATTTCTATTATGCAACCATGAGTTCTTCCAGATGCTAAAAACAACCATGATATTTTCTTGCATGGCTATAATTTAAACCCTTGGTTATTGCACTCTCTCCTTATGATGGATATTATGCTCTTCTACAATCACATGTCAATAAGACCTATAAAAAAATTATATAAAGAAAATGGATTAGAAAAGTGAACTGATGATCACCCAAAAAGGTAGATCCCAACACTTTTATTTAGCTTTGGAATATTCTAGAATTTGAATGATCCAAGACTACGACATCTCTTTAATTCTCTCGATCCCAGAAGGTGAGCCAACAGGATCAACCTTTGAGGTTAATTTGGATGGTCCTTTCTCCATTCCTTCCTCTGAATAATTCCATAAATGAGCCTTTATCAACTGGATTTTTATACAATCTTAACATGTGGCCATTCACCAACAACTTGAATCTCACAGGATCAATAGTAGTAAGCTTCACAACTCCATTAGGGAATATCTTCTCAATTTCATAGGGGCCTAGCCACCTTGTTTTGAGCTTCCCTATGTGATCCTTGTATTTTGAGTCAAACAAAAGTGCCTAGTCACCTTCCTGGAACTGTCTTGTTTTAATATACTGGTCATGCCATTTGATTCTTTGTTTTTGACTACCTCTATGTTATGAACTACTTTCTTTCTTAATTCATCTAAATCATTGAGTTGGATAATTTTGTCTCGAGCTTCTGAAATATCAATTTCTAGCTCAAGTCTCCTCAATGTTTTATGCTCAAATTATATTGGTAAACACAACAGTCTTGCCATATAATAGTTCAAATGGTGTGAAGTCAGTTGTTGTCTTCCATGTTGTATTGAATGCCCAGACTACTTATGGAATCCTATTTTCCCATTCTTTCCTATGGAGTGTTATAGTCTTTGTCAATATGGCTTCTATCTCTTTGTTTGTAACCTCTACTTGGTCATTAGACTAGGGATGGTATGGTGTAGACTTCCTATTCCTGATTTCATATTCACTAACCAAATCAAAAATTACATCAGAGTAAAATGTGTACACGGTGGTTTGTTACTGATCTCCCTTAGGTATCTCGGTAAAGATGTTCTCATACAGGAATTTAGCTACCTTCTCACTTTTTTGGTTTGGAAATTCTTTCACCTCTATCCACTTGGTTAGGTAATTTGTACATACTAGGATATACTCTTTTTGTTGAGATGGAGGGTCTATAGGGCCAATAAAATATAAGCCCCACTTATCAAAAGGTTGTAGAACCAATTGAGGTTGCAATGGTATCTCATCAAACTTAGTGGGTTTTCCCATTCTTTAGTATTTTCATATCTCTTGGTGTATAGTGTTACATCTGTAGACACTTAAAATTGGTTACTCAATTTAGTGTCCCTCTCATCCATTTACTTGCTTGGGTAACCTGGGGCACGTTTACGTCACCAACTATCCCCTTGGGATATTATCCAATTTGTGATTTAATCACTTACTCTAAATTTAATTCACCCCATCATATCTTACCCATGAGTGATTAAATATTAAATATTTAATTACGCTTCTTCCCATGCATCTTAATCACTTATCTACCCCAAATTTATTCTATCTATGTATCACATCTATTTTTCCTCTTCCCTAAGCGGGATATTTCCCGTATTCAGGGTAAGTCTTATCTTTCTTGAAATCGCTCATTTTGGCCATCTCGGGAGTCTATTCCGTGATCGGTGCCGACCCATATGGTCGGCGCCGATTTTCTAGGAGCGGCGCCGATTATAAAAGCAAGTCCAGAACTCAGTTCTAAGGACCGAAGAGAGAGCGAAAAAGCGAACAGATGAAAAAAGGAAGCACTTACGCATGAACAGAGAGCGAGAGAGACACAGTCAAGAAAGAGAGATCTTTCAGCATCAAGGGTGTCAGTAAGGGCAGATCTGTCCGAATCAATCCCTAAGAGGAGCACCATTACTCGCCACATTACGTCAACATCGTACACAACCATCTATCATCGGTGACTCTGTTTCAAAGTATCTCGCCAACTTCGGCACATCCAATGAGACCACATTCACCTTCTAATTCCCGAATCTTATCGCACAGTCCCTGATTGATCGATCTGCCTTTAGTCGACGCTGATCTCACCCAGTCGACGCCCATTCATCTCAATCGACGCCGACCACATCGGTCGGCGCTGATTTACCTACCCGTCGCCGATTTCCCTGCAGACAGGTAAAAGGACACAGGTAACACAAATCCAACATTATTTCATAGTTCCCTGTTTTCTGTACTTTCTGTCTGCTGTTTAGATTCTGTCTTATTACTGCAATCAGAAAATCTAGCTTTTTACTTACATCTTTTATCATGTATGCTTCTTTTCTTAATTGAAAACGTGGACTGACATCCGCCGAGGAAGCTTATCACTTCCCGGACCCGCTTCTCGGGCAGTCCACCTAAATATCTTTTAACGCCATCTTTTTCTGTCAAGCATCGGTGTTTTGCAGGTTACTTGGATCTATTGTGCGAATTGCTCGTGTGCGCCCGTCTTATCTACATCAACCTCCTTATCTATCTACATCTTCATCAGGTATCAATTTCATTGGAGTTTTTCAGGGTTTTTGTGTTTAGTTTGGTGCATTAACTTGGACAGGTAACAAGCGCGAAATCCTTGATCTACATTCTGGCACGCCCGGTGGGACTTGAACCAAAGTCCCTTATTGGTAAGTTCATTTCTTTTTTAGTTTTGAGCTTTGTTCTTTTTCTTCACTGATTTCTATCAGTTCTGCTTGAGCATCTCTTTTCATCATTCCAATCTTGCTTTTTATGTGGAATCGTTATTCTGAAATTTTTCTATTTTCTTAGAATAGAAATTTTTCGTTTCACCATTATCCGGATATATCTTTCTGGATTTTTGTTTGGTGTTTGCTTAACCTCTTCTTGCGGAGCACTTTGCTTGTTCGTGGGATTGTTCGAGGGGAAGAGCTCAACAACGTGCTTTTTGAAGTCCACACACCTTGGAGAGCTAAATATACAAGTATTCCTCTTTTACGGTGTTTTCTCCTTTTTAGGATTTCTTTGTCGGTTGCATATCACATCCAAACACTTCAATTTTTGGTGCTTAAAAAGAACTTAATCGCATTTGGGAAAGAATCTGTTTGACTTGTCTTCATCAAAATCAAACACTTCGTTTTTAAGTGCTTAAAAAGAACTTTTTCTTTGTCATTCTTTGCATGTTTTTCATCTAGTTTTAATTAGGTGGAAAATTGATCAAAATCGGTAGTGACACTATTTGATTTTTATTTTTCACCCTGCACACAAAGCCAAAATCACTAGGTATAAAGCATTTAAACAAAAATTCCTTCCTGGCCTCGCCTACTGGAAGTGATATCCAAGAGGAAGAGCCTACGCGGTACTCGGGCGCGCTATAAATTCACGGAAGATTTTGGTATATATTGGCAAAGCACCCGACTCCCTTATCGCAGCGGTGTGTGAAGTGCGGGGGTAGGCCCCTATATCAAGCCACGTACCGGTCTTTTACTGAAGTGCCTTCGGGACTCCTCACCAAACATTACCCAAACCATCCTTAGTTTGGCTATCTCGAGTAGTTCTGTTCTAAAAGCCTTCCCTAACATTTTCTTTTCTTAAAAGCATCAAAATTTAAAGGAGATAATCACTTGCGCTGCTTGAATTGTCTGTGCATTAGTTAGGTCAATCTTCTTTTCTGCGTGTTTATGACGGTTATCACTCGGTCACAATCTAGAAGAATGGCTCAACTGGTTCCTTCTTCCTCCGAGATCACCACTAGTGTGGAGGTTTCGCACCCCCATTTTCCTCGGGACCTTTGTTAGTTGGTTCCCCATCTTGTCATATAATCCTTTTTATCAAGCCAAAGCAATCCCATCACGTCCAGCTTCCCCTAGTCCTTCGGAAATATCATCTGGCTCGGAGTATGTTCCCCGCGGGGATCCTGAATTCCAGGCATTCCTCGACCGCAATCCGATAGCCCTCATGGACTACCTAGTACACAAGTCTATTCAAATATCTGATCAAGGACCACCAATCCAACAAGTGTACGATTATCCTCGTGGATCACCCCAGGCCTTTGTAGAGCAGTTTGCATCATCTCTCTTGCCTCGAGTCACGGAGAAGGGCGAGGCCCCTATGCCTCCCTTTTCTCTTCCACCTACCATATCGACTAGTTCTCAAATAGTCTTACCTATTCCTAACACCGCAGTTACCTCGAATATTCCACAACCTACTTCTGAGAGGCCTTCTGCCCTGGCTATAATGAATGCGTCTGCACACCCGCATATTGCTGTTAATTCATCTATGCCCTCCATCGTGTCCCAAGGTCAGTACCTCTTCATGAGCCAACCCCCTCCGAATAGTCAGTTGGCTCCTACTTCTCGTCCTCTAGGGGGTCTTTCTTCCAATGTTCCAGCAACTGTGACCTTCGCCCATCCTCTAACATCGGCACCCTTAATACCTAATCCGGCAGTAGAAGGCCCCTTTCAGGTCTTGTTCCCCAATATGTCCAATCAAGTCGGCACTCATGTTCCTCAATCTGTCCCGATCCAATCAACAAACATAGGAGTCCACCAATCACAGGCTCCATCCGTCATCCAACCTTCATTTTCTCAATCACTTATTATCCCACAGCCTGCCTATACGCAAGCTACTTCACAGCAAATACCCCACCCGGTGTCACCCAGAACACCTGGTTATTCCTCTTATCATCCTATCCATCAACAGATGAATCCCCCATTGACACCTCAACAACATCCACCATTTGCTTCTTATGTAGGACATACCAATGTGCCTCCTCCTCAATCTGACGTGGTTCAAATTCTCTTCAAGAAAATCGCAGACTTGGAAGCCTCCACAAAAGGGGTTCGTCCTTCATACTCCTTTGAAGAAGTGTGTAATGAACCCATTCACCCCTCAGTGGCTTTCAAGCCTTATCCTCCCCAATGGGAACTTCCTAAATTTTCAAAATTTCATAGTCGGGAAGACCCTCAACAACATTTGTGAGCATTCAAACATGCTTGCTACCTCATAGTCCAGGATCAGGAGCTTATGCTCCGTACCTTTCCTATGTCTCTAGCAGGTCCTGCTTTAGACTGGTACAATAACATTCCTCAACATTCCTTGTTTTCTTTCTCTCAATTGGCCCAGATGTTTGTTGAAAACTTTTCAATAAATATCGTGCATAATATCTCGATCACCAGATCTTTATAACATTCACCAATTTGATGATGAGTCTATTGCAGACTTTGTCGCTCGTTGGAGAGGGATAATCAACCAATTGTCTTTCTCCCTTCCTCAATCCCAACAAATCGAGTTGTTTACTCGATCTTGTGCTAATCACATTTCTTCCACTTTAAGGATCCAAACTTTTCATACCTTTGAAGAAGCCTTCATGATGGCACGCAAACTTGAATCTCGCGCCATTGAGCAAGGGAAGCTAAAACTTCGCTCTAAATCTAAACCAGATTTTTCTCGGTTTACCAAACCAAATTCTTCCCCTTCTAAAGACAAAAATCAAGGATCCACCAACGCTATCGTATTAAAAGCATCACGAGCCGATAACACTCCTAATCAAACACCACGAAGAGACTCCTCATCTTCTCGAAAAGGGACTTCATCATCTCGATCCTTCGCTCCATTGGGGGAATCATATGCCTCTATCTTAGAAAAAATGTTGGAAGTTCGCATGATCGAACTTCCCCCCATTAGGGATATTGATGAAAGCCGAGAACGCCCATTCTGGTATAGGGAAAATGATTTCTGTCCTTATCATAGAACCAAAGGTCATGACATTGAACGATGTCAGACTTTCAAAAATCTTGTCCAGAAATTCATTGATAAAGGTGAGCTCATTCTGGATAACCCAAATGCTCCCCCAAATCAGGCACTCGATGTTTTTAAACAACCTTTTCCCAATCATGCCCGAACCATAATGCTTCAGAGTCTCAAAAACCAAACACCCACACTATCAACTTCATCTCTACTGAAGAATCTTCTTCTGAAACCAAGCCATCTGCAAACACATCAATCGAATCAGAACCTCCTTCCACTTCATCAATCATTGGAACTCCACCATCTTTAGATAGCCCATCTTTGAATATTCCTACATTACTAAGCACGGAGTCATCTCTCTCCGCTCCTTTATCGACCTTCCATCCATACAGAGGCAAGTGTCATCCTCATCTGTCTCATCGTCGGACATTCTTTCAATACTCGAGGCAATTACATCCCTTCGAGTTTCCACAGAACACATCTACTTACATTGCTCCCATTCCCACCGCAACTATGCCCTTGGTGAACGTACCTATAATTGTCCCGACTTTGTGAGCGTCTTCGATTTTGACCCTTCCTATCTCTTTTCCTACAGTAGTTTCACCCATGATTACTGCATCAGAAGTAGTCCCTTCGCAAGGAACTGCTTCTTCATCACCCCCTTCTTCCATCACTAATGTTACTTTGCCTATTAAAGAAAAATCAAAAGAAGTAGTACCAACACCTATACGCTCGGTTCCGGAACCTAAACCGAGACAACCAAAATCTAACATTACACCATCAGTATCTCCCCATTTGCTCCCCCCGAAAAGGTTACAATCACCTTATGCCGTTGAAGTTGTCACCATCCCTGAAAAAGGAAAGCCCATATTTCGGACCATCAAGACTCTTGGTGCTCTTCCACAAAAATCTCTCTCTACGCCTCATAAACGATTGGATTTGCCCGCTGAGAAGGTGTCTTCTTCTACACACTTATCAAAGCCATCATCTTCTTCTACAACACATTCTTCACCAA
The DNA here is from genome assembly GCA_018340775.1 of Taxus wallichiana var. yunnanensis. Taxonomy (NCBI): domain Eukaryota; kingdom Viridiplantae; phylum Streptophyta; class Pinopsida; order Cupressales; family Taxaceae; genus Taxus; species Taxus wallichiana. Next base: position 683,256,740 of record CM031243.1, read on the forward strand.
TACCCCGAAAAGTAGACTTACCTACTAAAAAGACGTCACCTCTTCTATCAGGATCATCATCTTCATTACCAAAAACCAAGGCACTCTATGTTCCTCCGATTACACCTACTTTGGGAGCTTCTTCCTCATCTAAATCAACATTATCTAAATCATCAGTAAATTCGACCAAGCAACCCCCTTTGTCTCCAAAGACCGCAAAATTTGTCACATCTCCATCATCTTCAAAATCTATTTTAGGGGCTCCTCCTCCACCAAAGTCAATCATGTCTCACTTACTCCCATCTCAAGTGCCCAAGACTGCTCCTCCAAATGTCCAAACAAATAAGAGGATCCCTAAAAAGATTAAAACTAACATGCAAGTTCTTTTACCTCGGCAGTCGGTTAATGTAAAAGAACCACCTTCATCATCTCTGTCCTCATCTTCGTCTACCGGATTCTACACCGAAATCCTTCATCAACTTATCCAATCTTCATCCATAACCCTTCCTCCGATTAAACCTTATAACCCTAAAGGAGTGAAACCTACCTGGTTTAACTCTGATTTGATTTGTGCTTACCACCGTACCCCGGGTCATGATACTGAGGGATGTAAAGCTCTTCAAGCTGTTGTGAACAACCTTTTGGAAGAAAGTGATCTTTTGCTGGAGGAGGAGGAACAAGTACCTCCTGTCACCTTAGCCCCATCTGAGCCCCAACGATCCACTCAGACCTCTAGTGGTTCCACTCCACTTGATCTTCCACCTTCTCAAATTGACACAATCCATATCGCCACTAGAACCCAACACTATGATAACCCATCTTCATCTTCAGCATCTCGACCACGGGTTGTCATTTCTGCAGCCCCTGAAGGCGTTTCTCCTTCCTCATCAGCCCCACGACCCAGGGTCTCTATTCGTGCTGCACCTCGGGCTCAAGTTCCCGTGTCTGTTGAGGAGAGTGTTATGAAACAACTCACCCAGGCCCCGGTCAAAATGTCTCTTTTTGACCTCATCCAATCCTCTCCACAACATCGCCAGGCTCTAATCGATAATCTGCATCGCATCGCAGTGAATCCGATGAGCCTGACCCTTCGAGTTGGTTGTTGGATTGAATGGACCATCAACCGCCATTTCTTTTGAAGATTCAGAAATTCCTCCTCTTTCTTCAGAGGATTTGGAGGCTCCCCTCTTTATCACAGTCCAAATCAATAACACTACCTTAAAACGTGTTATGATCGATAGTGGAGCTGCACTCAACGTCATCTCCTCGCACACGTTTGAGCAACTTAAGTTACCAAAGAACGTAGTGTCACCCCCGCCTTTCGCCCTTCGATCATTTAACGATCAGTTAGCAGTTACTTTAGGAACTGTGGTCTTACCCATTCGAGTAGGTAAGAAGCTGCTTCATGAACTCTTCTACATTGTCGAAGGAAAATTCCACTATAATATGATCCTCGGACGCTCCTGGATTCGCGCAATGCATTGTGTCCCATCCACCCTCCATCGATGCTTAAAATATCAATATGAGGGCAAAATATATACTCATCCAGGAGATCCTTTTCCTTCCGCACAATGCGACATGACCACAAGATCTGCCCCTTTAAAAGAAAATGCATGTTCTCCTGACGGGGCCTCATCTTCTTCCATACCTGCAACCAAACTACCGGATTTACAAAATCTAGAAGAGACATTGCAGCGTTTCTCACCAGGAGAGCTTCCTCTCTTTTCTTTTGATGCCCATCTCAAACCTAATGAGTATGGTAGACCAGACAAACAACCTGAATATCAACCAAGTCTCGGTCGCATCGTCACCATTAGTCTGCCCAATCAATAGACTAATTTCATCTACGGTGGTCTTGATACGCCTCACTATCGCCCAGATTCTCCTCCTAGGACCAAACCTTACTTAATAGGGTTTGATTATCTACAGAATCCCACGTTTGCAAAAACTTATCTATATCGATGCGCGTGGAAAGGCTTTGGCCTGGGAAAATATGAACAAGGTATACATGACCTCACATCCATTCCCACTCTCATGCCACATCAAAAATTTGGTTTAGGATTTAAACCCCTTTCAAAAGCCACCGTCACTATTCTTGATGAGCCTCTTCCTACTGAGGAACCATCTTCTCCCGCTAAGTCAGAAACATCACTTGATGTGGACGACGACATTTCCATCCCGTCTAACTTTTTTTTTTGATCAATACCATTTCCTTAGGGCCGTTAGCCTATGAGACTAACAATCGGTCCGCTTCTATACCATTAATCTTCCCTGAAATAGTTGGAGACGATTCTCCTACTATCAACACTATCCATTGTGTGGATGACGATTCCGTCCTCACCTATCTGGGGGCAGAGGATTCATATCTTCCCAAGACTATTCCTTCTGACTCGTCTACGCTTCTCAACGAGGCCACTATCGACCTTAATATAGGGACTTCTGAAGACCCTCGCATCATTAAGGTCGGCCAATCCCTTAATCCACAGGAGTTAGGAGATTTTACCACTTTTCTTTCCAAACATCACCAAGCCTTTGCTTGGTCATACGAGGATATGCCAGGACTCGATCCCGATATTGTGGTCCACAATATCGTTACTCTTCCCAACATCAAACCAGTTAAGCAAAAATTACGTAAAATGCACCCTAGAGTAGCCCTTCTTGTTAAAGAAGAATTACAGCGCTTGCTCTCGGCTAACTTCATCCAACCCATCGATTATCCACAATGGGTGTCCAATGTAGTACCAGTAACTAAAGCTACTGGGAAAATTCGAATTTGTACCGACTTCCGGGATCTTAATCTTGCTTGTCCAAAAGATGATTTTCCTCTACCTAATATCGACCAACTCGTAGATTTAACTGCGGGTCATGAGATGCTTTCTCTTATGGATGGTTTCTCTGGATATAATCAAATTCTCATCGCACTAGAAGACCAACATAAGACTTCTTTCATAACTCCTTGGGGGACCTTTTGTTATCGTGTCATGCCTTTTAGTCTTAAGAACGCAGGAGCAACCTATCAACGAGCAATGACCTACATCTTCCATGATCTCTTACACAAAACTGTGGAGGATTACGTTGACGATCTCCTCGGTAAGTCCAAACGTCGCCAGGATCATCTTTTCATCCTTGCACCTCTCTTTGAGAGGCTTATCCGCTTCTGTCTTCGTCTAAATCCAGCTAAGTGCGTGTTTGGCGTTCTCACTGGTAAACTTTTAGGTTTTATCATTTCCATCAGGGGTATTGAAGTGGACCCCGCAAAAATAAAAGCTATCCTTGATATGCCTCCCCTTTTAACTTAAAGCAACTCCATGAGTCTCAAGGGCGTCTTGATCGGTGCGTCGTTTTATCTCCCAATTGTCGGACCGTTGTTAACCTTTTCACCATCTCCTCCGTAAGAATGTTCATTTTGAATGGGATGAGCATTGCTAAAAGGCCTTTGATGATCTCAAAGCTTATCTTCTTTCTCCACTGTGCTTACACCTCCACGCGAGGGGAGCCTTTCTATCTTTATATCTCTGTGACTGACCATGCTCTGGGAGCCATGATTTCGCATCGGGACACTTGTGGTAAAGAACAAGCTATCTATTACATCAGTCGTACCCTCCATGAGTATGAGACACGTTACTCCGAAGCTGAAAAACTATGTTGTGCTCTCTTCTTCGCAACTTCTAAGCTTCGTCATTACCTCCTTAATCACAAAACTTACATTGTCACAAGTGTCAATCCACTTAAGATGATTCATGCAAAGCCTTATCACAATGATCGTATCACTCGTTGGCTTATGCTCATGATGAATTTGACCTCGAGTTTATCCCGCAAAAGTCTATCAAGGGTCAGGTTATTGCAGATCAATTAGCTGATGCTCCTCTTCCGGACACTCAAGACCCCCCTGCTCAATTCCCCGATGAAAATATCCAACAAATTGATTTTGGTCTATCTCCATTTAAAGTAAAGCTCTTCTTTGATGGATCCAAATGCCAGCAAGGGGGAGGTGCAGGTTTTGTGATGATTCCTCCTTGGGGTACGCCTATCCCAGTCGCACACAAGTTGAACTTTGAGTGCACCAATAATATGGCTGAATACGAAGCTCTTGTCTTAGGTCTTCAAAATGCCATTAATCTCGGCGCTCGTCATATTGACATCTTCGGTGATTCTGAACTCATCGTTAATCAAGTCACGGGCGTCTATCAATGCAAAAATGATATCCTTCAAAAATATCGTGATATCGTTCTCGTTCAACTCCAATCTTTTGATAAGTTCACTATCCAAGCTATTCCTCGCACTGCAAATCGATTCGCAGATACAATGGCCTCATTAGCCTCACTTATCCCGCCTTTTACCGAAGACTCGCGTCTTTATGTGGCTGTGCAACGATTAGATCAACCATCTCATCTTGAGCAACTAACTTCGATCAATGCTGTCACAACCCATACTCAGGATGAGTGGTATCAACAGATAGTTGATTATCTATCTCATTCGGTGCTTCCTCCAGATCTGACTTCCAATGGTAGAAGGTCTTTTATCCAACGCGCCAATCGCTATACTATTCTAGGCGGCCTTCTTTACAAACGCGGCTTTGATGGTATTTTGCTTCGGTGCCTCAAAACCCGTGAATCATCTAAAGCCATCCAAGAGTTCCATGACGAGTATCTGTGGTGGACATTTTAGTGGCTTAGCTGTATGCTGCGTATTTTACGTTTGGGATATTATTGGCCTTCTCTTAATCGAGATTGTTGTGAATACACTAAGAAATGCGTCAAGTGTCAGCAACATTCCAATCTCACACACATCCCTAGTCAAGCTTTGCAACCTGCGGCGGATTTGTGGCCTTTTTCGCAGTGGGGTCTTGATCTTATTGGTCTCATCAATCCCCGTTCTTCACAGCGTCATCATTCTATCATTACTGCCACTGAGTACTTTACTAAGTGGGTAGAAGCTATCCCTCTTTCTTCAACAAAGGCTAAACCCATAGTTGATTTCGTCTATCAACACATCATTTGTCGCTTTGGCATTCCACATAAGCTCATCACAGATAATGGTAAGTCTTTCAAGAACGCTGATTTGCAGAATCTCTGCAACGCTTTCAACATCAAACTCAGTTTTTCTTCTCCATACTATCCTCAAGCTAATGGTCAGGCCGAAGCGTCCAATAAAACTTTGCGTAATATCCTCGCAAAGGTAACTAGTCGAGCTGGTAGGGATTGGCATTTACATATCCCTTTTGCTCTCTGGGCTTATCGGACTAGCATTCGTACCCCTACTGGTGCTACTCCCTTCTCTCTCGTCTATGGGTCTGAGGCTGTCCTTCCTTTGGAAGTCCAAATCCCATCTCTCCGTGTTTCTCTCAGAGAATTTGTCTCCGATGAGGATTATCGTCAAAATCGTCTAGCACAACTTGAATTATTAGATGAGCGGCGTCTCAACGCTCTTGAGCATCATCAGGTCTATCTTGAACGTGTCAAGCGTGCTTATAACAAGCACTTGCAACACCGTGACTTCAAAATTGGTGACCTTGTTCTTAAGGAAAATCAAAATGTCACTACACTCGAAAGAAGTCAGCGGGGTAAGTTTGCTCCCAACTGGATGGGCCCGTACATTATCACTCATAAATATGGGTCTAGGGCTTATCGTTTATCTTCCATGGATGGTATACCTGAAGCGGAACCTCTTAATGCTTTGCATTTACGGCCCTTCTCTTTGTTAAAATCTATCTTACACAAATCTAGTCGCAACACGAGATCTTTCATCCGTCCTAATAACTTGGTCATCTACTTTCGTGGTGATTCGAAATTGTGTGGTTCTCCACCTATTGCCTCGTTTACCTTAAATATGAGTATCGCGGCTCTACTCATTGCACGTTTCTTTTGGATATGTTCCTCCTCATGGTAGGAATACCTTAATCACCACTTCATCTGTCCCAAGTACTTATCTTAATCGGATCTACTCGGGGCATGAGTGCATGTTCTTCTATGTTCTCTTCCCCTCCATCTGATCTATCTAGGTCTAAACTCAGCTTCTTCCAAGAAGAGTTTCAAAAAAAAAAAAAAAAAAAAAAAGAAGATGCTATCCAAAAGATAGACTGATCCCTTGAAGGACAGCTATCCATACATTATCAAGTGAATCAAAAAGAAAATAGATCATGCCCTTGAAGGATGGCTATTATCAAAAATTCTAAAAATATAGACCATACCCTCGAAGGATGGCTATCATTAAAATTCAAAATACAGACCGCTCCCTTGAAGGACGGCTGTTCCTCAAAGAAATATTCAAGGCTTCTTGATCAGTCTTTTAATCAGTTTATACACTTTTTTAGCATCACTGAAAGACTTCCCGTATCGATCAGTCTTTCCATATCAAGCAAACTTCCCGCATTGATCAGTTTGCTTTTCTGCCAAAATCATGAAGCTGAGATTTAAGACCTTTTGTCGATCATATGGAGAATCCTATTTTCCTACTATGGACATGTATTCTGTCCCTTGTAAATTCCGACAAGATACTTACTTTTCTTTCCGTTTCTATCCTAGATCTGGTTTGCGACTAGTTAGTGTCAGGTTTATTTTAATCTTATATAGGGCCTTGTATGCTTGGTCTTTCGGTTTCCTATCTGGATTTTATCTATGGTCGGTTGGAAGTCCGACTTATCTTTTTTTTCTTATCCGAGTATCTTCTCTTCTAAGTCAAGGTTGTTTCCATTTACATCTTTGGCTCTTGCAAAGAGTATTCCCCATTTCTTTGTCTTGCATCCAGTTAAATTGACATTTCACATGTTAATTCAATCAAAATTTATCTTCTATCTAAATTCATCTTATCTATCAAAACATCTATCTGTATTCATTTCTCATTAAAATTACATCCATACATCAAACACATCTATCTATCTATCCATCAAAATATCGAAAAATATGTACATCCAAGGTACATTACATCTATCTATATCTAATCCATACATCAAACACATCCATCTATCTATCCATCAAAATGTACATCCAAGGTACATTACATCTATCTATATCTAATCCATACATCAAACACATGTACATCCAAGTTACATCACATCCATCTATCAAAGTTATATCCACATATCAATCTATCTAATCACATCTATTTCTATCATCTATCAGTCTATATCTATCCAATCACATCTATTTTATCCTCTATCAGTCTATATCTATATCCATCTATCCATGTATATCAAAATTAAAAGCATGAGTACAATTATATGACAAATAACATGATGAATCTATGTATACATGTGTGTCTGTACAAAAATGGGTGGCTTTCAATCAAGCCATCTATACAATGCCTTCCAATCGAGGCTACATCACTATACAGATACAAAATCTATCAATCTCTATATAGTAAAGTCCGATGCATGGAGGACACTATCTCCTCCACCCTCCTCTGCACCTGGCTGTCTCTCCTGGCCGCCGCCTATCGAGCTCGATGCACCTGCTGCTGGAGGTCTCTGCGCACCTCGATCTCTCCCAGTGCTCCCACCACCTGAGGCTCCGCTCGCTGTAGCCGTCGCTGCTCTCCTCCTCGCCCCGTACCGAGGCACATCTGGGGCATGCTGCGCTAGGGCATCCTCATAGTATCTCACCTCGGGCCGAGAGAGGATCGGTATGTGCTCGGGCTCACGGTGATGCACTGGTGCTCGTAACGATCTGCCGGTGCTGCTTTGAAGCTCTTGGCGCCGGGCGCCTCTTGGTGGTGCTCCTCCTAGGGTCGTGCCACGTACCGAATCGTGACGTGGCACCGGTCTCTCCATATTTGGCCCTGAGGGCCTCCCTATGTCGAAAGTAGCGATCCTCTCTTTGGATCGCTATATCTCACTCTGGCGAGCGGTGTCTCTCTCACAATCGGGGCATCCCTCTCCTCTATCAAAGCCCGATCTCTCTCCAGAGCTACCGATGTGTGCTGTAAGGGTGGCATGCTCTCCCTCTAGTCTATCCAAAGATCGGTTTATGTCCTCCTCGTCAGCATCTATAGATGGCGGGAGATGTCGTGGTAGCTCGGTGTCATACCATGCTGCGTAACCCTCATCTACCCCTGCGTCATCATCGCTGTCTGTAGAGGGTGGGGCCTCTCTCAATGGGTCTGCCGGGATCAAAATCGGCAAATCCGTCTCCTGTTATCCACTTTATATGCGTGTAGGTGGTCAAACCTTATGCTCTGTACTTAGGCCGAACTGCCTCAATATCCGCATAAACGGGACTCGCTCCCACATATCCGGCCTACGGCCCCTGACCACCCGGCTCCGTCTCAATGCTACCAAGTGGGCATCCTGACCAGCCCATGTCGGAAATGCCCGATATGGCCTCCAGATGACCTGATCTGGTGTCAGCGTCCTGAAACGCTCAGAGTACCACTCGGCCGATCTACCTGTATCCCCTGCGGCCATGTCAGCCCGCCATCTCCGAAATCCATAATCAATCCCTCCCACTCCTGCTGGCATCCAAGGAAGCCCGGATGGCCTGATCACCGCTATGTGCTCATATGCCCAGCAATGGAGCACAAAACTGACGTCAATCCCTGTCCTCCGGCCAGTGGTGTACATCCATAGCTCATGATATATCTGAGCTATCAGGGCATCAGCGAAGGCAAAAACCTGTCTGTACTGCAGGATGTCGCAAACACAGTCTAACAGTAACAATGGGAATCTCCCACCTCCTGAATCTGGCAGGGCAAAGTAGGAGATAGCCATCTGAATCAAGGCTATCCGCCTACTCCGAGGGCTATCCTGCCTGTACTGTGAGGCTATCCTCACTGCCCCAGATACTATCTCTGAGTCATCTGCCCTGTCTCTGTATAATCGCACTAGGGCCCTCTGCTGCTGCTCTCGCGGTGTGATCTCAATCGGGTCCCCAGTGATCGGCAGTCTCAGAATCCTGAATATATCCTCATGGGTGATGGTCATCTCACCCGTCCTGAACCAAAAAGTGCACGTATGGCTGTCCCACCATCGCACTAGTGCCCGCATGAGCTCCACATCTCGTGGCACTCGTCTGTAATACCGGAAACCCCCGAGCCCGGCTAGCTCTAAATGTCGCCAATCTGCATCAGTCACATCAGGGAGAATCGTCTCCAATAACTCAGGAATGGCATCCCTCATATGTAGAGCCTCTCGTGCCTGCATCCACGACATCAAAAGCATAATTAGTCTCTTATTTCCCCAAATCCGAACATACGAAACAAAATTCTATCATCATAGAAGTTATTTATCCAATCGACGTCGATTTAACATAATCGGCGTCGATCTATGTGAGTCGACGCCGATTATATCAATCGACGCCGCTCAGGCTACAATCGACGCCGATTCTACCAATCGGCGCCGACTGCCTGTCCGGACATAAACCGGACCCCGGCCTCCCAAAAACAAAAAAATCCAATGAAAACAAAAATTCAAGTACAATGGGTTCAAGAATGACCACTTACCTCGGTCGTGTCCTCGTGCTTCGACCGCTCCAGGAGAGGCTTCCATGGCGCTCAAAATCAGATTCTGACTCTCTCTGAATCAATCGTCACGTTGAAAATAAATCGTTTACGTTTTCCGTTCGCATATTTATATGTGCCTGGATTGGTCGGCGCCGATTTTTTGGGTCGACGCCGTTTGTTTTAGTCGTCGCCGATTAATTTGGTCGCCGCCGATTTTCCATATTTGTTTGCCATAGTGTTGATGCTTGGCTTACTTATCTATCTGATCATTGTTGTGTGCTGAATTTTGCCTTTTGGCACATCTTTTTGATATCACCATCTATTTCGGGTTTGTTCCCTTTGCATGGGACACTCGTACTTTTTGACAACTTAGAGTTAAGCGGGTCTGTAGGCTCTAACGTCGTCTCATGAGGAGACCGTCTAGTTTGTCCTACCAATGTGAATTCCTTAGGTTGCTGCCTTTTTATTTGTTTTTATGCGTCATCAATGATCAGATCTACTCCAGACATCCATCCGGGGCATCCACGCATTTTCATCTACCTTTTTCAAACTTGGGATCATTTGTTCTATCACCCATCCCATCCCTAGTTTGAGGGGGATCACATCATCACACATTCTTCCCTTCTTCCATCCCTTTGTTTTTGTCTCATAACCTTGCTTATCGCAAGTTACTTGACAAAAAGGGGCAAAATGTAGACACTTAAAATTGGTTACTCAATTTAGTGTCCCTCTCATCCATTTACTTGCTTGGGTAACCTGGGGCACGTTTACGTCACCAACTATCCCCTTGGGATATTATCCAATTTGTGATTTAATCACTTACTCTAAATTTAATTCACCCCATCATATCTTACCCATGAGTGATTAAATATTAAATATTTAATTACGCTTCTTCCCATGCATCTTAATCACTTATCTACCCCAAATTTATTCTATCTATGTATCACATCTATTTTTCCTCTTCCCTAAGCGGGATATTTCCCGTATTCAGGGTAAGTCTTATCTTTCTTGAAATCGCTCATTTTGGCCATCTCGGGAGTCTATTCCGCGATCGGCGCCGACCCATATGGTCGGCGCCGATTTTCTAGAGCGCGCGATTATAAAAGCAAGTCCAGAACTCAGTTCTAAGGACCGAAGAGAGAGCGAAAAAGTGAACAGATGAAAAAAGGAAGCACTTACGCATGAACAGAGAGCGAGAGAGACACAGGCTGTAAGAAAGAGAGATCTTTTAGCATCAAGGGTGTCAAGTAAGGGCAGATCCTGTCTGAATCAATCCCTGAGAGGAGCAGATTACTCTCGCCCACATCACGTCAACATCGCACACAACCATCTATCATCTGGTGACTCTGTTCCAGTATCTCGCCAACTTCGGCACATCCAGCAGACCACATTCACCTTCTAATTCCCGAATCTTATCGCACAGTCCCTGATTGATCGATCTGCCTTTAGTCGACACCGATCTCACCCAGTCGACGCCAATTCGTCTCAATCGACGCCGACCACATCAGTCGACGCCGATTCTACCCAGTCGACGCCGATTTCCCTGCAGACAGGTAAAAGGACACAGGTAACACAAATCTAGCATTATTTCATAGTTCCCTATTTTCTGTACTTTCTGTCTGCTGTTTAGATTCTGTCTTATTATTACTGCAATCAGAAAATCTAGCTTTTACTTACATCTTTTATCATGTATGCTTCTTTTCTTAATTGAAAACGTGGACTGACATCCGCCGAGGAAGCTTATCGCTTCCCGGACCCACTTCTCGGGCAGTCCACCTAAATATCTTTTAACGCCATCTTTTTCTGTCAAGCATCGGTGTTTTGCAGGTTACTTGGATCTATTGTGCGAATTGCTCGTGTGCGCCCGTCTTATCTACATCAACCTCCTTATCCGTCTACATCTTCATTAGGTATCAATTTCATTGGAGTTTTTCAGGGTTTTTGTGTTTAGTTTGGTGCATTAACTTGGACAGGTAACAAGTGCGAAATCCTTGATCTACAACATCCTTATGTAATGTTGGCCAATAGTAGTCAGTAGTCAAAACCTTTTGTGTTGTTCTCTTAGCAGCAAAATTTCCTCCACAAGGTTCATTATAGCAGGCTCTAAGGACATAAAATATATCCTCATCATCTATACTCCTCATTACTTGATCTTGACTTGTATAAAAGAGAAGTCTAGCTATCCAAGAAAAGGGTAAACTCTTTTCAACTAAATGTCTTTTCTCATAAGATGAAAAATGTGGAGGTGTTTTACCTGAGACCAAGTAGTTGGATATGTTTGCGTACTAGGGTGTTCTTGTAGAAATAGAAAACAAGTGCTCATCTAGAAATGAATCATTAACTACTTTCTCTTCATTGTTGGTATCCATCCTTGAGAGTAAATCTTCCACCACATTATCTTTGTCTAGGATTGTCCACTATGGTGACATCAAATTATTGCAAGAGGAGCAACCACCTTATGATTCTGCTACTTACTATTGGTTTGTTTACTAGATACTTGATTGCAGCATGATCAATGTGAATAAACATTAGATATTCGTGATATAATGTTTGAATTTTTTTATAGAATATACTACTACCAGAACTCTTTTTTAGTTATTGTATAATTCAATTATGCATGTTGCAAATTCTTGTTGACATAGTATATTACATAATTTAGGCTACCATTTTTTTTTCCTAAGACAGATCCAATAGCATGATCTAATGCATCTGTGTGGATGTGAAAAGGAAGGTTCCAATCAGGTCCTCTCAATACAAGAGTAGTAGTTAGCATCTTCTTTAAAGTTTGAAAATCACTTTCACATCTTTCATTCTAGACAAAATCAACATCCTTTCCTAACAATACAAAAAGTGGTGCTACAATTTTGCTAAAGTCTTATATAAATCTTCGTAATATCTAACATGGCCTAAAAAATCTTCTAACATCTTTTTGTTTTCTTTATGTGGATAGGTTAACTATGACAGACACTTTGGATGGATCTACTTGATTTCCTACTAAGGAAAGGTAGTGCCCTAGCACTATATCTTTGACATCATCATATAACACTTATCATTGCTCAAGGAAATATTGTGATCATTGTATCATCTTAATACCTTATCCAAATTTTTCATATACTCCTCAAAAGTATTTCCATGAATGATGAATTCATCCTTGTATACTTCCATGTAGTCATTTGTCAAATCAAAGAAAATAATCAAGACTTCCCTCTGGAATGTGGAAGGTGCATTACACAAGCCAAATGGGAGAATTGAATAAGAAAATGTCCCCATGGACATGTGAATGTAGTCTTATCTTGGTCATCTAGTGCAATCTAGATTTGATTGTAACCATTATATCCATTAAGAAAGGAGAAGTAATTTTTACCAACTAGGGTATCAAGCACTTAATCAATGAAGGGAAATGGGAAGTGGTCTTTCTTTGTGGCTGAATTTAGTTCTCTGTAATCCACACAGATTATCCATTTCCCATTCTTATTTAGTACAATTACCAAAGGTGATATCCACTAGCTTTCTGATATGGGGTATATGAATCCAACATCTAACAAATTCTATAGTTCATCCTTCAAAATTTCTCTCACTGTCGGGTTCATCCTCTATAGTTTTCTAATTGGTTTACATTCTTATTTAATATAAATTATATTAGTAAAAATCTTAGGATGAATCCCACACATATCAATATAATCTCAAGCAAATTTTATTTTATGTTTTTGAAGGAGAGTAACCAATAATTTCTCTTGTTGTTTATTTAACATCTTTCTTACATTTAGTGGTTTCCTTGTTGTTATTTCTACTTTTTGGAGAGGTCCAACATTGAACACATGTTTCTACTAACATAATTTAATATGTAGTCATGAGGAAGAAGTTGGTGAAAAATACAATTCTTACCTAGAATACTCATGGTGCTCTATTATGGTAAGACTTGGTTCAAAGGACAACTCAAACACCTTAATTTGTCATCAATTTATTCATTTCTTCCATAATTTTTCTACAGGATATTAGAAATAATAACATCTTCCTCATGATCTTCAATAGTACAAGAATTTTCCAACATCATCAACTATTGGGCGAGCATTGATCAACTTTTGGTTCTTCAATCCAAACTGTTTGATCCTCATCATTCAATGGTTGAGCGGGAGGATAAAGTATAAGTTTCTTGGTACCATTATCATGCGAGAAATCATGTTGTCAAACTTGCACCCTATAAATGCATCAATAGTGGCCAGCCATGGTCTTCGTAGTATAAGAGGAAACCTTGTAGACTTGACTTTGGTTATAGGACAATGAAATCAGTAGGGTATTCCCAAGAGTCTACCACCACAACAATGTCCTCAAGGACTCCTTCAGCCTTACTATTGATTTATCTACTAGTTACAATACTATAGTTGTTGGTGTTAGTCCCTCCAGCGGTAATTCATCCATGAATTAATTTTTCATGACATTGATTGCTTCCCTAAGTCAATCAGAGTATTTTTAATTGTAGTTCCATTTATAGTGACATTCACCAAAGGAATTTGCTTGGATCTATGTATTTAGGTAGTACAAAGTTCCCAAGCATAATGTCAACAAACTTTCCAATGACTTATACAGTGGATGGATATTTTATTTTTGAAATAGATTCTTGATACATAGATCCTTGATCATCTTTTTGTAAATAGGAATGTCCTTGATGGCTTGAATGAGTGGAATTTTTACACAAATTTCCTTCAACTAATTGAAAAAATTAGAATTTGAATATGATTTAGGGTCATACTTTCTCTCTTGCAATATTTCTAGAAATGGGGGTCCATTGACTTGCATTTTACTTTTGTTGTAGTTCTATTCATGTTGTTGTGGATCAGCTTGCAGCGTCTTCTGGCTTTGTTACGGATCGGCTTACAACAACTTTGGCTCATCTACTATCTCCACGATTGTAGGTTTACTTGGTGGCTCAAGTACTCTTCCTGAGCAGATATGGATATTATTTATATCAACTGAATAAGCAGAGTATTGGGTTTATTTAGCATTATAGGTTGGATGAGCAGCTTTATTATTGGGGTTAGCTATTGGTTGAGCTAGAAATTGAGTACCTTTTGGTTGAGATCTAGATTAGGGGTTTGACATCAAAGCTTGTTATTGTGGATAAGGAGGTTGTTGGTAGGTTTGTTGGTATTTAGAAGGTTTATTACTCCATTAATTATCTCCTCTCCAACATTAATGCCATGAATAAGGGGGTGTTACAAAGTGTTTTCCTAAGAAATGAGGCTACCATGGGCCGGTATTGGTCAGGGTAAGGAGCCCAACCTTGTTGAGTATTATCCCAAGGTGGGGGTTTCATATTGTTATATGAACTACTATCCCAATTTTGAAAGGATGGCATTAGATCTTATGACATACCTCCTTCTCTTGGCATTTGTGGCTTCCTTTGGGCAATGTAGAAAACTTTTCCATCCTTTATTTCTATCATTTTGAACTCTGGTGCATCCTCTTTTCCTTCTATAATGTTGGTCAGTCCCCTGCATGTGCAATCAACTTTTCTTTCTTCTACAAGAATGACATAAATTTTTAGTGTTTCATTTGCATCATCTCTTATTCTTTGCATAAAGAGCATCAATTTGGGTGACCATGTCATTAACTATTTCTTGTTTCATGTTCTTAAACATGTTTACAATCTCTGATTTAGATATTTCCCCAATTCCTTTGGTAGTTTCTCCACCATTTGATCTAGGAAATACTATTATTTTCATGGTTTTTATAGAATAGTTCCTACAGGATTCACAAATATCCTCAAAAGTGGCTTTGGAGATGTCTCCAACTCCTATTAAGTCTAAAGCATCCATATCTTCCTCATTGATTCCTTTTAAGAAAATTAACTTGAGAGACTTAGGAGGTAACCTTGCGTATCTTGAATTTTGAACACAAAATAAGAATATCTCCAGGTAATATTCTAGCGGCTCATCTTCTTTCTGTGTCATCTTGAAGAGTTCATCTCCTCCTCTGCTACTTTTCTTGCAGTAGTCTTTGTGCTTGAGAAAAACTTGTCTTTCATTTGCTTCCAAGTAGTAACAACATCTCTTCCTAGGCCCATAAACCATCTCAAGGTTGCATCCTTGAGTGTAGCAAGGAATAACTTCATCTTGTGTGCATTAGTTGTGTAGTCATAACTCCTACATAAGACATCAAACTCAAACAAGAAAGTGTCTGGGTATTCAGTCATAGATCCATGAAAATTAGGAAGAGTTGATGGAGATATGTTCTTCATTTGAGTAGCGTTGATTGTTATTGGAGATAGGAAAATCAAATGTGCTTGGTTATCCTTCTTCCATGTTTTGATTCACCTCCTCTACCATGTTTGGATGTTCGAAACTTCCTCAAAAGTCTCACTTGGAAGGGAGTGTTCTATCAACAAACCTTGTACAAAAGGGAATGTTTCTTCTTCAGAATCGAAGTAATTTCTACTATTTGAGGATTGGGTAGGAATCTACCATGGGCATCTCTACAACAGTGCATACATCAAATAACTCAACTCAATCAAAATTCATTAGTGGGGGTTTGAAGGTGGAATTTCTACAACCTAATATGTTCTAAGAAATTCAGAAATGCAAAACCTCACAAACTCCTATAACTTGGCAATATCCCCGGAAACGGCACCAAAAATGGTGGTACAAATCAACTTGCAACAATTAATATGGTTTACATTGAATCACATTCATTTAATTATCAAACCAAGGAGCATAGACTTGAAATACAAATCGGTTTTGTATTCGCAATTATAGTGATTTAAGAGGTTGGAAAGGAAATAACTATCACAAAACAATGTTGAAAGTAGAACAAAACTCAAACTGGAAAATGAACTATTGCTAAATGATATTGCTAACACAAAGTTACAGATTTAGAAATTATATTGTTCCTAATTAAACATGCATAAAAAAATGGAGGGGATGTAGTAGACCTCAAGTGGGCCTTGACTTGGGTGCTAATCTCATCCTAACTCTGTAGCTAAGAACTAAATGAAAGAACTCATATCTTTATTGATTTTCAGAAAGCATTACATCTAGGAACAAATTCTTCACTAGCTAGCTTAGAACTTGTTACAATGTACCAACCATTTCCTTTATATCCTATCATTTACAACACATGAGAGGAAGAATAATAAAACAAGGAGTATTCAACATAACAAGTGAGAGATTCGACACATGTTTGAAATACACAACAAGTGTTAATCTAACAATCAATTCTTCACTAGTTATTTATCAATGACCAAATAAAATATTGATTTGTTCCTAGTTTCCATGTTTTTTTGTAACTTCTTCTCCAATGGTGCACAAGGACTTGAGTTCCATAACTCCATATTTCAAAATATCTTCATAAATGTGTTGCAACTTTTTGTGAATGATTTTCTTTGGTTGTGGATGAGTTGTTGCGGATAGGTTCCTTTGTTGCATGTGGAAAATTACTTACAACCAAGAGTAGCATCAACACATATAAAATCATCCAAATAATTTATTGGAATAACAAGAATAAATGCACACATAATATCACAAAATAAAGATAATTAGATATAACTATATTAATTAATCATTATGCCAAAATTTCATGGTTGTGATGGTGATGTTCAACAATGTTCCTTGGAAATACATAGACATGGCTACAAAATCTTATCAAAATATAAAATATGAGTTGTTATGAAAGAAATTTATACAACTCGTCACCTACCTTTCAATTTGTAAGCTCAAGAAAGTGTAGGAAATCGATGGTGACACCGCTAATTGAGTCGTATGAGCAATAAGAAATATTAGTAAAAGGTATGTTTTATCTGTTAAGAAAGTTTGTTTTTTTATTTTATGGCATCAAGGTTTTTATTGGATGAAATTTAAGATAGGTAAGATGTAGACATGAATGGATTGTTGTAAATTAAAAGGTGAGAAATTAAATACCTACATGCCCCACACCTATTCCATGAAGGATTGTTCCTTCCCAAATAATATCTACTATATGTGCTCCATTTAATTTTCATAATCTCATGTGGTTTATTCACGTGAGTGCAATGTGAGTTTAAAGGGGCCAAAATAAAAATTTATGAGAATTCACAAGGGTCCCAATTTGAAACCTAAATGCACTATTTGTTTCCTGTAGCACTTTGCGAGCAGCATTTTTTTGAGATTTCAATCTCGAGAAATTATAGTGAAGGAGGCGATGCAGGAGCAATCATTGATAATTTATCCCTTATGAGGAATGGACTTATATAGTACAAGAATATGTTATCCGACAAGTGAATTTTTCTATTTTTTCATTTGTTTGAAATAAGAATTACATATGGTGTGCAAGAGATCAAGGAAACATATTTTTAGATATACATAAAAAGAGTGATCAATCAATATTGTCGATGTCAAGAGTTTGTAATTTTAGCTCTTACACTATAAAGGTAGTTAGAACAAAAATAAATGCAAGGGGAATTCACTTATGTGTTTCAAGGGTTAATTTATAAACAAGGATATGTGGTGTGGACGTTAAATCCTAGGGTAGGGGTTGCGATAAACAATTACAGGTTAGGGTTTCTTTGTAGCTATTAAGGAAACAAACATGGTTTGTCTCTAGCCAAGAGGCACGTAGTTTTTTCCAAGTGTGGATGATGTAGGAAAAGTACATCTAGAAACGTGAAGGGTGATACAATGTGCTTGTGGTTAGGAAGATGTTTGAAATTGGGAAGGAGACCGCTTGAGATTGTAACATGATAGTTGACATAACTCCCTTTGAATCAAGCAAAAACGATGCATAAAAGGAATGTTCAAGGAAGGAAAAGACATGAATTTAAGGTTAGAAATAAAAACGCATTATGTGATCCATTTTTTCGTCTCTATCTCACACGCATTATGGACATGAATGCAATTTGCATTTAAAGGGATGAAAATGTAAAAATGAGTAAAACCCAATAAACATCTATTTTCAGTTTCAAACTTGAGTACTTGTAGGGGAATATGTGATGCTTGAACAATCATTGATAATTGAGCCACTCTAGGTTGACCATATGAGTGAAAGGTGTATTTTATTTTCATTCGAAAGAGGGATTTTTAAACAAAAACACAAAAATTAAATACTTGTATGTCTCATACCTATTCCACAACTTAGTAAAAATATGGGAATTAAATCCTTTCATGTCCCACACCTATTCCTTGGTTTAGATTATTCCTACCCAAATAATATATGATATGTGCTCTACCTTATACAAAAATGTGAAAAGGGTTCCATACATAATTGTGATTAGGGGTTTTATACAAAATTAGAATTAGGGCTTCTATGTAGCTATAAGGGAAAAGAATAGGGTTTGTCTCTAGCCATGATGCATAGAATAAACATATCTAATTTAGAGTACACAAATGTATATTTATCTAGGTAATTACACATATTTTTTTGGGATGATAAAGTAACAAGGGAAGAGGGGAAGGCCTAAAAAGAAAACATACTCATCCCACAATCAAATGTCAAGTCTTGTGGAAGGGAAATACCATTTATAAGAAATATCCCTACAAATACATAACAAGGCACCAATACTCTAGCTAGGGGAAGTCTTGAGATGAGATAACACAAATTCAAAAGTCTTATAAGAGGGGTTGTTATAGTAGGAAAAATATTAACATAAAGAGAAGGATTAAGTGTTGGGAGTAGAAACTTCTCGTAGAGTATATTTTTTAGACTCAAACCCATGCTTTGCACTTTATTGCACCTATAGCTTACCATGCATGTGCTTAGTTTTTTGAAACTATATGGTGCACTTTAGTTTTGGAAGGATTAAAAGTGACGTGATGGAATGTTGAGAGAGGTAACTATGTAAGGTAATATTAGTGCCCCAAAAATATAACACATTACATTGTTACCTTCTTTTGTAAAAAATAATGATGAAGGAGAAAATATTAATAACAAGCATGGAAAAATACAATCCCAAATAATATAAAATTGAATTATAAATAGACTATTTTTTCTATAATATCTTGTTAGAATGGTTGAGTGTCAACATGGACCTTATGTTAGACATGGGCATGTGAAATAGTTAAAGACAGTGCATTCTTTTCTAAGAAATAGTTATTCAAACTCTCTTATGATTTCCTCCTTTAATGTTCTATATTTAATCAAGGAATACATGGAACTTTTCAATGGATGGAGAATTTGATCAATTAGCTTAGAAAATTCAATCCCAATTTCCTTAAATCACTATAAACAATGTCTATTTGAACAAGAAAATGAAATACCTTTATAATATTGGGTTTTTATTTTTGTATTAGTTTTGTGAACAAACTTCTTATGTAAAAGGATGCACATGTAGTTTTTTTCCTTTTTCTTTTTATACATTTCCAATATAAAAATTATATTACTATTAACTTAAAAGGGTGTCATATTGAGTTGATTCTTATCAAAATGGAATCTTAATTTATTATTAAAGGAATAAGACCTAATAATGTGGATGATAATCACAAATTAATCATAACTCTATGTAATCATTTTATATGAAAATAAAAGTTAAAAATCATTCATACCAAAACAAAATAAAAAGTAAAAGTAAAGAAACTATTCATACCATAATAATGTAAAAGTTTTGGATTAACCTAATTATTATACATTGCACATTTAAAATGTGATTTTCCTCCCACTAACCATGTGACGTTAAAATATATAAAAATATATGT
Source organism: Taxus wallichiana var. yunnanensis (assembly GCA_018340775.1). Lineage (NCBI taxonomy): Eukaryota > Viridiplantae > Streptophyta > Pinopsida > Cupressales > Taxaceae > Taxus > Taxus wallichiana. The sequence continues at coordinate 683,276,812 of CM031243.1, forward strand.
CAAACTCATAAATAAACATTGTTATATCAATTGATATATATATATATATATATATATATATATATATATATATATATATATATCATAAAATGTTCTCTTATGAAATTGTTTCCTAACCAATAAGGAAAAATGATTACAAATAAATATGTGAAAAAAATTTAAGGGACATATAGAGATGAAATTTGTAACATATATCCCTCGCCGCTCTCTAAGGAATCAAAATAGCCGGGGAGCTCAAGGTGAATAATCTAATGATCGAGGGGGCTTTATGAAAATTCTAAAAAAACATCACTAATACCCAACCCCCTAGCTAGACCATAAGGGAGTTCATTCAAGAGGCCAAATTTATATGTAAATTTTTTAATAACATTAGTTTGGGCCACACCTATATGGAGGGTAATAGTTCTACTGACACACTTGTTAATGATGGCGTCAACAACATCCATTTCAAAATTTAGATAGATCGTGATAGAATCCCTCAAGTTGCCGAAACCATCATACTACTACAAGAAGCTTTGGCCACTTGTCCTCCCAATTAAATATTTTCTCCAAGATTCACACGTGTGGAGGAATGATAATTTATACACAAAGTATTTGAGGTCCATCTCCCTAAACTATAGACACAAATATTGCACATTAGACAATATTTATCCTGACCTTATATTACTATTTAGAAGGTTTTCAAGTGTACAAATTACTAATTAATCCCATATTTTGGCCACATTTTTCTTATCTTTTATTTCATATTTCCCATGTATTTCCCGATACCTTCAAGATATTTCATTACCTCTTCGAAATTCTAGCCTGAAATCATAGCACCTCAAACTGTCTTAGGCACCCCAAGGTACCCTGGTCCCATTCCGGACACCTCGGTCTATGCACAACCTCTTCCGCTTCTTTTTGGGTCACTTCTAGCTATTGGTCATCCTTATGCGCTTCTCGTCTTCCTTGTCGGGATTAATTATGAAATTAAGCTTAAGAGCCCTATAAATATAAAGTTATAAGACCATAAGGAGGGTTCTAGGTCATTGCATCTTATCACTACTATCACTCCATCTAGGTTACATTCATTACATCACTTGCATCACACACACTTCATAGGGGAGGGATTCCATTCTATTCCATGCACACATGTTACTTACATTTCTATAGCTATTATTGCTCGCTACTTCAAAAAGTGTGATTGCACGAGAGCACCTAGGGCACAACATGCATGCACGCACGCACACACACACACACACACACACACACACACCAAAACTACATCAAGGTCCGTAATGTAGTGCAGCGCTCAGTGATAAGTCCACTAGCTTGGTGGCTAAGGTCAGTCTCGACCCATTCATATGCATCTTTCATTTTTCTATGGTTTGATACTTCTCCTTACATTACGGGTCATTCTCCAATTCATCCGATAAATCCAGTGCGATAGACAGGAAGTACTCAGAGACATTTAGTGATCATACCAGATTTAGATTATGAGGATTTGTAGTGTTCGAGCACCCAGATTACAAACCAGGTGCCCCAATACACTCCCAAGCACTTGTGTCATCTTAGAAATCCCAAATCTACCCTTCGCAGGGTCCCTAATGGTTCATCTATACTTCCAAATTTTATTTCCATGCTGTGACATTGTATGAAAGTATTTTAATTATCAACTGATTATTTTCCTTACTCTTCTCTTACACATTAGGGTTTTATTTCATCTAGAATAGTTTTAATTACATTTATTTCATATTGCTTTAGTTCATTTATAGTGTTTTATTCCTCCTAAATAAATTAACATTAATACCCTAGATATCCCTTTAGGCCATCTAGGAATACATTATTTTTGTTAATCACAAATAGTCTTCTCTTCCTCACTTTTTTAGGTGTTTCCTTTTAGGAAGTTTCGCAGCTAGATGAGTGTGGTCTCCTTCATTGGAAGTTATGCGCAGATCCTCTACCTTGACCCTAGGCTCTCAAGTGGCGTCTAGTGTGTTTTCATGTGGTTGTTTTTAGCTACGACAAGCGTGTTGTGACTCTGTCCAGGACTTCTCATTTCATTATGGGTGGACCCCCTACCATGTGGAACCCATCTGCGATCCCTCATGGAAGTAGAATGCGGAATTGTGGAGAGCTCTAGATGTGGACGGTTTTACTAATTTCATGCAAATAATAAGAGGGCATGATAGGCATATCTCCCTTACTTTTGTAAGAAAGTGGAAAGACAGGGTGATTACTTTCAAAAAAAGGAATTCACCATCTCTGAGAGTCGATTTCCTTCATCACCTAACTTAGGGATGGAGGGGAACAAATTTTATAGGAATAAATTTGATAAGGATGCAAAGGAGAAACACTTTGTGGAAGGAGAGGAAGCTCTGTCAATCGGGAAATCTGGTATTGTTTTCTCCTCTATTCCTCCCCATTTGGAGATGTTATAAAAATGGTTGTCAGATATGTCACTCTAGAAGGTCATTACACAACCTTTCCACTTCATCGACCTGGTGCTACTAAACCATTTCGGTGTGCTCAGAAAAGGTTAGTCTCTCGTATTATATACTGCACTCTCTTGAGAAGTTTTTTCTCGATGTTCAAGCCCATATTCGTGCCCTCCCTCTTCATCAAGGGGTTATCTTCCTACTTCATTAGTATTTTTAGGACGTTTTGGCCAACAATCCCACTCACCCCTTAGCCCCACCCCCTCCCCAACAACCCAGGGTAAGAATAAATAACCCTAGCTTCAGAGATCCCCCTTCTGGCCAACCCCCAACTAAAAGGGTTCTGCGCAATAGCACCAAAGGAAAAGACATTGCAGGTTGCCAAAATCTTGCTAGACATAAGCGAGTCTAAGTCGACCCTCATGTTACCTTTGACATTAGAGACCAATTGAGGCAACAAGTCGACACCATCAAAGGAATTGAAGACAATGTCGATTTCCTTCTTAATGAAGGAAGCAAGGAGGATTTAGACCCCACTATTATCTCTAAGCTTGAGGAAAAATTGGAGGCTCTGACTAATCAGCTTGGTGCCTTGGAGGAGAGGGTGCAACAGGTAGTTGACAAACAAATCAATCACCTTTCCCTGCATAAAGCACTACTGGATTTTGTTCAAACCCAAGTTCATCAAATTTTTGAAGTGAGTGGCATTCCGGAAGAGGCTTGGAAGGGTGGGAGACTTAAGAAGAATATTATTGTTTCTAGTATCCAGGACCCTGCTCAGCATTCCGCCATCATTTTGTATAAGGCTATGAGGGATGCACAAAAGGTTTTCAATTCTTTTCTTAAATAGGTTTGTGTTGTTTAGTGGTTTTTTTTTCAATGATGTTTTTATGTGGTTTTTTTGTTACTATAACACTATTTTTTGTCTGTAGTAGGGCTTCTTGTTGGAAATCAGCCCTACCTTGTTTCCTACTGTAATATCTAGCTCTTTTAGGCTCTGGTTGTTGGGGAGTGGCCCCCACTCATCAAAAAACCACTTTTCTCATTGTATAACTTGGCTTTTGATCCTTTTGTGTACTACAAGTCCCCTTAAAAATCATTTACCCTTAATAAAAAAATTGTGTGAGATAAAAAGTAAATAAATATATGCAAAACTCAAATGACTAATAGCCACTAGGAATTCGAACTCTAAAATGACTCTGTATTATCTAAAATTGAAGTGAATATGGTACTAGTGCCAACTTCTACACAATGACATTAAGGTAATAGAAATTCCACTATTTGTTGGAGTTACTTGGAGGACTTTGCAGGAAACATGTCCTCATTTTCAAAAAATCCAAGTAACATACTTATTATAAATTTTATAGTAAAATCCACACAATACAAATTTCACATATTATAGGAATATCAAATATGCTTATGTCTATAAAATACAATTGTACACCTAGGGGCTACGACTTCAATGCTTAAATGGTCGATGTTGGAATTGAAGCTAGGATGGAACATTGCAAGCTAGATCCACTAAAAATGTGTAATAGATAATGTTAGCATATATGTAAAGCATGTGGGAAATTATGTTATTTACCTTTGTTTATGGTTTTTTTTCAATCAAAGTATTGTACCTCAACTTGACCCTGCACAAAGTGAACATTATTGATATTATAGTCCAACATTAATTCTTTTCTCCGGTCCAAACAAATTTTAAGTGAACAATTTTTTTGCATTAAAAAATGGACTAATTTAAGTTTTTATTAATTTTGTGATGATACGCACCTTACTATATCTAAGAACCTGCAAAAGCTTCATCACTCACACATTTTATCTCTTCACATCTACACAAACACCCAAACATACCAAATGTTATGCTTTCCTGATTCATTACATGGTTCCATGCAAATATGGCAATTGAAAGCCTCGTCTTTTGCACCCACATTTGTGTTTTTAAACTCATCTTCAAATTTGGAAAAAACAATCTCCTTATCATTCATCTCTACTTTCAATTTTCTTAAATCTTTCACCACCCCCTCAAAATCTTGTTTGTAGTATTTTACTCTCTTTTGGCTCTCTTTGAGATTTTTAAGTAATCTGGTTCTTTTACTTAAATATATGAGCTTTCTTCTGGACCACATATCACAAAACTCTTTCAAGTGTGCTCAGATCCTTCTTTTCCTACTCAAAGTATCTCTTGTAACAATCTCGCACTTGATCTTTATATTTCAAAGTGTCATCTATGTAGCATTTCTCAATCGATAACAAACCTTTCTCTTGGACAACATTATCAAATTCAACATGCAGCACACCCAAATCTTTCACTTCCTACTCATATTTTTGCTTGTAGTTTCTATTATTTAAGGTATGATTGTGTGGACAAAAATTATCCGATAAGCTACACCCATCTCCAAGCTCATACGCATAGCCTTCTATATCATAATTTTCTAAACAGTTTCTTCCTTGTTTTTCTATTTTTAGATTTTCTTGATTGCTTTCTGTTGCTCCTCGGTTGTTGTTTCTTTTTCTTTTTACCCTTCTCGAATGGTAACCCACCATCATAGAATTTCCAAGAGACTTCATTTTCTGTCTCTTCAATTCCACTTTCTAGATTTCCTTTCTCCGCCTCGCCTATGGCCTAAAAAAATAGGAGCCCGTGACATCATCATAATAAGATGTATGTGGAACAAATCCCAACAATGAGAATGGAAAAATTTAGGGGGCATGGTCAACCAGTGAGGTGGATTTGACGTAAATAAAATATTTTGTAATTATTTTTCACTCGTGAATGAAGATTTTACACGTTAAAATGATTCTATCTTGTAAAAATATACAGCACTTGCAGAAAGTGGGTCTAGTCATTTAAACGTCTCTATCTTGATCATTTTCACTCATGAATGAATATAGTTTTTTATTTTACCAACGGCCCAAAGCACATTGGCATATCACTTAGAGATATTTGAGTTCTCATCCAAAGTGTGCAAGGATACCAGGTTCCTCTTTTATTGCAGCTTTGTCAAGGAGTTAGCATGAAAAGACATATAATCCATATCCATAACGGCTATGTAAAGATAAACCACAACTAGATCTAGTTCATAACCATATGAATGAATAAACTAAATAATAACCAAGATAAGATTTACTAGGTAAAATCCAGTTACATATAATTCAACAACCAATATCCAACCTTAAATATCCATTGTATTAATCATTGTAAAACACAGAAGTTGAATACATACATAAAAGTATCACCATAAGTCATGCACGCTCATAAACCAACAACATAACTCTACTACAAAGCGAACTACTAAAACTATGTAAATCAACACACATATATATAGGGGTGGGGACTTTCCCTTCACCGCCTAAGCATCCTCAAAATAGGTTGCATGCTAAGAATAGCCATGCGCCGCTTACAAAGATAACAAGAGAGCATGCAATCTCTTCTAACAATAGATCATCTATAGATAACTTTAGTTCCAATCCTATTTTTATCCCAAAAACTACATGTCACTTGATCTTCCACTTGTCCCAAAATATCCTTGCATAGCCTCCAAGTATTCATGCTCCAGTTCAAACTACTAGTTCCTTACTTCAAAAATAGACTTCTTCCTGCATGGAATCTTCCCTTGCATGGCACCCACTCCATCTCTATATTTAGCATCTTGCCCAAAATTGACTAAGTCCTCAACTCTCTGAAGTAATCCTTGAGCACCCTTTTTCCGTTCTCTTGCATGCAAATAATGTCATCCATGCGTGTTTTCACCATGTTCTTTCCTACGCACATTTCATCTACACGTCTTGTGTTCCAATACTTAGCTATTTTCCAAGGCCCAACATTACCCCACACTAGGCATGTTTTCCATCCTCGAAACACTCTGTCTGATTACCCAAATAATGATAAAGAATCCTCCAAGAATCAAAGAATGAAAAAAATATATCGGCATATGCCATGAATAAAAGAATATACGTTTTATAGTGAAAAAGGAGAGGGGACTCCTTATTCGCTAATGCCTCCAATGCTCTCCACCATTCTAATCCACTGTGCACCCGAGTAAAGGCATCTCCTATCATAATGATGACTTCTTCATATGCTAATTCCTCAGAGGGTTTAAGAGAAGGGTTTAAGGAAGCCCGTAGCACGCGTGACACACGAGGACAGAGCCAAGGGTTAGGGACTTAGTCAATTTGGACATCCGAAGCATAACATGTGAAAAGCATGACCCGGTTGCGAATGGATAAGGTGCCAGCCTGGCGACAAGTTGGCCTAGGAAGGAGCATGCTAGAAGCTTCTAGAAGCACATCATGGGATAAAGTGGAAAGCTTAGGCCTAGAGAAGCATGCTCGCATGGAGGACCACATTCGGACACTTGGCACCAGATCTGAGGGCGTTGGAGGGTGAGTTGGTAGTCAGTCCAGGAGAGCTATAAATACAAGCACCTGTAGAGTAAAAAAGAGAGAGACAAAGATTATGGGAGGAGCTCTGTAGAAATACTACAAGGACTCTGTTAGTGGATAGTTGTATTGGGAGAGAATGCATTAGGCTTAGGGATTGTAATTTTCTTTTTGGTAGCTTAGTTACATAAGTCCAGTGCATTGCATGACTGTGGTCTACTTCTCTGTGACACTCTGTAATGGCTCAATGGATGTAATGAGGTTACTTTTATATATATACATGAATATCAATGATTTTGATGCATACTTCTCTCTCATGAGTTCTCTTTCCTTTCATGCTAAGTATGGATGCTTGTATGTTTCTTTTTGAAATGATGCACATTATAGATTCTGTTAAGTACTCTACCTGAAATGACTGCAAGGATCTAGAGGCCGTTCTAAGCCCTATGGTTCTTGTATGTCCTAAACCCATTTGAAGGTCTTTTAAACACAAATCATAGATGATGTTTCCCACTAAAAATCACATAAAAGAGAGACTCGGCACCCGTGTGTGCCGGGTGAGCACCCAACTTTTGTTGGGTGATAGGTCGGCGTGCATGGGGTTCCTTTCTTTTGTAATAGGGATAAAAATGACTACATCTTGGTTCCATTGTTTCTAGGACCTCTTTTCAAAGTTGTAGTGGGATTTAGCATACATCATGATCTATGTAATGAGTAATGATAGAGTGGTTAATGTTGGAAAGTGTTGAATCATGGTTCAAGAGCACGAGAGGATGAATTTTCTCAGAGATTCAACACTTGGACCTGAGTTTAATGCACGTAGATGGGTAGAAGAGAATCTCTACCATGATCTGTATGAAAATTTTTTTTATGTTGCTTCCCTGTGGAGCTGTATGAATGGCTCTAGCCTATGCATCTAGATCAGGTTTGCATTATGGATCACATGTGTGGACCCAAGAAGAATACCAAAGGCTACAGGATGTAGATCTGATGTGGACCCGTGTTGTGGATCATTGGTGGAAAGGAGTATTGGCTAGCTACACTCTGGAGTACACCATTTCCACATATTCTGTCTGGAGGTTGTTGAGTTTGAGTTTTTGTGGGAGCCCAGAGGATCATTTCTATGTGTTGTCCCTCTGGCTCTGAAGATCTTGATGATTACCATGAGTTTAGAGGCATTCCCAATGGCGGCTAAACCATTCTAAGTGTTGGGTGAGGAAGCTAGGGTGGAGGAAGATGGAAGATGTCATGACGGAGAAGGATAGGGAGGAAAGATGACTCAAGTATGGTGAAGCACGTGAAAGGGAGATTGCTAGACAATGTGAGGTTGCAGGTGTGATGGATGTATGGTGGTAGACATTGCGGGAAGGATTTGAGGTTCACATAGAGGACGTGGAACCTGAGTAGTCTATGTGACCCCATCTTGGCAAGCGCGTGAGAGAAACCCTTTGACTTTTTGATGAGAGTTCATCACATGGAGAAAGAAGAACCATTGGTGCATCATTTGAGCCCACCTAGTGACCGGACCCTAGTGCTTGGTTTTCTAGATCAAGGGGATAATATTGCTAGTCAGTTGGTTACATTGGAGGTGATCATGGTCTATGCCCAGGAGGTATAATTTCTCATTTGGGACTTCTATGGCTGCAAACACCAGCCCAATGTTAGGACTTTTTGGGAAAGGTATAGGCACACAAGCATTTGGTCTCACATCTAGGAGTGGCGTGGGGTATACTATTGGTAGTGGGGCATTGTCACAGACCGTAGGGTGTGCATCTCAGTGAACTGTGGGGACCCTTGGCACGACCACTTCAGGACCTAGTGGGCCTAGTGGATCTGGTGGTTCAGGAGGAGTAGGAGCTAGTGGGTCTAGGATCTGGTGGTTTAGGACCTGGTGGGCCTAGTGGATCTAGTGGTTTAGGACCTAGTGGACCTGGTGGGCCTAGTGGATCTAGTGGTTTGGACCTAGTGGACCTGGTGGATGGTGGAGGAAACACAGGTGGAAACCAAGGCTCTAGCTCAGGAGGATTTGGGCCCCAACCACCCCCACAAGTTTTCTTTGAAATGTCTCTACATTTTCCCGATTATAGAGGTATTGAGGATCTTTGGAACATGTTCACAAGTGTGAACTGATATGGTGCGTGAAGGGTATCACAACCCTAGAATGGAAGGCTAGTCAGTTTGTAACCATGTTGTAAGGCACGCGTGCATAGCTGGTATAGGAAGTATGACCCTCATCAAACAAGTGGTGGACTATATTGCTTTAAAGAATGCATTCTTGGTAGAATTCCACATTCTGAGTTTGAGTAGAAGAGCATCAACACTTTGAAGGAGATTGCAAGGAATGTAGAGAGAGTGTGTGTGGGAGTATGATGCGTGCTTTAAAACTCTCTTGTCTAAATTATCATATGATATTCACCCTTCACAACATGCTTAGTGGTTTTTGGGGGTTGATCACTCCTTTTAGAAGGGCCTTATCTCATAAAACTTTTATAGACCCGCGTGAGGCATTGGAAGCTACCACATGTGCAAAGCTATTGTAGTAGTGTTGATACTAGCATTAGCCCATTCTTGGAGGCTCAGATTACTTGCTATGGCAAGCAGTTGGAAAAATTGTCTGTGAACTCAGCCCATGAGACTCGCAGTGGTTTGTGGTGCATAGATTGTGAAGTAGAGGGCACGTTAAGGATAATTTCCCCCTAGGAGGATAGTACATGCTGTGGTAGTAGATTGTGAAATTTTCATGGGGACCATGATGTGAGTAGGTGCCCCTTACTTGCAGCGCGCAATCGGAAGAATGTATCTTGTTATTACTAAAATTTTCACTTCTACAACCCATGATACTAAGGACTGTAGGCTCATTGATCAGATCCATGAGGCCATTGATCATGGGGTGTGCCAAACCTAGTGTTTTTAGTAGTTCTAAGGGTGATGATCACCATTATGAGGAGCGTGCAGATGGAGGCATGTGGAAGAGGTTTTTGAGGAGGGTTTTGTGGTCATGGAAACCATGGAGGAGGAAGGAGTGAGTTCCCACATGGAACCTGTTTCAATTGTGGATCTACAGATCATTACAAATGTGAATGCCATGGACTGTTGTAGTGCTGTGGTGTGGAAAGAAGCATAAGTATGAGGAGTGCCTGGAATTGTTTGAGCATATGAATATGAATCAGCAGCACTGGAAGGACAAGGGCTATTGTAATGGTTAGTATTAAGAAGGTAGACATATAGTGGATGCCTCGGGTAACACATGGGATGTAGGTTTGGAGCTGTCTTGGTAACAACAAGGGTAGAAGCCGTGTGTGCAAAGAGAGATACCAAGATAGAAGAACCTAGTTTCAAGGGAGGAGGTCATTCATGGAAAGTATCCAGACCCCGCGCATCAAAAGGAGGTATATCAGGACACCATGGATGTCATTAGAGCTTACAAGGGGAAATCTAGTGTCTAAAGGAGCAATCCAGGAGGGAGGAACAAGGAAGGAGAGTCGAGGCACCAAAGGATGACCTGGATGAGGTCAAGGAGGTGTGTAAAATGCTAAGGTAGGAGAATATCATTCCCTTGCTAGGATCATGGTTGAGAGAGAAGGTACCATGTGCAGGAGAGAGAGTGAGAGGTAGGTCTTGCATGTAAACCTTCCCCCTCACAGCCTTGACTATGACAAGGAGATCACATTGAATGTAGTTGTAGATGGATGGCTCCTCAAGTAATATCCTCATTGACACAGGGCGTGGAGGTTAATGTTCTAACTTTGGATGCATGGCATCAGATGGGAAGACCTACATTATAGCCATCTTGAATGTGTTATATATGGAAAACAAGACTAAGGTGATGCCCATCGGTGTCTTAAAGGATGTAGCTATTACTATCAGGGAGCTAAGTTTATTGGGGACTTGAAGTCTTGGCACTCACCGAGGTAGACAATTTCCCAGCACTACTTGGGTGCCCTTGGTGTTACAAGAACAATGCGGACCTTCGGTTCAACAAAGGGTACATCAAGCTTGAGAACAAGGAGGAATGGGTCATTATACCCCTGGCTGATGGGAAGTTGACACCCTATATTGAACCATTGGGGGAAGAAGTTCTAGACAGGATATATGTGTGCTCAATCAGAGACCCAGAGATGATACACCCTACTAATGGGGTTATCTAGTTTGAAGATGCTCAATCAGTGAGTGATACCACCAGTCTAGCATGTGACAATTGGGTGCATGGGACTTATGAATTGATGGGATGGTAGTTGAGAGGGTGGTGACCAAGGTAATAAAGGTGCATGGTTCGGTGCCTTGGAGGAAAAGAATTGCCCAAGTATTCAGGAGGAGCCTTCCCTGAGATCTTTTGCAAGAGGTGGAAGCTCAGTGGAGGGATGGGAAGGAACAGAGAGGGATGTTAAGTTATGTCTTTCTCGGCACAGTGGCTCGGTGGTGGGCTACACATTAGGAGAGCCTTTTAGAGTGGCACGAGGTAAGAATTGCTCTCTCTGTCATAGATTTTCTAGGAGCAATGTGCCCACCATCATCAAGGACTACCATGGGAAGGAGCCCACCTCTTTCCATATCCAGGAGTGTGAACGGGTCTAGAGAGAAGGTGGAAGCTTTTCCACCATCCCTCTGGGTGCACAAGTTGTATTCTACACTGCAAGGTTTGCGTGCATGCATGGTATATTCATTCGAGAGACATGCCGCTAGACAAGGAATTGGCAAGAGCTCATGGCTGACCTTATTCAAACCTTTGAGTATCGGAGTACCAAACCATCAGTTGATAAGGCCTTATAGGGTATCAAGCACCTTACCATGGGGGATAGTGCCATGACGGAGGATAGGCTATTGGAATTACTAGGTGAACTGGGATTGGGGGCACGCTTTGAAGAAGAAGTAGAGGAAACATAAAAGAGTTACAGCTTGAGCACGCGTGTTTGGAAAAAGAAAAAGGAAAGTTGGTGTATGTGATTGATGGAGAGGAATCAAAAAGCTTGGATGTTAACCCATTCTAGTAGGGATGTGTGAGGTAGTGGATAGTGCAATGTAGATACTCATGCGCACCTACCATGAACCCTTAAAGACAAAGAAGGTTAACATCGGTTCAAGAGAAGAACCTAAGGAAGCTATTATTGGAGACTACTGGTTGGAGAAGGAAGTTTCTAAGATCATTGATCTTGTGTGAATTTGAGGATTTATTCCCATGTGGGTACCATGAGCTCAAAGGCGTTCACCATTCCTTGGGGGAGATGAAGATAAAACTGAAGGAAGGGTGGTGCACACCGGTTAGGAAAAGGCCCTACCGGATGAATCCCAATTTGTGCGTGAAGGTTAAGGAGGAGATAGACAAAATGATAGCTTCTGGGATCATTGAGGTAGTGGAAGAATCGGAGTGGATAAGTCGATGGTAATCAACATCAAGAAGGATGGGTGGATTAGGATCTGCGTGGATTATAGGGAATTGAATGTAGTTTGTGTCATTGATCCCTTTTCGACCCCCTTCACTGAAGAAATTTTGGAAGGAGTCATTGCTAGGTGTGAAATCTATTCCTTTACGGATGGATTTTAGGGTACCACCAAGTCGGATTGCAAAGGAGGACCAGGAGAAGATGACTTTTGCCCATTGAGTGGGGAAGTTTTGCATACATGGTCATGCCCTTTGGGTTGAAGAATGTGCCTATTGTTTTCTCACATGCATAGTGGTGCAAGCATTCCAGGATTTCATACATAAGTTTCTTCAGGTCTATTTGGATGATTGGATAGTGTATGGTCTAGTTAAGGACCATTGTGACAATTTAAGGTTAATGTTTGAGAGGTGTAGGCAGTTGAGGATATCCCTCAACATTAAGAAGTGTGTGTTTGCTACACCCTTTGGGACTTTATTAGGGCATATCATATGTAAGGAGGGCTTGTTGGTAGATCCGCTAAAGTTACAATTATTGTGGGGTTAGGGGAGCCTACTAGCAGAGCGCAGTGCGTGGATTCCTTGGGCATATATGGGCTATTATAGGAAATTCATTAAAGGATATGCCAAGATTTTGTGCCTTTAGAGGAGCTGCTTAGACATAAAAGTGCCTTCCATTGGGGAGAGGTGCAAGAGGGCATTTGATACATTAAAAGATAGGCTTGTCACCACACCTATATTATGTTTTCCCTCTTGGGACAAGCCCTTTCATGTCCATGTAGATGCCTCAGGGACCACCATTGGAGCAGTGCTTGCACAGCCAGGTGAAGGGATTGTTGATCATCCTCTGTGTTTTGCAAGTAGGAAGTTGACACCAGTAGAGTAGAACTATACCACAACTGAGCGTGAGGCATTGTCGATGATCTACATGCTTTTCAAGTTTAGATAGTATCTACTGGAAACACCCTTTGTGTTTTACACCGACCACATGGCATTAAAGTATTTGGTGAACAAGCCTATTCTACAAGGGTGCATATGTCGGTGGGTGTTGTTGTTTCAAGAATTTGAATTCACCATTGTAGTGAAGCCTAGGAAAAGAAATTGTGGGCTGATCATCTATCAAGAATTGATTCAGGGGAGGACATGCAAAGTATTGAGGAAACAATGCTAGATGCATGTAACTGTTTAGGTTGTGGCATGTGCACGTGCCCTGGATTTGGAAGAGATTGTAGTATTTTTAAAGGAAGGTGTGGCACCGGAAGGAATGAAGACATTGGAGAAAAAGTAGTTGGCCATACGCATGCCCTACATGTTAATCAGTGGAGACTTATACAAGTTGGGATGTGATGAAGTTTTTGTAGGTGTGTATTAGAGCATGAGTGCACGGCCATCATGGAGGAAGCACATGGAGGAAGTGTGGGTGGGCATTATGTAGGTGATGCCACCACGTGTAAAATATTAATGGTAGGTTTGTGGTGGGAAACCCTGTACAAGGATTATAAAGACTATTGTAAAGTGTGTGACCATTGTCAGCGCATTGGAAAACTAGGAAGGAGAGATGAAATGCCTTTGTGCCCTATCCCTAGCATGGAGCCTTTTGAAAAGTGGGCAATAGACTTTGTAGGCCCTATTGCACCAATGATGCGTAGGACTGGGTCATGTTATGTCATCACTTGCATGGATTATCTGACAAGGTGGGTAGAGGCAGCCCCGACTAAAGATTACACAAAGTAGCCACAAGTGGTAAGGTTCTTGTGGGAGAACATTATCACAAGGTATGGATGCCCGTTGAGTTTGACTAGTGATAGGGGTACTGCATTTCTTGAATGAGACCGTGAGGATCCTGTTATCAGAGTTCATGGTGGCTCATCACAAGACTACCCTATCACCCACAAAAATGGAACCGTGGAAGCATTCAACAAAATATTGAGTCATACCCTGACCAAAATTTGTGATGTCGGAAGACAAGATTGGGATGACAAAGTATCGGCGTAGTATTGTGGGCTTATAGGACAACGTATAAAAGGATGAACAAAGCCACACCATTTCAATTGGTGTTTGGCATGGAAGCTATTTTTCCAGTTGAATTTATGTTACCTTCTCTCTATGAATAGCATGCATGTAGGAGGGTTAGTCGATGAACAAGCACTGGAAGAAAGGATTGATGAGTTAATGAAGCTGGATGAGAGATGATCACTCACCAGGTGGAGCCAAAATAGTAGAAAAAAAAAAAGAGAAGGCTTGGCATGATCGCCACATTAGAAACAAGAAGTTTGAGGTTGGGTAGATGGTTTTACTATATGATTCCAAGTTTCTATGCCACCCTAGGAAGTTAAAAGTCCATTGGTTGGGTCCTTACACAATCTCGTACATCCTTGATTTAGGCGCATGCCAGTTACAAGTGTTGGATGGGATGAAGTTTCTGGACACTTCAATGGGAGTAGGTTGAAGCCCTACTATAAATAAGTCTTCTGGTGTTTGTAAATAAGGTAGTTTTGCCAGTTAGTTTAGAAATTTCCTTTATGCATTCCCTTTCTTGTGTTTCCCTTTCACGTTGTTGTTTTTTTTTGTGCCTTGGGTGCCGGTAACCTTATTACTACTTTGGAGAATTTGTGAGTGTGCAGAGGACCATGCATCATTTTAAGTGTGGGGTGGAGTAATGTGAAGGAGCACATGGTTAGAGTGCAAGGAAGTGTATGTTAAAAATCCCTGTTGAATGGCCAGTTGAAAGAGGTGTATGGAGAGAAAATATGGAAGAAGGATGGTTGGTGCCAGGATAAAGCTACTTTTAGATCCCATGTACTAAGGAGGAGAAAGTGCATTAAGCAACATGAGGTAGGTGAGAGCAAAAATCAGGATAGAAGAAGTGCCTTCGGTGTGGGTTTTATGCGCATAAGAGTCTCTGTCGGGTTGGATTGGTTGCACCAGAAGGTTGGAGGAGTTTTCGCATGCATGTTGGGCGTGAGTGAAAGCGTTGAAGATGGGCTTTGTTTGAAAAATCCGCATTAAATGAAAAAAGTATGGTGGTAGGTGAAGTAGCATTTAATGCTCAAAAAGGGAAAAGCTATAAGTAAAGGGTCGAGGCACTTTCATTTTCACTTTGTGAATAGAGAGAGAAGTGATTTTTGCATCTATTACAAACTAGGGTTTCTATATTTGATCGTGTGAAGAAAGATCTGAGAGGTTGAAGCATGAGCAGCCAGTTTGGATTTGCAAACCTAGAAGGAAGGGGTTTCATGGGTGTGAGAAAAGTTGTGAGGAGGTTGTCTTGTGGAAGTTTTATCCCAGTTAGGGTTTGACAAACTAGGGCATGGGTTGAGGTTTTCATCATGAGGTTTGAGATCGAGGATGGAAGAAGTGGAAGAAAGTAGAGTAACAAGGAGGGAGTGAAGTGATAGGAGGACCTCAACAATGGCACCCAAGAGAGGAAAGGGCAAGGCCAAGGCAAAGCAAGAACCTGACATGAATACGAATGAAGAGTGGTATGCGGAGATGTAGTACCAGATGGGGTAATGATGGGTAAGGAGTGGGAGTCCCACCTGAGGAACGTGCCTGTGAGTGACTATAACCATTGAATGAACATGATCGAGAAGGAAATGACACTGGAGTTAGTGCGCCCCATGAGTAAATGGACACCAGAGGGCTTGCCCATCTATAATGATGATGTTAAGGTCAAGATGGAGAAGGTAGGGTTGTTGTAACTCTATGAGTTTCCCTATTTTGGAAAACCAGAGTGCCTATACCAATGGCTAATGTCACGAGTACATGAAGATTACTTCCATTTTGTAGGGCGCAAGATGCACATTACTCCTCAACTCATCTCATAGTTCACATAGGCCTCATATGTGAAGGAGACAACTTGGAGGATGACCTAGGTGACAAGGAGGTAATTCAGGAAACCATCACCGAATATGCCTGCAAGAAGGGGTCGAGGTACTACGACATCTCAGACATCAAGGACCCAGTGATGAAGATGGCTGCACATCTAGTAACAAAGCTGAATGGCTAGGAGAGATGGACCCAGGTCAATAAACCATGGTTACATGTTTGTAGAAAGATTGTAGAGGGCACCATATACAACTTGTCTGCATACATCATGGAGGAGATTGTTAGTTGCATGAAGGAAGGTGATAGAATCCTCTTGAAACATCCTACTAACCATCATGTTTTAGAGATTGGAGTGCCTGACACATCAGACAAATTTGTATGGGAGTACCCTACCGAGGATCCTTCACCCACGTGAAGAGATTTGAGAAGTATGCATGCATGTGACACAATGACAACACCCCACAAGGTGTGACTGGAGAAGTGGTATACGCGCCTGAGGAACGTGTTCGGGGTAGAGTGGAGGATTCCCAAACAACTACCAGTAGTCACTGAAGGAGAAGCTGAATTTGTAGTATACCAACATTTCTACCTAGGTAGGTTTAGGCTAATAGATGAATCATGGAGCCCATGGTGTAAGCTTCCCTTCACTTTCATAGCTCAATACTTCCAAGTGGGAGTAAACAGATTCAAGGAATCCAAGAAGCTAAAGTTGGAACTTGGAAGCCTAGATCGGGACCACAGAGAGTTGCGTAAAAAGTTTAACTACCCCGGTGGCAAGTGCACATATGTAGAAAGATACGTATCGCATATGAAGTACAAATGACTAGACCAATAATGTTTCCCATTACAGGAGGATCATGTGCGTGCATATACCTCTACATAAGACCAAAGTTTGAGAAAGGCATGTACCTGGAGAATGATGTCTCCATACCTGAAGATCCCATGGGTAGGAAGAGGCCATGCCCAAGAAGAGGGGAAGAGGTGAAGAAGCACCAAGTGTGCAGACTGCTCAAATGGTAAGCATGCCATCAATGAGTGCCAAGCATAGCACCTATGCGTGTAGAAAGAAATCACTAGTAAAGGAAAGACACCGAGAGGAAGAGGCACCAAAACAACCCCTCACCAAGGAGAAGTCACCAGAGAAAGAAGAGAAGGTTGAGTCCCCTATCAAAGAATCACCTCTCAGGAAAAAATAGAGGATGGAAGAGGAAGCTGACTCGGAGGAGACCGACAACTTGGAGAAGTACATGGGTGGAAGAGAGGATGAGAGTGAAGAAGATGACAACAAGGAGGATGAGCCTGAAAGAGACCAGGAGCCACATGTCTTCAGCGTGTATGATTCAGAAGAAGAGAGTGGAGAAGAGAAACAAGAGTTCGTGTTGTTCATGCGTGGTGCAAGGGCACACAGGATGGGGAATGTGCCAGGACATGGGAAGGAATGAGGAGATTGGCGCAGAGAAGCAGGAGCCCATAAGCTTCACAAAGGAGCAGATAACTGAGGTAGCAGAGAGAGAGGCAAAGAAAATGCTTGAGGCCTTAGTAGACCAAGAGTTGGAGAGCGTAGCTTGACATAGTGCTAGGGGAAGGAAAAGAGGAAAACATTGAAAAGGAGCATGACAGCGTGGGAGGAGGTCCCGCTCTAATGGTGAGTTTTCCAAAAAGGCGCGCTTGGGTAGGAGGACCCTTGATATAGAGAAAAGACAAGTGATGGGCTACATTGATGACTCAAAGAAGGTGCTACGCACGTGGTTCCAAAGCACTGTACCCACAGAAAGGATTTTAGCCATGGGGTCATTTGAAAAGGAGGGCATGTACCCCAGGATGAAGAAGATGCTCTCTTGGGTGTTTGAATCCCACATTGATGAGCCTAGACTTTGAAGTCTGCTAAGGAGAAATCATAATAGTACTAGAGTCTAAGGGAGCCAATCCCTTGGTAAATGCCTAGGAACTCTCGGATGAGTAGGTCTGTAACACACTCAACAAGGTCACGGTCGAGACAGAGGCTAGGCTCTTTTGTGCAATGATAGAATAAGAGTGCTAGAGGGAAAGCTAGGGAAGAAAGAAGAGGAGTTGGCTGAGAAGGCCAAGAGCTTGAAGTAAGAAGAACTGATCAGCACACATAGCTGAGGTGTGAGCTAAAGGATGAGAAGACAAAGGTGCAGGAAGTATACAAGAAGGTGGAGTCTATCAAGAGCACCATCATTTTAAAGCACCCAGACCTAGCACCACCCACGTAGAAGTACGCATCCTCTGGAATGCTTAGAAGATCTAACATGCATCCTCACCATGGAGAGATGACCTTTGGCCCTGGAGTCTGCTAGAGGAAGTGGCCGCACACTTAAAGAAAGAGGATAGGTTGAGGGTGGTAGCGCTCATTGTTGAGTATAGCAAGGTGCTCGCAGAGGTTAAAGTCACTGCCCAATCTGTTGAGGCCACATATGATACTTGTGCAGACAGGGATAAGGTAGCAAGCACCTTGGTCACCACACACATGAAGCGGAGCTAAAGGAGTTCCAAGAGAAGAATAAAGGAAACAGGGAAGAGAGGGACAAGGTTCTTGCTGAAGTAGAAAGAAAATATGAGGCAATTGAAACATTAAGGGGTTCAATCAAGGCCCGGCTGAAAGAACTATACCCTCAGATTACCAGGAGGATGGACACGCTTGAAGACCTAGGAAAGGAGATGGAGAAGATTGTTGACACTTTGGGCACCTAGGGAATTGGCCTAAGTTTTGACGAGGTGAGCACCCTGATCGGTGACCTCTGTTAGAAGGCACAAAGTGAGGTGACATATGGAACAAGTTGGAGGTAGACTTGCGGAAGGATTTTCCTAGCTTGCTGAGTTAATGCCCCCATTCTTCCTTCTCCCCAATTCTTTCATTCCTTTATTATTTTGCAAAATGTAAGACTACACCTTGGTTCCTTAAGGTAGCATACATCTTGGTTAAGTGGAGTGTTTCCATGGACGGAGAATAGGCATAGTGTGGGGTGATGTTGGACCCCTAGAATATTGACCAAGTATGAAGGCACGTAGGTGTGCAAGGTCCTAGTTATGGAATGGCACGCAAGGAAAAAGCACACAAAGGAGGGTTTAAGAGAAGGGTTTAAGGAACCTATAAGCGCGTGTGATGCACGAGGACAGAGCCAAGGTTTGGGACTTAGTCAATTTGGACGTCCGAGAGTAGAACACGTGAAAAGCATGACCCGATTTGTGTGGATAAGGTGTCAGCCTGGTGATAGGTTGGCCCAAGGAAGGAGCATGCTAGAAGCTTCTAGAAGCACATCATGGGATAAAGTGGAAACTCTAGGCTGGAGAAGCATGCTTGCATGGAGGACCACATTTAGACACTTGGCACCAGATCTGAGGGCGTTGGAGGGTGAGTTGGTAGTCCAGGAGAGCTATAAATACAAGCACCTACAGAGTAAAAGAGGAGAGATGGAGAGTATGGGTGGAGCTCTGCAGAAATACTATGAGGACTCTGTTAGTGGATAGTTGTATTTGGAGAGAATGCATTAGGCTTAGGGATTGTAATTTTCTTTTTGGTAGCTTAGTTACATAAGTCCAGTGCATTGCATGACTATGTAGTCTACTTCTCTGTGACACTCTGTAATGGCTCAATGGATGTAATGAGGTTACCTATTATATATATACATGAATATCAATGATTCTGATGCATACTTCTCTCTCATGAGTTCTCTTTCCTTTCATGCTAAGTATGGATGCTTGTATGTTTCTTTTTGAAATGATGCACATTATAGATTCTAGTAAAGTACTCTACCTGAAATGACTGCAAGGATCTAGAGGCCATTCTGAGCCCTATGGTTCTTGTATGTCCTAAACCCATTTGAAGGTCTTTTAAACACAAATCATAGATTTTTGTTCAACCTCGAAGAAAATATTTTCTCTCATTATTTCATGGTCCCTTTCTTCTTTGCCGAACTCCTTGAGATCTACTTTATCTTTTACAACAAGCAATCCCACTACATGGTCCCTATCCTCATAATTTTCATATACAACCTCTGCCATGTGAGCAGTTGCCTTCACTGATTCCATCAACTCACTGTATTATGTTATGGTGGCTTCAATTTTTTCTTTTCTTGCTGCTTAGTCACGCCATAACTTCTTCTACATATTCTAAGGCAAGGGTTTTTGGTTGGGAAGTAATTATGCATGTTAAATCCTCAAGACAATGAAAGGAAGACTCATACATTGTCTTATCCGGTGGTCTTAGGTCTAGGTGCACAATTAAAATTACATTAGCTATGTACTCTGCCTTTTTGTACAATACACATGTCTATCCTTTCTCATCCCTTAACTCCTACCTTAGTTACACAATAATTTCTTCCTTCTCCTTTATCTCCTTATCCCTTTCAATTATTTATTTATTCTTCTCTTCCACCTCCTTTTTCATAAACCTTATACTATTGTTCTTATCAAAAAAATTGGAACCCACCTCCACCGATAGCTTATTAAGTGCATTGCACGCTTGTTCATTTGTTAGTTGCTAAGAATCAACTACGGATACATGTCTCTTGAAATTGTTGATTCACAAGTATCTAGTAATGAATGGGTACTTACTTGAAATTTTGGCTCCTCAATGTGTGACTCAAAATCCCAAGACAATAGCTTTATGAGGAAGCTCAACCACTTGTGTCTTCCAAACTTATGCGATTGCTCCTTCAAGCATTATATCTCACCCTACAAGTTTCTAATAACCTCCATAGTTTCTTGATATACTTCCTTCCAATGGCGTATCTAGATACTTTGCATGCAATACCTCCTATTTTGTAATAACATGTTTCTGCTTTAGATTCTCATGTGCATGCAGCACCTCCACGCATGTAGTCACCAACATAGGTATCGTCTCGGGGTAATTAGGTGCTAAATTTAGCATCCACTAATCTTCCACAAAGCATAATGTACTCTAACCATTCCCACGCCCTTATCTTGTTTGTGTTGTTTTCTCATATGCTCATAAAAATTTAGGCATTCCTCAAACTTGTGATTCTTTCTACACCTAGGAGAAAATAATGTTCTGAGGGCACTCTGCTATAATGATCAGGGGATCCACATGTATAATAGGTTCCTCGTGGGAATTCACCTCTTCCATCGCCATGACCTCGACCTCTGAATCTTCCATGGTAACCTCTACCTCTACCACCTCCATCAGAGCACCCTTCATTGTGATTATGATTATGATGCTCACCTTGTTCCTTAGAATTATTTACAACACTGGTCTGACATACACCAGTTTCAATGGCATCATGAATCTAATCAATCAATATGTAATTATTTGTATCATGAGTGGTAGACTTACAAATCTTACAATAACAAGACACGTTCTTCCTTATCACGTGCTACAACAAGGGGCACCTACTTGAATCATGATCCAAATGACATATCTCATAATCCAAAGCAACATGGCGTGCACCGATTTATGAGGGAAACTATCCTTGGTATGTCCTTCTAGCTCACAATCCATGTACAAAATACCATTGTGTGTCTCATGGGCTGAATTAGCTGATAATTTTTCTAACTATTTTTCCATAGATGCAATATAAGCTTTCAAAAATGGGCTAACTCCGATTGTCATGCTCCTAATCGCCTCAACGCGTAGGGCTGCCTCAAGCTCCTCACGTGGATCTCAGTAAAGGTCTTTTGCAATATTTCCCTTCGAAAGGTGTGATCAAACCTCCAACAAACCATTGAGCATGCTAACTAGGGTGAATATCATAAGACAAATTTGATAGAAAATTTTTAAAGCATGCATCATACTCCCTTACACTCTCATCCATGCCCTACTTAATGTCTTTCAGTGTGCTGATGTTTTTCTGTTCAAACTTAGGTATATGGAACTCAACCAATAAAGCATCACGTAGCATGGTATAGTCTACATAAGTTTTTTTTGGATCATACTTCATGTACCAACTATGTGTGCACCCTTACAAAGTAGTAGCAAACTGAATTTCCTTACGCTCAAGAGTTGTGATCCCCTTAGTGTGTCATAGTATCTCACACATATGCATGTGTTCAGCTACATCTTCAATTCCTTTGTATTTAGTAGGCAAAGAGGCATATTTTAATAAACTTGTTGGGGTTGGTGCGGACCGTGCCCACCAGATCTAGAACATGTATTACCTCTTGTATTCCCTCCACCTCTAGAACCACCAGATCCACTAGATCCCAAACCACCTGATCCTCCTCTTGTAACGGGCACTAGACCAAAGGATGTGCTTCCTTATGTCCTCACAGTTGTGCTAAATTGAACTCCCATAGTCTACAAATTTGTGCTACTCCCGAAGTGTTTCCAACATTCGCGTGCCCATGTTTTGTGCGAGATGATGTGCCATAAAATATACCTCTAACTAGACCCCCAAATAAAAATATAAAGTATGCCCCACCATAGATGAATGTGTTATCTAATTAACTCCTGTATTCAACGGAAAATGAAATCTACTCGTCGTTACTCTATCACCAACACTAGCTTGATTCGCAATAATTGTCTCAGAAATTGGAACACCAAGCACAAGGGCTAGGTTGCTGCAGTCGAGATCAAATGCGTGCCCACAATTCTTAGTCTTTCTTCCTCAAACACACTCTCATCTAAATCTGAAGAAGTTTCTTTGTCATGCTTACCCAAATGGGGGAGTACCAGATGCTCTGGCTCCATGTCTTCCACGTGAGCTCCAAATCCTTTATGAGCCATCTCTCCCCACAACACCATTTGTTTCTCAACATCACTTTGTTTCTCCAAGTCCATCTCACACGCTTCATTATACTTAAGTCACCTTTATTTTCTCTATCTTTTTGTTGTTAGGTCCGCCATTGTTCACCACACTGTTCTGCCCTCGCGTGTGGTAGGATTTAGCTAGCCATGGGGCATTCTTCTAAATCTAGACTGGAAATCAAGATCTTAATCACTAAAGGGATGGGGTGCAAATAGGATCCTCTCGGGTTCATACAAGAAGCGAAACTCGGCAAACTCTAGACAGGAGTAACTAGAAACATCGTACTCTAATGTATAACTATTCAAGACATCACTCCACTAATGATCTACAGTGTACGTCCAAGCCAAATTGGCCTCATGTAAAATCTAGTAATCTTCTTGAGTCCATACAATTGTTCTATACCTCCAATTTCTCTTCGATGCATATGCTACCAACCACTCATACAAATCTATAGGGAAACAACAAAAGAACATCTCATATAGTTAATTATATAGATTTTATTCAACCCACGTATGGACATCGAAATCGGGCTAGTGCTAAAGCTATGAGAAAACTCTTCCTCTAAATTTTCTACCCAACTCTCAATACTAGCCAAAGTCAATCGATATGTCTTCATCATGCAACATCCTTGCAATAACTTGAAAAGAGGTCTCGGTAATGGAACCAAAATGTAGTCATTTATTTTACAAACGGCCCAAGGTGTGTTAGCACATCACTCGAGAGATATAAGTGCTCACCTAAAGTGTGCAAGGGTACCAGTCCCTCTTTTATGGCAGCTTTGTCAAGGAGTTAGCATGAAAAGACATATAATCCAGATCCATAATAGCTATGCAAAGATAAACCACAACTAGATCTAGTTCATAACCATATGAATGAATAAACTAAATAATAATCAAGATTAGATTTACTATGCAAGATCCAGTTATAGATAAGTCAACAACCAATATCCAACCACAAAGATCCATTGTATTAATCATTATAAAACATAGAAGTTGAATACATACATAAAAGTATCACCATAAGTCATGCGCGCTCATAAACCAACAACATAACTCTACTACAAAGCAGAACTAATAATACTATGCAAATCTACACATATATATAGGGCGGGACTTTCCTTCATCGCTTAAGCATCCTCAAAATATGTTACATACTAACAATAGCCATGCGCTGCTTACAAAAATAACAAGAGAGCATGCAAGCTCTTCAAACAATAGATCATCTATAGATAACTTCAGTTCCAATCCTATTTTTATCTTAAAACACTACATGCCACTTGATCTTCCACTTGTCCCAAAATAGCCTTGCATAGCCTCCAAGTCTTCATGCTCTAGTTCAAATTGCTAGTTCCTTACTCCAAAAATAGACTTCTTCTTGCATGGAATCTTCCCTTGCATGGCACCCACTCTATCTCTATATTTATCATCTTGCCAAAAATTGACTAAGTCCTCAAATCTCCTGAAGTAATCCATGAGAACCCTTTTTCCATTCTCTTGTGTGCAAAGACTTTCATCCATGCATGCGTTCACCATATTCTTTGCTATGTGCATTTCATCTGAGGTCTTGAATGCACGTTTCAATAATTATCTATTTTCTAAGGCCCAAAAATGAAGAGTTTAGTTTTTAAACACTGAGTCATTTACTTCCACAAAATTTATCAAAATCTTGATGAAAATTAAATATAAATCTATGCTCGTATTTAATGAGGATTATTTACTACGGCCTCATTATTTCTTTTTCGACACCCAACTGCCTTGCCATAGCTGAGTTTTTGATGGTTTTTTTTCTTGTTTTTCATGTTTCGATCCTTCTAACATTTACGGCGGGTGACATATATTACGTGAAGGGCATAATGGGACTAGTGGAGGGCTGTGGAAAATCAACAGATTAGAGATTGACCCATGCAGATGTCGATGTATGTTATAATGCAAGTCGTTGATCTCTTGGCTTTGTTAGATACCAAAAGGTCTTCCCCATTGTAAGAAATGCATTGGCGTAACAAAAATAAAGCTATAATATATCATTTCAAATAATGTTGTCATAATAAATGATATCATCTTATAAGTAATTTACTTTATATCTATGATCGTTATTCCACAATTCAATGGATTTCTTTATGTATTTTATTAACTTGAAATTTTTTTGTATTATGAATATAAAGTCTTAACATGTGTCGAGATGGTGCCTTCGATATTAACATAGTTTTCTACTCTATTAAAATATGTCCATTTCTACATTTCTAACCATTAGATATTAGTCATGCACACTAATTATCTAAAGTTTGAATTTGTTCATCTATAAATAGATATGTGATTAGGATTAGTTAATAATTAAATACTTATCAATAACTAATCAAAAGAACCCTTAAATAAATCCATTGATAATGTTACTTATATGCACTTTCTCTTTATCAACTTACATTTTTTTACTATAATTTGAGGGTCCTAATAAACCAAAAGAACAAGTAATAACCCTTTTACATAGACCCCCAAATCAAATCCTTTCCAATTTAAATCTTGTTCAATTTTCTCATTTCAAAGAGTCAAAACTCAAATGTGTGCATAATGAGAACACTAGCTAATGGATTATAAATATGCAAACATAATCAAAAAATCGCGTCGTAAATTGTAGACCTTGACAGTGTATGCATATGGTCCTAATAGATATCATAACCATATTTATGGTCCTAAAATTAAGATTAATTTTAGTCAAATATCTAGACAGAGAATTGGTTCAAATATTTGTAGATCCATGTAGATAAATTTAGATTTCAAATAAAGGTTCTAACAATTTTCACTAGACCAAAAATGATTTAAAAAGTTAAGATACCCCATCTTCATCCATGTTTAATTGTTTAATTAATTAGGCATTATTCACTATGTTTACCATGTTTTAGTCCATCTCTTAGCTTTTTATCATTTGGAAAAATCACCTTATGTATGCTCATATATAGAATTTGTCACTTCCTTTATAAGTGTTTTCTAACTTAAAATTTCTCAAAACCTAGTGTTTTTAGATTTATGTGTGTTGGCAAAATTTTATGTTGCTTTATATTTTCATAAATGGCCAAATGAAGGTGTCGTAAAATATACAAAAAAATGGGGAAATAACCTATTGACATGGTGAAGTTCCTCTGCTTTTGAGAGGGGAAATTCCCTCGTATAAAGCGGGGTATTTGGGGTTTTGGTTCTTTTAATTGGAAAGAACAAAGGAGAAAAGACTTAGAAAGAGAAAGAGAGGAGAAAAGAGAGAAAATAAAGGGGAACGGAGAAGCCCCCATGATAGAATAAAAACATAGAAAAATACTCGAATAACTCTAGAAAAACATAAACTAAAACCTCTCTCTTTCACATGGAAAATAGAACTTAACAAGAGTTACACAAGAGATAGGAACCAATTAAAAGCACAAAGTCTTCCGTTGTAGTGAATTATGTGTATGGCACAAAGTCCACATGTAGGAATAGGCAACACAAAGTCTACATATTAACGTGACACACATAATAAATTAACATTAAAAATGTGTCTCCAATTACATATATCAAACAGATTTCATAATTAGAAGACAATAAGCACATTAAATTGGTTCTCATTCCCAAGTTAACATTCTATATCTCATGGAATGAAGTCAAAATAGATACACACAAATTTGTAGCAGTTTATTTGTCCATTCATAGAAAAATAGAGAAAAGGCCAGATGTAGAAACAAAATCACGCACTTGGGTACATTTCTAGGTCCTAAACACATACTAGCATTCATATGATTCCTAAGAAATAAAGCTAGTAATTCACGATGGTCTTTAGCCTCTTTTTTATATTTCTTGTTTTCTATTTGGTCTTACACACCCTAGAGCCATTGTTATTTGGCTTATTTATCTTTTATAACTTCGAACACCAACACCCAACCAAGACAGAGCACCCAAGCGCCCTTGTCCCCTCTAGTGCCCATGATCCTTTTCTACCTTACTCAATCATATTGGGCCTCTTTTATCTTTTGGAAATATTTTTCACTTATGGGTTGGCCTTCCAAAATTCAAAGAAGGGAATCATATAAATACATAGTTATGTGTTCAAAATAAAGGACCAAGCACTAAGAATTAATAGCATCACCTAACCTTGCATCCAAAAGGAACCTGAAGCACTCTAAAGCTTTCATCTAGCATTCATTCAAGGGACAAGGGTTGTAACAACTCTACCTACATTACATAGGAAGGGGAATTTCAGTATTCCATCCACACATTATATTACATTGTTACATCTAGCTACAACATGTTATCAAGTGCAACTTGCACAAGGGCATCCTAGGGCACAATTTATACACACACTCACCAAAACTACATGGAGTTTGAGATGTAGTGCAACGCTCGGTCATAAGTTCACTCTCAAGGTGACCGTCGAGGTTAGTCTAACTCCCCATATTGCATCTTTATTTTTAGATTTGATGTGGTTTGTGGATTTTTACAGGTGAACTTCTATTTTTCAGGTTTCAAGTATCTTCGACATTCATTGTGTGACTATCATGGAATCAACACATATTAATTGAGACATACTTATGACACATTCAAGATTAGATCGGAGCTCTTGCAGATCCACGAGGCACCCGAGATCCAGTCACCAATGCCCCGGGCCCCTGTCCTATTACGGGCACCCATGTCCGTTATTGTTCGTGAGTTGCAAAATTTATAGATACCAATAACAACGTTGTTTTCATCATGTCCATCACTTCTCCCTTCTCATATCACTTCCAAATTACATGAATATCACTAAGTCCTCTCTCCTTCTTTGCTTAGGTTTTTATATTTTAAATCTTAGTTTGCTTGTGTCATTTCTTTACTTCAACATTTATATAATCATTTGGTTCAAGGTAGTGACTTTGAAATATTATATTTAATCCAAATTAAATTAAATCATTTGGTGAACCCCTCTCATGATGATCATTTAGATCCCTATTTTATATGTTTTTATTAAACTAAAAGAGAATATTCTAGTGTAATATAATGTTATAGAGAGAGTAAATAAATGACAATTAAAATGTAACAAATATACCAAGGAAAAATAAGAAATAAAAATGTGCAAAGAGGGTTAAGAAGGCCTTAGCTGATTCGTAGATGTCACGGGACTATGTCGCAGTGTATATTGGGTGAATAAGAGGAGGAAACTATCACACAAGAGCTTGAAAAGGTACATATCTGGACTGTTTAGCTAGATTAGGGCATCCGTAGAGGGATAGGGGCACCCGTGGGTTCCCCGGTCTAATATCTAGGTGCTCTCATCTACGAAATGACCAGGAAACCTCAATGAGGTGTCACTGAGTGTTCTCCTATGTTTGCTTCCTGTCACATGAATGTCATTATATGATCACCAAAGAACTAGTAAACCTGCAATAGAAGAATCACCTACAAAACCCCAAGCGAAGCATCAAAACCCTAAAAATATCCATATGAATGGTTCAAATTTGTTCTTGGTCGCCAAATGGATGGACTTATCACCGAGTGTCACACTATATCTTAGACCCGATGTAGTTCTAGGTGTGTGTTTATGTGCGGAATTGTGTCCGAGGTTGATCTTGTGTCAGTAGCACTTTATGAGTAGTCAGCAATAACTAGATGTAAAATGTAGATAAAGTGTATATGGAATAGAATAAACTCCCCTTCTATGAAGTATGATGTAAAAAAATAGGACTTATCCCTTGTAATGGAACTAGATTGATACAAATAAAGCTATAGATGACTTGGATGGATGCACTCTTAGGTGGTGATAGTAGATGCTTAGTGTTTGGTCCCTCATTATGGTCACATAACTTTATATTTATATGGTTCTCTTGTTTTAATTTCGTAATTAACCCCAAAAAATTTGACCACCAAAGCAATAAGAAGCTCAAATGAATGGAAAGTGCTCAAAAAATGAGAGGAAAGTGCAAAGAGGATCAGGGCGCCCAAAGGGGACCATGACACCTGGAGTGCCCAGTCGAAATAGGGGAAAACATGGTATGAAAGTGCAGATTGGGAAAGTATGGGTGTAAGATCGAAAGTAACAATAGAAAAAAATGCAAGATGGCCAAAGACATGGGTTAATTAGTACTCTTTTTCACTTAAGAACCATATGAATAGTAGTATGAGACCAAGACTAAATAATTACCCAAAGTGCGTGATTTTTATCTACATTTGCCCTCACTTTATGTTGGTGAGCGAATGCTCGGTAACATAAATTAGATAGAGATGCGTACCTAGTATCCATGTAGAGTGATGTATAAAATATGTTGAGAGACTAGACAAAGCATGGAGTGACAAAATGATGATGCGTGGAGACTAAAGATGTAAAAGCGTAAAAAGTGATAAAAGTGAACCTAGGGTGGAAATTTGTGTGCATATGTTGATGTGTGTGATGTACCTACATGGTTAGTATCATGTGTGTGATGTACCCACTATGTGTGTGACCATATGGATGGACTTGTAAAAGAGAAGATGATGAAGTAGTCAAATACGCATGTAAAATGTGTAAAAACACATGTATATATGTAAAAAGTGTGTAAGGAAAGTACAAAAATTAAAAAGGAACATGTGCACCTGATCCGTGATGAGAAAAGGGGTGTAGAAAGTATCATATCGATTTCATGCAAGTTTTTTGGGTGATCTCACACCACTTGCCAAAGAATTGTGGGGAGGAAAGTCTGATTTATCCTCCAACCTATAACTGCTTCCCGAGAATTTAAGATATCTTTGTATTGTCTAGTTTTTTTGGCAATTCAATGTCACTGGCCAAAGTAGTGTTGAGAGGAACGTATGGTTTATCCTATAACCTGTAACTAATCCCTAGAATGTTAAGGACAATCTACCTTGTAAAATCCATTGTGTATGGATTATTGTAGACTGGTCTGAACCCACTCATTGTGTAACCCACTATGTCAGAGACAAAAATTAAACAATATCAGTATTGTGTGTAAACCCAAATGATGCCCACCTCTCTTTGAGGGCACATGCGTCATTACAGATAGGAGAATGTGGCCCAAAAGAGGACTGAGCGTTGATATTGTGCCTTGCGAGGGAAGGGAATGTGCTTGGTAGAAACCAAGGCACACACAAACAAGTGGCTAGGAAACAAGTGTTAGTACAAACAAGCATGCATGTATAAGACAAAGTGTAAACTACGTAGACAATGTAGAAGCTAGAATGCAAGTAAACACTTAAGAAGACAATGTAGGCCGCACAAAGTGGGTTGTAAACATGGGACACCACTCACGCTATCGCATGACACTCAAGGCTGTAATGGCCACAAAAAAACAAGTGTGCACACAAGACAAAGGGAAAATCTTTAAAACAAGAACAAATAATTCCAAACAATGAAACAAACAAGTATGAAAGCAACTATCCATGCATAACAAATGCTACACATGAATCATTCATTAGCATGTTAGAAAGATAAAACATATGTCAAAGTGTGTATAAATGAAGAAAGTAGTGTGTAATGAAAAAAATGAAATAATAGTACTTGTAGTGTACAAAAGTGGATGCCCCCAGGAACCGATGTGGGGTGGGTAGTAGGTCCAAGCATCTATACGCATGTAGTAGCCTGTATAGTTTGCGATCAAAAATAGAAAACAAGTGAATGCGCATGTGTGCATGATAATGATAATGACATGCAAGATATCTATCCAAAGCATGTGTAATAAAGCATATATGTAAAATCCCGAGTAAAACCATAAAATGCAGTATGTTGTGGATGGATGGAATGGAATGCAGTGTGAATGATAGAAGTCATGTGCCCCCCAAGTGAATGGAATTTTATGTAGTGAGTTTCAATTAGTATGCCCCCTCAAAGACTCAAGAATTAACCATAAACGAGAGTGTGCCATTGGGAAATGGTCGAAGTGTGTGTTGTGCGTAGCGCGTTTTGGTGAATGTGTAGTGATGACATGCGACGTAGATATGAGGTGTGCGTGGTGTTGTAGCCTAAGCACATATCACGATAAGAGGATCGGGGAGTGATGATTTATCCTAAAGTGTATATCACTAAATGATTATCAGAATAGGTGATGATGATGCTAAAATAAGTGATAATGTAGTCGACAGTGTATATCACTACAAGATGAATAGAAGGAGTGGTGATGTAGCCTAAAGCATATACCATTAAATGATGCTAGCGAAAGTGATGATGTGGCCCATTAGAGAATCTTCTGCTAAAAGAAGTGACCATGTAGCCTAAAGTATATATCACTAAAAGATGATCAAGAGAGTGAGGATGTATCCTACAATGTATACTTCTTGAATGATGCTAGAAGAAGTGACCTTATAGCTTTGAAGTGTCTATCACTAATCTAGTAACCTCGCATGAGAAAAAGTTTGAGGGATCAAATATGTGAGTATGATGTGGTCCAATAGTGATGTATACCCTCAACGGTCTAGTATGGACCGTGTGAGACTACAATGCATCATATGGTAATGAGTGCAGCGTGTATAAGTAGATGAGTATAATGCATAATATGTGGAGTAGACATAGTGTGATATGAAAGGTGTGTAATTTGTAATGTGCAAGATGTAATGTAAGGTACAAAACATGTATATAATGTGTATGATGTATATAGAACAAAGTGTATGATGTATGAAGATGTGTGATGTGTATAGGATGCCCTCAATAGTCAAGTGTGAATCGAAGCACAAGAGTGTGTCATCGGGTAATGACGATGTAGATGCATATGCTAGGATGTATGTGTAAGTATGTGTAATAATTTAGAAGAGAGTAAGATGTCTTGCATTACTAGGGGAATATAGATGCCATGCCCCCAATTATGTGTATGTGAAGAATACAATCATGTAATGTCATCTAGAAGGTCATCGGTATCAGGGTCAAAGTCAAATGGGTAAGCATTAGAGACTTGGTAAGCAATAGTGTCAGGTTGATCACGTAATGAGCCATTGAGGTGTAAGTTGTACATACCCATGGCATACTCCTCATTAGTGAAGGGTGGTAATGGACATCCATGTGCATACC
Organism: Taxus wallichiana var. yunnanensis; assembly: GCA_018340775.1. Taxonomy (NCBI): domain Eukaryota; kingdom Viridiplantae; phylum Streptophyta; class Pinopsida; order Cupressales; family Taxaceae; genus Taxus; species Taxus wallichiana. The sequence goes on from CM031243.1 coordinate 683,308,530, forward strand.
AACAAGTGAGATTCGTGCATATAGCCAAGAAAGGAACTATTGCAAATGAACACATGATCGAAAGGCATAGGAAATGAGATATCTATATGATCAGGGTCTAGAGTACCCCCAATGTAATCAAGCCATGATTTTCCTAAAGTAAGTGGCAAAGAGTGAGGTTCTCATGCAAGAAAAATTGTGAGATGAAAGACACATAGGCCATAGGTTGTAATAATGTGAACGAACCCATGATAAATATGAGAAGAGTATGGCGGAGGATAGAGATCCTCAAAATTAAATCCTAGATGAGTCAAGCCATCATGTGAACATATAGTGTCATCATAAGTAGGATCGAGTGGAATATGCTTCCAATAAGAATCATTCATGAAAAATGTGCATGTGAAAGGAGATCGTACTAGTGGAGGCGGAATATGATGAGGTGAAGGATCTAGAGCAACGTCGATGTAGAGATAGGCCCCGATAAACAATCATAGCAGTAGTAGTATCGGGGGAGACATAGATGTAGTTGGTACAGAATCTATCATGCAAATGGCACCCTCAAGTGGTGGTAAATGTGGTAGCTCATCAATGGGTTGTGGCTCCTCAGTAGTATCAGACCTTGGAATAGGAAGTGTAGTGTTGGGATCATGGTCACAGTATTTGTATGGATGATGGTCACGAAGAACAGTATATTCGACACCCTCATGTAGAAATTTGACACAATGATGTATGGTAGATGCCATTGTTTACATGGCATGAAGCCATGGCGACCAAGTAAATAGTTGTATGAAACAGGGAAGTCAATGACAAAGAAAACCATGTTAAGAGTTTTAGGTCCAACTATGATAGGTAAAGTAATGGAACCTAAACATGGACGAACAGAACCATCATAGGCACAAAGAGAAAGACATGATGGACTAACGTTGGCAGAGAAAGACCTAGATTTTTAAGGAATGACATAGGACATAGGTTAAGTTCAGATCCATTATCAATTAAAGTATGTTTGATACCCACATTATATATGTGAATCATGATATGCAAGGGTGGATCATTGTCAAAAATAGAAAGATCAACATGAGGATTATATGGGAAGGCAATATGTTGAGAAAATGCATCAAAAAATTATTGATAAACAAAGTCGAGATGCATATCATCTAGAATGCGAGTAGTAGCAAGAAGATACTTGACCGTATGCCTTAAGTCGATTGGTGAGCAAAAATTCATTGATTGAGATACTCATGATGAGGAAGCAACAAAGCAAGAAGGAGGAATCAAATGTCGTTCACCAAAATTATTAAACTAAAATAGAATATTCTAGTGTAATCTAATGTTATAGGAGCAATAAATAAATGACAATAAAATGTAGCAAATATACCCAAGAAAACTAAGAAATAAAATGTGAAACCCTAATGTGAAAAGAGGGTTAAAAAGGCCTTAGTTGATTCGCATATGTCATTGGACTATGTCACGGTGTAGATCGGGTGAACAGGCGGAGGAAATTGTCATATAGAGAGCACGAGAAAGTGCACGGATATACTAGGTCACCTAGAGAGGGATAGGGGTGCCCATGGGTGTCATGGTCTACGGAAATGACTAGAAAACCTCCTCTGAGGTTTCGTTGAGTGTTCACATGTGTTCGCTTCCTATCGCGTGAATTTCGTTGTATGATCATTGAAGCACTAGTAAACCTACAATAGAAGAATCACCTGTAAAACCCCAAGCAAAGCATCAAAACCCTAAAAAAGAAAGATGCATATAAAGGGGTCATAATTTCCTTGATTAACTAAAATGTGAATATTCTAGTGTAATATAATGTTATAGGAGTAGTAAAATAACTAAATAAATGAAGTAATAAAATACTAAAATAATACCCAAGAAATCTAAGAAATGAAATGTAAAACCCTAATGTGCAAAGAGGGTTAAGAAGGCCTTAGCTGATTCGATGATGTCACATGACTATGTCGCAGTGGAGATTGGATGAACAGAAGAGGAAACCTTCACGGGATCCGAAAAAGTGCACATCTAAGCTATTGACTGGGTGGGGTGCCTAGAGAGGGATATGGGCACCCATGGGTGCCCTGGTCTATATTCTGGGCATCCTAGTCTACGTAAATTCTCTAAAAACCTCATATGAGGTGTCACAAAATGTTCTCTTGTGTTCACTTCTTTTCACATGAATGTCATTGTATGGTCGTCAATTTCATTCTAGACTGTAATGAATAATCACCTGCAAAACCCCAAACAAAGCATCAAAACCCTAAAAAAATAAAGATGCACATAAAGGATTTTTGATTTGTCCTCGGCTTCCAAATTGATGGACTTATCACTAAGCGTTGCACTACATCTTAGACCCAATGTAGTTCTAGGTGTGTGTGTGTGCATAATTGTGCCCTAGGTTTCTCTTGTGTCAGTCACACTTTGTGAAGTAGTGAGAAATAACTAGATGTAGAATGTAATAAATGTGTGCATGGAAACAATAAACTCCCCTCCTATGAAGTGTGATGTAGATGAACCAACCTTGTGTCCCTTGTGATGGAGCTAGATGGATGAAAATGGAGCTATAGATGTCTTTGATGGATGCAACCTTAGGTGGAGATAATAGATGCTTAGTGTTTGCTCCCTCATTATGGTTGCACAACTTTATATTTATATGGTTCTCTTGCTTTAATTTTGTAATCAACCCCAAAAATGCCGACCACCAAAAATGCAAGAAGCTCAAACAACTAAAAGTTGAGAGGAAAGTGTAAAGAGGATCAGGGTGCCTAAAGGGGACCAGGGTGCAGGGCACCCTAGTCTTGGCTGGGCACCCCAGTCAAAAATAGGGAAAACGCAGTATAAAGGTACAAAATGGGAAATTATGGTTGTAAGATCGGAAGAAACAACACCAAGCAAAACAAAACAGCCAAAAACATGGTTAAATTAGTATTCTTTTCACTCAAGAACCATATGAATAGTAGTATGAGACCAAGACTAAATAATTACCCAAAGTGTGTGATTTTGTGTCTACATTTTCCCCACTTTATGTTGGTGAGCGAAAATCTTAGTAACATAAAGTAGATAGAGATGTGTACCTTATATCCATATAGAGTGATGTAGAATGCGTCTTTGAAGGACTAGAAAAAGCGTGGAGTGAGAAAAAACATAGAGTGTCGAGACTAAAGATGCAAAAGTGAAGAAAAAGTGATGAGATCGAACCTAGGGTGAAAGCACGTGTGTGGTGTACTAGCATGGTTAGTGTCGTGTGCGTGATGTTGACTGCTTGCTTCCCATATAGATGAACCTACAAAAGAGAAGATGATCAAGTAGTCAAATACATAGGTATATGTGTAATGTGTAAAAATGCATGTATATATGTAAAAAGCATGTAAAGAAAGTACAAAAATGAAAAGGAATAAAAATTCATGTATATATGTAAAAAGCATGTAAAGAAAGTAAAAAAAATGAAAAAGGAACATGAGCTTTGATCCGTGATGAGAAAAATGGTGTAGCGTGAATGATCATGTTGATGTCATGAGAGTTTTTTTGGTGATCTCATGCCACCGGCTGAAGAATTGTAGGGAGGAAAGTCTCATTTATCCTCCAACTCAGTAACTACTTCCGAGAGGCGAAGAGAACTCTATATTGTCTAGTTTTAGGGTGATCCGATGCCATTGGCCGAAGTAATGTAGAGAGGAAGTTATGGTTTATCCTCTAACGTATAACTACTCCCCAAAATGCTAAGGAAAATTTATCCTATAAAAGACACTATATATGGAGTTCTCAGTAGAGTGTCTGAACTCGCTCATTGTGTAACCCATTATGTCATGGACAAAAATTGAAAAACTAAATTATACTGGTGTGTGTAAACCCAAATGATGCCCCCTCTTTGGGGGCACATATGATGTCACAAATAGGAGAAAGCGGCCCAAAAAGAGGACCAACTATGGATACTAAAAATTTTCCCTGCATAGGGGAGGGGATGTGCTTGGTAGAAACCAAGGCACAAACAAACAAGGTATCTAGAAACAAGTGTTAGTACGAACATGCATGTAGAAAAAAGTGTAAGCTAAACAGAGAATGTGTAACCTAGAACATAAGAAAATAATGTAAACACCCAAGAAGACAATGTAGGCCACACAAAGCGGGTTGCAAACATGGGACACCACTCACTATGTCACAAGACACTTAAGACCGAAGTGGCCATAAAACAAACAAGTGTGCACACAAGACAAAGGGAAAATCCCACAAACAAGAACAAGCAATAGCAAACAGTGTAACAAACAAGTATGGAAAAAATATCCATGTATGTCAAATTTCTGCACGTGAAACACCCATTAGCATGTTAGAAAGATAAAATATATGTCAAAGTGTGTGTAAACCAATAAATTAGTGTGTTATGAACAAAATGAAACAATAACACATGTAGTGTACGAATGTGGATCCCCCAGGAACCGTTGTGGGACTGGTAGTCAAGCATCCATGTTGCGTGTAGTATCCTTGTATAGTCTATGATCACAACTAGAAAGCAAGTGAATGCGCATGTGTGAATGATAATGATAATGACATAAAATATATCTATTTAGCTTGTGTAATAAAACGTACATGTAAAAGCAAGTTCAAGCAAGAGTAAATGCAACCATAAAATATAGTATGTTGTGGATGGGTGGAATGGGATGTGGTGTGAATGATATGATTCACATACCCCCTGAGTGAATGGAGTTATATGCAGTGAGGTTCATTTAATATGCATCCCTTGGGAGTCAAGAATGAACCGTAAATGAGAGTGCATCATTGGGAAATGGTCGAACTATGTGTTGTGTGTAGTGCATTGTGATGAGTGTGTAGTGATGAAATGTGACATAAATGAGTTGTGTGTGATGATGTAGCCTAAGCATATATCACTACAAGATGAATAGAAAGGAGTGGTGATTTATCCTACAATGTATACCACTAAACGATGCTAGCAAAAGTGATGATGTAGCCTATCACGAGATGATGCTAGAAGAAGTGACCTTGTAGCCTAAAGCGTATATCACTTAATCTAGGAATGTCGCATGAGAAAATATTGAATGGTTGAATAGGTGAGCATGATGTATTCCATTTGTAATGTATACCCTCAACTTGATTCAAGTATGGATAGTGGGACTAGAGTGCGTCATATGGTAATGAGTGCGGTGTGTAGTGTGTAGTGTGTAGTGTGTAGTGTGTAGTGTGTAGTGTGTAGTGTGTAGTGTGTAGTGTGTAGTGTGTATAGGATGCCCTCAATGTCAAGTGTCAACCGAAGCACAAGAGTGTGTCATCGGGTAATGACAATGGATGTGTATCGATATGTATGTGCTAGTGTGTAAATAAGATGAGTATATGACATGTGTTGATTCTAGGGGGTGCAGATCTGCAATGCCCCCAAAGTGTACTATGATGATGGAGATTTAGTCAAACATGTTCGATGGATCAATGTAAGTAGTAGTTTCTTTAATGAAAGTGAGTGGGCATTGAGGTGATAAAGTGTAATATCCCTTATGGGATACTACTTAAAAATGCACAAAATATGGGAAAATTGCAGCAAAGTAAAATACTACTTTATGCAGATTTTTACAGGTAAGGACAACAAACGGTATTAAATTGATGTCACACAAAATATTTTCCCACAGTACATGAAATTTGAGGGAAGCTTGCAATAGTAATATTAAACACTATGAAAACATTTTTGGAATAATATATTGTTGCTAGAAATATTACAGAATGCCCTAGGCGGTTGGAAACTTCAGAGGCTCGTAACTCTCCAAATACCGGAGAAGAAATTAAGGGTATTTGGTAATAACAGTAACAATTAAAGGAAATAATATTTCCACCTTCAGATCTGGGAATGGTCAACTGGAAAACCATCCAAATAAAGGTTGCACCTTCGGATCTGAAAACGGACGACTGGAAAACCCCCAAATAAAGGCTTCAAGTCGCCTTGTTTGGAATGGGGTCAAAAAATGATGGAGGCACCTTCAACATGCTGGCATGCCCATCCCAAATGGTGTCGTGAATCGATGACGGAGCCCCTCTGATTATCTTCCCCAAATTCCCCCAAAACCCTCGAGATCCTTCCTTTGAAACCTATGTTAATGTCTCTGCGTCGCATGGCCCTGATAGCGGCTCCAAAATGACATACTAGGGTAGATCTCTCACTACCGAAGAATGCCCTACTAGCTAGGGATGGGTCTCTCACCACCGAAGCTAAGGTCCCTGTGGGATTCAACTCCACAAGTTGTAGATGCGCAACAGCAACAACTACACGAGAAGGGGTCAATAAAAATGTATGTAAAAAGGTTCCTCTCCTTTCTCTCCCAGATCCTTATATACTTTCCAAGGAAAAAGAGTCCTAATAGACCTAGATTCATTTCATTCCACAGAGGGTCGATAAAATAAAAGAAAATAACTTAAGTTATTTTCCCCCTTTGAGGCACCATGGTCTAAAAGTGACCCTCAACGCAAAATTTGAATATTAGAGCCACGTGGCCCCTTCCCAATTGCTCCCGCGTCCACAACCCCTTTGGGTCGACCATGGCTTGAACTCAACTTGACCCTTAGGCCTTTAGCGTAGGAAAAGGGGACATTACAGTCCTCCCTCCCCGAGAAATGCTTGACCCCAAGCATTATCATGTCCTGCTGCAGAAGCTGAATACCACGCCGTAAGTTTCTCCACCTCACCCTACCATCAACCAAGGATCGGTGTAATCTCGAAGTAACCAAGAAACCCCACGCAGTCATCATGACCTCCATATGGTATTGAGAGCAATGGTGTCCGTGAAGTAGAATGATACCCAAACTAACTCTCCACCGGTACCCGCACCGAAATTTCCAATCTGTCCAATCCCTGCCAATGCAAGGTTGTCATCATGTGATCACTCACTGCCTCTCCAATCAACCCCTGGGTATGAAAGTCCACTCTGAATTCTGTAGAACTCCTTGGATCAACCTGTGAAATAACTCTGTATACACACAAAGTGTGTCGACTCTCCCACATGACCCACATTGGTGTGAGGGTACAACTCCTCATAATGTATCTCGATGTGTCCCACGGGGGAAAAATCCCAAGATTCCAGTACATGGTCAACCGACAATGTCAACTCCACATAGTTCACCTCCTACGATGAGTGATAACCTACTGAAAAACCAGGTAACTGAGTCGACTCCATCCTTCCACTGACTAGCACATGGGTGAAATTCCCACCGTGCCTAGAAGCAACAAAATACATAGGAGTGTTATCCCCTGTTGACTCAGAACATGCTGAACCTGTAAGCTCGATTTGTTATAACAACAAACCGTACATCCCTGTATGAAGTTGGGGATATCCTCCCTCAACCCATGCCTTCTGAACCTCTCTTATATGAGCTTGTAGGTCTCATCGAAGCTCAGGTGTCCAAAGTCACCAAAAAACAATGCACATGTCACAATATCTCCACCCTCAACCCTGAGTCTGACACTAGGTATAATCTGCCATGATAGAATATCATGTCATCCTCCAATCTACAGGTGTCATCTTGTATGTGACCATCCAGAATCTCGTAAGTGTGTCGGTTCTTGGAGTACTCAACAAGAAAATGAGATCTCCAGTCTACCGACCCCTTAAATAACCAACATGATGATAAACTCAGAGGATCTGAGCCTATAAGCCCAATCTCTGTAACTGTCTCATGTGCATTATTGTTGGTCACCTCCACATCCATCCTACTTAGCATCGATCCACGACAATAAAATTCCTCAAAGCATCTCGGAACATTCTCTCCATCCCCTCATTTGTAACTACCCTAAGTGCTCCCTGTAGATAATCCCCCGAAAATCACATTCCGGCCCCGGGATTTAAACTTTAGCTCCATTGTCTAAAATTTAGTCTGAAAATCCCCAAGAGAGCGAAGCCATTGCACTCTCAGCACTATGTTGGTCACTCCCATACCAACGATGTGGAGATCATCGGTAACTGTATAGTTACCCATCGTGATGCTCATTTGGGGAACCCGCCGTGTGCACCTCATAGACTCTCCATTGGCTACAACCCCATTGAGGCCCTCAAAATCCTTTGTCTGTAGTCCTCACCTCTCAACCAATGAGGCATCAATATAGTTGCGGGTTTCCCCACTATCAATGAGTACCCCAACTCGACTGAACCCGCATAACTCCTCTAATCCTAAATGCCTTGTACATCAGAGTACTAGGCAATGTGGCTATAATCTCCGAGGAAAAGTCTTCTCCTCCTACCCCGCATCAGCACTATCCAACACAACCCCATCTCCATCATCCATCTCGCGAGTCTCTAACTCCTCACCTCTATCACCCTTGCTCTCCTCGAAGACTTCAATGAATTGAGCCTTCCCTCTACCTCTGCAATCATGTCCTGGGATCCAAGGTGTGTGGCAATCGAAACATAGTTTCTTTTGCCTCAACTCATCTCTGTGTTCTCGGGAAATGATTGGCTTTTTAACCACCTCCTGCCTCGATGGAGGCTCCCTCTGCTGACATTCATCTGATCTAGATGGAGGTTCCCTTTGTTGAACGCGAGGTGGAGCCCTCACTTTGGAGTGGATAACTCCAAGTCCCGAGCTTTCCTAACAGCCTCATGCAAAGAAGAAGGTTCAAATGCCTTCACAAATCCAACGAAAGCATCAGTCAAACCTACTATGAACAGCGAAATCAACCTCCTCTCCATGACATCAGGTACCATGACTGGTAATCTCTGAAAATTTGTGATGTATTGATCCAGGGGACCGGTTTGTCTCAAATGAGTCCACTCCCTGAAATACCTATCAGGTTACCTCCTATCAATTTTTCTCACCAACCTCTACATGAGTTGTAATGTGTGTGTCCTGTGTAATCAGCCCATTTTGCCACCAATCATGAGTGTCTGAAAGATCCCCAGATGGATCCTCCTTACACTCCAATGAGTTTTTATATCAAACAAAACAACAAATACAGATTTATGTATTTTATGGCAATTTCCCTAATGCAGATCTGGAAAATGCGACTAGGGTTTAATAGAGATGTCAATGTAAATAACACCCAATAATAATACTTTTGATTTCTAATGACTGCCCAGATATTTAGAGACTGAATTATACAGAAAACTGAACTTATTACAGCCCAAAATAACCCAGAAAATCAGATCTGAAGTCTGTTATTATTCAGCACTGGAAATCTTCAAAATACACTTCAGAAAATGATAAAAAGTACAGCAATTGGTTTACAGTATTATGGCAAACATTTGACAAATATTTTTGGATGAAAATACCTCTAGAATCGCTGCCAAACTGCTTACATTAGGTCGACCCAACTGCTGATTGAAAATCACTGAAAAACACCTTCAAACCTCTTCACACACACTGCTGAACTGAACCTGGAAATCTGATGAATAACGCTGGAAATTTCTGAGTGAAATCCCCTCTCAATCCCTTGGGGTTTTCGTCCGCAAGAGATAAATCCACAAGGGTTTTCGTCCTTGGAATTTATGATAAAAGCTTAGAGCTCTTAACAATGCAAAAGATGATAATAAAAATCTGGATGCCTCCATACAAGTCGACTTGTTCTTATAAAGGGAAATTAGCCCAACTACCACCTCTAACCCAGCCAATCAAATTATTTCACTCCCCTATGTTGGTCGCATTTTCCTCTTTTGGGCTTAGTGGCACGATTTCCCAAAAATGACTCCCAAAGCAAGTCGCACTTTTCCCTTTCAAATACAATTACTTTTAATTGTATTTTGGTGTTGACATTTTAATTTATTATTAAACTTTATTATTTATTATATGTGCTTTTCATAATATTATTTTTAAAACAATAGCACAATATAATAAAATAATAAAGCTTAGTCACCCTAGAAACCCCCTTGGCCGTCGGGTAGACAAAAAGGGCCAAAGGTCTTCGTCCAAGCTTATTCGAAAAGAGGGGACATTACAGTGTCTCCCTCAAGATGTGAGCTTGCAAACTTAATTGCATCTTCCTCGCGCATAGGATTTGAGTCGGAGTATGTCTTCGACTTCTGGACCCAAGACGGTGTAGTACACTTCTTAGAACCGTCGAAGTGTGGAATGGAGATCTGTCCCAATCTCCTCTATAACTCTAGTACCTATTTCTGTTGATCTCTCTTGGGTCTACTGCCAACCTTCATTTTGCAATATTCCTGGAATGGCATGTTGTTACGAAGGCCTTCACTCGAGGTCTGGTACCTCTCCCAACAAGACTCCTCATCCAACATATCTACGGGTTGTTGTGCCTAGTTAACTTTCAGATCCTTCAAGAAAAATGGTTTGTGAAGCCCCAAAGGCTGGCAGAAGAATGGGAGGCCGCTGCCCGAATGTCCACTCTCACCTCTTTGCCCCTGTTGTCCCATATTGTTATTTTCTCCTCTCATTATGACTATCTTGTTATACACGGTCCAAAGCAAGAAGATGATTAAAAAATATTCTCCTACCCCTCTTTGCAATCAAAAAACCAATGCTAGTACCTTGAGAGGTACTCTCCCTTCTTGCACCAGAGTCTCCAATGAAGAAATCATGCTTGCCAACACTTGTAATCCCAAAAGACACATTTGAATTCCTTCTTTGGCTTATGAAATCAGTCACGAAGTTTTCAACATCGAACTAATAGTTTTGGATAAGCGCCACATATTACCAGGATCCCATAGCTTATAATTCCCCGAGCCCTTGTATACATTAAGTGGGCTAAAACTTGCCATCATATATCATCCCTAAATGCCCATATACACATAGTTAGAGTAATGGTCCAACAACTCCATGATGAAGACTTCGTCATCTACCATACCATGCATCTCATGATGGAAGTAAATTGTAATAGGCGATAATAAATAAGACACATTAGTGTGCTCTTCATACCCTTCAAGCCCATCAATGCCCTCTGTGTGTTCAAGATAGACATATGTTGAGCTGCCCCCAACATTGTTTCTTGAGTGCCTATTGAAAGTATCTGAAAGCTGATCAACAATTGTTGGTTTGGAAATTACAGCAGGCTGCAATTTTACACAAGTGTCAATGTGAGGCTCCTCCTCATGTGTCAGTTGCTCCATAGAGTCTTCTATCGTGGGTGTAGACTTCCTTGCATCACTTCCCTCATCGTTTCCTTGAACTCTTGTATGTGTTGTCTTGCTTGAGTCGCTATCAACCTAGCAGCTCTAGCTCTGTTATTCCCTTCCTCACACTTTTTAAGAGTTTCCATTACATCCTCCTTGCTTGCATAAACAAGTTTCTTCTCCTGAGCTGGAATAATTTCTCTAACAAGCAAAGTTTCACTAATGTAATTATTTTTCTCAATGGAACTCATACCCTTTTGTCTAGAAGATTCTTCTACAAATGAGTTCTTTTGTACTTTAGGTACCGACATATGATGATCTCACTTGGGCTTGCTACCAATCTTCATCATGCAATAATCTGGAAATGACATATTATCTCTAAAACCCTTACTCAAAGATTGGTATTTCCTCCAACAAGAATCCTCATCAATCACCTCTATTGGCCGCCCTTTATCACTATTCTCACCATGTTCCTTATTGTCCCTAGATCTGCTTTGATTCACATTTTGAGTGAGTTGGCTCAAATAAAGGTTAGTGGCTTCTGTTGTTTCACCATGTTGGTGAACATTTCCTTCATAAAACCCACATTGAGATCTTTCCAAACTACCATATTTAACCCACACAGGTTGGAGGAACAACAGCTTTGATACCATTGTAATATCCCTTATGGGATACTACTTAAAAATGCACAAAATATGGGAAAATTGCAGCAAAGTAAAATACTGATTTATGCAGATTTTTATAGTAAGGACAGCAAACGGTATTAAATTGATGTCACACAAAATATTTTCTCACAGTGCATGAAATTTGAGGGAAGCTTGCAACAGTAATATTAAACACTATGAAAACATTTTTGGAATAATATATTGCTGCCAGAAATATTACAGAATGCCCTAGGCGGTTGGAAACTTTAGAGGCTCGTAACTCTCCAAATACCAAAGCAGAAATTAAGGGTCTTTGGTAATAACATTAACAATTAAAGGAAATAATATTTCCACCTTCATATCTGGGAATGGCCGACTGGAAAACCCTCCAAATAAAGGCTGCACCTTCGGATCTGAAAACGGCCGACTGGAAAACCCCAAATAAAGGCTACAAGTCGCCTTGCTTGGAATGGGGTCAAAAAATGATGGAGGCACCTTCAACATGTTGCCATGCCCAGCCCAAATGGATTCCATGAATCTGATCTAGAGCCCCTCTGATTATCTTCCCCAAATGCCCCAAAAACCTCGAGATCCTTCCTCTGAAACCTCTATTAATGTCTCTCGCCGCACATGACCCTAAAAGCGGCTCCAAAATAATAGACTAGGGTACATCTCTCACTACCAAAGAATGCCCTGCTAGCTAGGGATGGGTCTCTCACCACCGAAGCTAGGGTCCCTGTGGGATTTGACTCCATAAGCTATAGATGTGCAACAAGATAAATTGCATGAGAAGGGGTCGATAAAAATGTATATACAAAAAGGTTCCTCTCCTTTCTCTCCCGGCTCCTTATATACTTTCCAAGGTAAAAGAGCCCTAATAGACCTAGACATGTTTCATTCCATGGAGGCGTCAATAAAATAACTTAATTTACTTCCCCCTTTGAGGCACCATGGTCCAAAAGTGACCCACAACGCAAAATTTGAATATTAAAGCCACATGGCCCCTTCCCAATAGCTCCCCACATCCATAGCCCTTTGGGTCCGACCACGGCTTGGACTCGACTTGACCCTTAGGCCTTTGGCATAGGAAAAGGGACATTACATAAAGGTGTGTGGCCATCAAATGGTTCATCGTCATTGTAAGCTTCGTCCAGGTCTCGGTGATCGACATAGGTGTGGTCTAGACTAGACGATGGAATTACAAGTTTAAATATAGGAGGTGGTTGTTGAGCATGACCTAGTGATGTCGCATATACCTTTAATGGAGGAGTGATCTCAACCTTAAGAGGAGGTTGCTGAGTTTGACTTGATAGCATTGTAGATGACTGAGGAGAAGGAGGTGACAGAAGACAAACCTTAAGAGGTGATTGTGTAATTTGAGTGAGTTGAATAGGCGGTGGTTGACTGACAAAGAAGGCACATGAGAAATGGTAGCATGATTCTCATTAGATGTAGAAGGAACCAACTTAGGAGCCCATTTGGGTATAATATTTTGAGGTGGGCATGCAACGAGTGTTGTGCATTGAATGAGATAAAGCCATGGCGCTCAAGATGTCGATTCGTCATCGTAAAGCATAGAAATCGTTTTCATTAGGTCCATTGATGCAATGAAAATTGCAATATGGACGACCTTGATATTTTGTTACCCAATAAAAAGGATAGTAATGAGTAGGTGGTAAAGTGATCAACTCGACAAGCAAGGAGCTCGGTAAGAAGAACGTCAAGTTGCTTTATATTGCAATCAAAGGTAAGAGGCTCTAGTAATGGTATGACTTGAGGCTCACTGATATGAGTACATGTATTAAACATAGAATGAAGATGAGATGTAGAAGGAGAACAAACATTATCTGAGAAGCATCCTTAAGATGTTGGATTTCATATTTTAGAGATGTAATCGTGGATTCCATAGCCTGAAATTTGTCTTGAAATAAAGAATACAAATCTTGAATTGACTCCAATATGGGTTGATTAGATGGAGGATCACAAAGACTAGGGTTGTCAAATAAATGATCAAAAATAGCACTCACTTGATGCGGAGGTGTATCTCGGGAAGATACATGGTGTCTAGGGCCTTTTTAAGAACAACTTGGCAATTAGGATGCATTTGAAGTAAATTAGAAAAATAAATTTGAGGAATTTTAGGAGCCATGATAAAGAAGATGATATGCCAAAGAAGGATCTAAAAGACCGATCACGAGTGGGGTTCACCAAAATGATTAACTAAAATGTGAATATTCTAGTGTAATCTAATGTTATAGGAGTAGTAAAATAATTGAATAAATGAAGTAATAAAATATTGAAATAATACCCAAGCAATCTAAACAATGAAATGTAAAACCCTAATGTACAAAGAGGGTTAAGAAGGCCTTAGTTAATTCAATGATGTCATGGGACTGTGTTGCAGTGGAGACTAGATGAACAGGCGGAGGAAACCTTCGCACATGAGCCTAAAAAAGTGCAAATCCGAGCTATCAAACTAGGTGCAGGCGCTAGAGAGAGGGATAGGGGTGCCTTGGTCGTATTCTAGGCACCTTGGTCTATATAAATGCTCCAGAAACCTCCTCTAAGGTGTAGCAATATGTTCGCTTGTGTTTTCTTCTTGTCGCGTGAATATCGTTGTATGGTTGCCAATGTCGTTGTAGACATGCAATGAAGAATCACATGAAAAACCCCAGAAAAAGCATCAAAACCCTAAAAAAGAAATATGCATATGAAGGGATCAGATTGTCCTCAACTACCAAATTGATGGAATTTTCACTGAGGACTACACTACATCTCAAACTCAATGTAGTTCTAGTGTGTGTGTGTGTGTGTGTGTGTGTGTGTGTGTGTGTGTGTGTGTGTGTGTGTGAAATTGTGCCCTAAGTTGCTCTTGTGTTAGTCACACTTTGTGAAGTAGTGAGCAATAACAAAATGTAGAATGTAATAAATGTGTGCATGGAAACAATAGACTCCCCCTATGAAGTGTGATGCGAGATGAACCAGCCTTGTGTTCCTTTTGATGGAGCTAGATGGAGGCAACCTTAGGTGGAAATAGTAGATGTTTAGTGCTCGGTCCCTCATAATGGTCACATAATATTATATTTATATGGTTCCATTACTTTAATTTCATAATCAACCCGAAAATGCCGACCACCAAAAATACAAAAAGTTCAAATGGCTAGAAAGTGCCCAAAAAGTGAGAGGGAAGTGTAAAGAGGATCGGGGTGCTCGGAGGGGACCGGGGCACAGGGCACCCGCCTTGGTTGGGCGCCCGATTATTAATAGGAAAACACAATATGAAAGTACATCCGGAAAAATATGGGTCCAAGGTCGAAAGTAGCAAAGCAAGATGGCCAAAGACATGGGTTGATTAGTACTTTTTTACTCAAGAACCATATGAATAGTAGTATGATACCGGGACTAAATAATTACCCGAAGTGTGTGATTTTGTGTCTACAGTTTCTTTTTCATGGCTCATAAGGTTCCTCAAGTCTCCTTGAATCAATTGCTTCAAATTTACCCACATTGCAAATATGTTCTCCAAAAAACCCTAGACATTATGTATCTCCCTCGCAGTACGCCACCCACTCAAGTAAGTGTTATTTTCGATCATATATCGATGACTCTATTGCTCCTAATCCTCCATCCAATCAACCCATCTTAGAGTCAATTCAAGATTTACATTGTTTATTTCAAGACAAAATTCAAGCTATGGAAACAACGATTACATCTCTTAAAGCTGAAATCCAACATCTCAAGGATGCTTCTCAAGCCCATGCTAGTTCTCCTTCTACATCTCATTTTCCTTCTATGACTTCTACATGTGCTCATATCAATGAACCTCAAGTCTTACCATTATCGAGAACCTATCAAGTTTGATCTCAATGCTAAGCAAACATGATATTCTTCCTCATCTCCTCACTCATCAATTGATCAACTTGTCATCCACTAATTATTACCCTCTTTATCGGCTTGTTAAATATCAAGGTCACCCATATTGCAATTATCATCGAATTAATGGACATAATAACAATGATTGTTATGCTCTCAAACAAAAAATTAGCCACCTTAAACATCGTGGTTTCATTTTATTTGCTACACAAAATGTTATTTCATGCTCATCTCAATTCCTCAACCCCACTTTGGGCTCCCAAATCTGATTCATCCATGTCTAATGATTATCATTCCATCATTACTAATATTCCTCCTTCAATCAGTCAAAAGCCGCATGTCCAACCAAATCCAACTAAACAACCCCCTGTAAAAATCATTCCATCTCCTCCTCCTCTCAAGTATTCTATAGCGTTATCAATCCCAAATAAGCTACCACCATTCAAGGTCCCTCTCCATCCTACTCCACTTCAACATCCAATTATTTTTGTCAAACAAACTATTCCTTATATTGATGGCCAAGACACATTTCAAGCTCCACCACCATAGCATGGTCCTTCTCACATCACCGCATAACTCTTCATCATTGGCACACTTGAGAGGGCATTGCACTTCTCCCCCTTCTATCCCTATCAATTGTCTCTAGTATCTACTATCACACTTAACACTCTACGCTTCGTGATTTGTCTTTTTTAACACTTTCAAACCCTTTGATACACGCATTATATCGTCATTACCCTATGACGCACTCTAGTTCCACAGTTCATACTCGATTGTTGAGGGTATAAATCTAAAATGAACCTCACCACATTCACTCTTCACACTCTATGTTTCACGATCTCTTTCTATCACACATTTTCAATCAATTTCCCAATGGCACACTCTTGTTCTATGGTTCATTCTTGATTATTAAGGTGTCTTTTATAAATGAACTTCATCTCATACACATCCTTTGGGGGCACGTCACTCTTATCCATCTTCACACATTGCATACCATCCCATTCACACTCACATCATATGCATATCTTGGTTACACTTTTGCTTGCTTATACTAGTTACATGATGTACTTTTCTTATTATGCTAGTCAAATACTTAGTATGTCATTATCTTTATATATACACATGCGCATTCACTTGGTCTCTAGTTGTGAATGCAGATCTCTTATAGGTCCTTACACACTGTAATGATGTTTGGCATTGTACCTCTTACCAGTCCCACTAAGGCTCATAGGGGCATCTACTTTCTCACACATTACAGGTGTTATCATTTCATCATATACTACTTCTTATTCTTACTAGCACACTATTTTACATTGATACATACATGCTTTGACATACTTTTTATCTTTCTAACATGCTAAATGAGTGCTTCATGTGCAACATTTGCCTTGCAGGACTATATGCCACCATGGTTATCTGATACACTTTGTTTGTCATTGTTTGTCATTATATGTTATTGTTTGTGGGCTATGCCCTATGTTTTGTATGCTCATTGTATGTTTTTGGCCGCTTCGGCCCTAATTGTCTTGTGACATTGTGAGCGATGTCCCATGTTTGAAACCTTTGTTTTTCATGGTCTATCTTGTATGCACACTTGCTTGTTACATTATTTTTCTATTACATGCTTGTTACTTTTTCTACTAACACATGCATCTAGCCACTTTGTTTGCATGTGCCTTAGTTTCTACCATGCACATCCCCTACCCTTACAGATATATTCCAGATCAGCATCAAGGCCTCTCTTTTGTGCCACACACTCCTATCGACATCGCATACACCCCAAACGAGGGGGCATACGGTGGATGAACAAATCGCCTCATACACACAGCTCATAGCTACAAAACAACATCGCACATCGAGAATAAGAACAAGAACACAATTATAGAATGACCCAGAATCTGATTTGGGTCCTCATCACAGCGCATATACCGGCGCTCATACTCATATAGGAGCGCTTGGGTGCTTATGTCCTCCTCAGTGCGCTAATGCCCTAGGGGCACACACAATCAATTTCTCATATCAACATAGTTCACATAAGCCTTCAGAGCAGTTTGACAATATCAGGCACAGTCCTCCAACAACATAATGCATGCAATCTCCTTCAATCGGAACTAATTTGAGACAGTAGGAACAAAATAGGGACACGCCATCTGCAGTTGTGTTTATCGAGCAAATTCATGGAAGGAGAGTAACACTAAACCTCTCTCTCCAACACTTGTTCTTTGGAATGAGATATCCAAAAAAAATCACACTTTGCGTGAGATCGCCCAAAAAACTTGCTCTTTATAGCACTTCAGGGCATTTTCTATCCTTTTACACTCTTCTACATTAGGTGCACACTTTCCTTTTACACACTTTCACATGCATTTACATACTTATACACATTTTTCTCTGATTTATCATATATGGGACTTTGACTACATTCTTGCTCTTCTTTTTGCAGGTTCATCCTTACAAGAAGCAAAGCAACAAGCACAACAATAGGTACGAGCAATTCACACGCTTCACCCCTAGAGTCACTTTCTCTTCCTAGTTTCCACGCTTCATCTTTGCACTCATTCCACACTTCACTTGTCCACTCGGCATGCATTTCATTGCATGCTCTCTGATCCAAGGTATGCATCTCTTATCTACTTTATGTTATTGAGTATTCACTCAACAACATAAAGTGGGGAAATGCAGACACAAAATCATGCACTTGGATACATTTCTAGGTCATAAACACATATTAGCATTCATATGATTCCTAAGCAAGAAAGCTAGTGATTGATGATTGTCTTTGGCCTTTTTTTTCGTGTTTCTTATTTTCTATTTTATCTTACAACCCTATAGTCCAACCAATATTTTGCTTATTTATCTTTTATGACTTCGGACACTAGCGCCTAGCGAGGACAGAACATCCAAGTGCCTATGTCCCCCGGGCGCCTCTGACCCTTTTCTACCTTACTCGCTCCTTTTGGACCTCTTTTATCTTTTAAGCATCTTTTTCACTTATGGGTCGATCTTTCAATTGTCAATTATTAAATTCAAACAAGGGAAACATATAAATACAAAGTTGTGTTCAAAATAAAGGACCAAGCACTAAGAATTACTAGCATCACCTAAGCTTGCATCCAAAAGGCACCTAAAGCACTCTAAAGCATCCATCTAGCATCCATTCAAGGGACAAGGGCTACAACAACTCTGCATACACTACATAAGAAGAGGGAGTTCATTATTTCATCCACACATTTTATTACATTATTGCATCAAGCTACTGATCCAGTTATCAAGTGCAACTTGCACAAGGGCATCCTAGGGCACAATTCTACACACACTCACCAGAACTACATGGAGTCTGAGATGTAGTGCAGCGATCGATCATATGTTCACTCTTGGAGTGACTTCATGGGGTCATCGACTCCCCATATTGCATCTTTCTTTTTAGGTTTGATGTGGTTTGTGGGTTTTGTAGGTGAACTTCTATTTTGCAAGTTATAGGTACCTTTGGCATTCATTGTGTAATTATCTCGCGATCAACACAGATTGATTATGACATGCTTGTGACACATTAGAGATCATATATGAAGCTCCTATACAATCATGGGGCCCAAATCCAATCACCAAAGACCCCACGCGCCCTATCTTGTCTGCAAGCGCCCTTGTACGTCATTTTTCGTGAGTTTGAGAATTTACAAAGACCAATAACGACGTTGTTTGCATCATGTACATCACTTCTCCCGCTCAAATCACTTCCAGATTACACAAATATCAACTAAGTCCTCTCTCCTTATTTTCTTAGGGTTTTATATTTTAAATCTTAGTTTGCTTGTGTCATTTCTTTACTTCAACATTTATACAATCATTTGATTCAAGTAGTGACTACGAAATATTATATTTAATCCTAATTAAATTAAATCACCTGACCCATTACAATGGAAATGTCTTCCTTATTTTATACTTTTAGCATGTAACTACCTTCATGGTAAGAACATGGATTTAAAAAAATTCACTTTCGCTTAAGTTACAACTTAAAGTGATCTTATAGTTGAGTCACTTAAGTTTTACAAAAACACTTTTTCCCAACGAAGAAATAGAAATCGCTTAAGTGATGAGAAACACTTTTTGCCAACAAAGAAATAGAAATCATTTAAGTGATGAAAGCAATTTTCCCAACGAAGAAATTTAAATTCACTTAAGTGAAGTGGAGAAAATGAAATAATGATTTCCATCCATGAAGGTTTCTTTGCATGATATACTCGAGAACTTTCACCTTCAACACTAGCAACCTTGAATTCTAGGATAGACCCAAATAAATCCTTATCCTTCGGGAAGAGAGTGTTTCCAACAAATCAACACATGATTATCAAATATCTGAAATCATTAACACCTATGAGGACCAATCTGATTTTTTGAATTGAAATGGATAATCCCTTCGCTTGATACAAGTTAGTATGATGAAACCTTGCTATGATAAAAGTTTGTTTTCCACTAGTCATCCTACCTCGATATTGTTGAAGTTCATATGATCAAATTTTCCATCACAAATGGTAAAATCATCATGAATACACTTCAAAATTATGGTTCCATGATTAAGAGCCCATGAACAAATTTTTGAAAATATTCGATGAGTAAAACTCAAACTATGAGAAAAAAAACCCTTCAAATGAAGGTAAAAATAGTACTTTAGAAATGGTTCCCCATAAAATGTATGCAATTGTTGATGTTATGAAACATACACAAGATTAATCCTTCAAGATATTTCTAAGAGTTTAAATGGGATACAAAACAGAGTTTGTATGCAAAATTTATAGTCAAAACAAGATTGGTTCTCGAAACTACCTCAAGTGTCTTTGTTGAGAACTAATGAGTTCCCAAAAGTGGGCCTAAATGCATTTTTGGAACAACTTAAGTGAAAAGTGCATGGAGAGGTTATTTGGAACACTTAAGTTCCAAAAGCGCATGGAGGAGTGTTCATGAAAACAAGGCAAGAAAAAAGTGCACACTCAACACCCAAATAGAAGATGAGAGCAAAAGGTCCATCAATAACATGATATTAGAACAAGGTAAGTATAAAGTGCATTTGGATAGGAACTTGGGAACATGCATAGTGCAAAATCACATTTGGTGAGTAACTTAAGCACATGAATAGTGTAAAATCACATAGGAGACATGTTCTAAGAACTTACTTGTGTAAAAGCACATATATCGTTTGTTCTAAGAACTAACTCAAGTGGAAAAGTGCACGGGAAGGAGGTTTCAAGAACAACAAGTGCAAAAATTGCATTCCATACCCTTTTCGAGAACAACTTAATCTCAAAAGTGCACTTGGGAGTGCCTGCAAGAACCAAAGCACAAAAAGTACAAAGTCAATGCAAGAGTAGAATGAAGAAGTTCCAAAATGCATCATGGAGGTGTTTTAAGAACCAAAATGGTGCAAGAGTGGGACTAGAACAACTTAGAGCCGATTTTAATGCAAATGAGGCTTTTAAAATAACTCAAACATTCAAAGTAATGATCAAAACATGTGTATCAATTCACCATAACAAAAATGGCTTGAAATTTGAAATTGCACAAGGAAAGGACAAGCTTGCAAGGCACAAACCAAGGTAAGAAAGTTGACAAATGTATACAATGAAGCCAATCATAAAGATAATTTAATAATGTAATATTTTTCAATGGTGTGAATCATGAGAATGGTTGAAAATTGAGCATAAAGTTTTTGCATGATAATAATGTGATGTGTTTATTTCTATTTTTAAATTTATTTTATCCCACCAAAAGCTGAATATATTTGAAATTTTGGTTAGAAGAAGTGTCGAGAATTAACCAAAGAGAAGTAAATATGGTTACAAAATCATTGGTTACATCCAAAGTGGGCTTGAATTATTAAATATAATTTAAAAGTGTGTTTTCTTTGACACATAAGAGAATAAGTGCTACCAAGTAGAGAGGACCACCTAAAAGTATTGAACAATGGACCGGAAAGGTCCGGGCGGCATCCTCAACAAGGTCGAGGGCGGCACCCCCAACACACTCCTTGTCATGATACGAGTGGAATCAAGGGACGACGCCCCGATGCCAAACACAATTTACCCTTTGTGTGGCCTTTGAAATGAACAAAAATCACTACCGCAAAATAAAAAATCCCTCTTTTTTACAAACAAAATTTTCCCTCATTTTACAAACAAATTTCTCTCTTCTTTACAATATAAAAATATGTCGCCACTTTTTCAAAATAATAGCCTACAATATTTTTCGCTCAAAAACGTAAGGCTCTCCCCTTTTTTTTTATAAAGTCTTATACAATAAAATGATCCCTTCACAAATTAATGTTCAAAACAATTCAAACTCCACCCTTTAAAGGCAAAATATATGGTAGGTGGGTTAGAGAGAGTTTTGAACCCAAGACCTCCACCAACCTAGTGATTTAGCCAAAATATACTCCTAATCGGTTTATTGAATAATTCAAACATGTAAATGAAGGAAACTAATTTTAACCTTAAAAACTCGTGAATCCCTTTTTTTAAAATGGAATTCTTACTTCTAAGGTTCCAACTTGGGTGTTTTTTTGGTTTTTTGTCCATTGAGTTGGAGTTTTGAGACATCATCAATGATGAAGATGAGTTTTTGTAGGGCTTATGAAATAGTAGGAGAGCCAAATAATGTGATCAAACAAGGCCGCCGCAGAGAGAAGAAGCACAAGTTAGCGTTGTGCAACCAAGTTGTGAGGTCGATCTACGGGGATCTATCACAATGCTAAAGATCAAAGCTTTGGTAGAGCCGATGAGCAATCGATTTGAGTGAGAGGAGCCAAAAAACAAGGGGCTGAGCTAGGTGCAAGAAAGGCAAATCTGCAAGAGAAACCAATGCAAGGTCAAATGGCAAGCCATCTAATATTTCAATGCACGTTTCACCGCTTCAATTTAATTGTCTAATGTCAAGCTTCTAACTTTGAATGCCCTGCTCTTGATAGGAAATGGGAAAGTCTGGAAGCTCTTCGAAGAATCATGCTTCACATACAACACTTCAACGCATTTAGGAATTCGAGGATCTACAAGAAGTGTTGCAAGGGCTTGTTAGATGTTGAATGGCGAGAGGTTGAACATTGTATAACATTGGAGAAAATGTACCTTGGCCACGCTCAATGCCAAGTCACAATGCAAATTGATGTGAATTGATGCACAATGTTCAAACAAAACCTTACAATTGTGCTTATAAATACCAAAATCCAATTCTAATTACGAATTTTGAGTGAAGAACTAGAAATGGAAGGATCATATCACAACCCAAACCGATCAAAATCTTGATCATGCTAATCAAAATTTAAACAGGTCTACAAAGTAGGCCGTTCCAAGTAAAGTCAATGCAATGAACGTACACATGGATCATGTTAATGTTGATCTAATGCAAGTCTTGGCCAGGACCAAACAAATGTAGAGATAATGCAGAATTTCAAAGCGAGTGTAATAAATAGGTGGCGTACGGTTTGTGAATGCTTGTCAAAACCCTTATGCACTTCTACATATCGGTTGTGCAACCTATATAAGAATAGATGTACAGCAAGGGTTGGATCAAAAAAATTAAAAAATCGAGAGAGTTTTAGTTGAGCAATGGCTATAGGAGCTTTCTCGATAACATGTCAAAGTACTGAGTACTCTTATCCGAACATGACCATTCCACTAAACCGAACCACGACAACAAGACATTGCACATACACAATAATTAAGCATAAACATGCAAAAATGGATCAAAATTATCTCCATACTATTGTAGCTCAAATGTGTAATCATGGATGATCTAAAAATACAAGTGGGAGTGCCTCTTAAATAGGCCTAAGATGTGGTTGCACAACAACTAAGTGATTGTTGTGAACCCCTCAAAAATAGGAGAATCCCCCAAGAATGTGGATCAAATAAATTCCACATACATGTGGGGATTATCTCCAACAATAATAAACAAACTCCCAAAAATAAGCTTAACTCACGAGTTAGTGTGAACACGCATAATACTAGGCTGGATACAAAATAGCTAGATACATGGGCCTAGTGTGAACATGCAACTCCAACAGAAATGGCATTCCTTTATACATCAACATTGTTCCTCCGACTTTCCCAACTCTCTTCATGCATTCATTTATCACCCCCATGTAGCTCTTACTCTCAATAGCGTCTAATGCAAGCCCCTTTGAACCACCTACCACGAATGAGTGTCATATTACTTCTCAATGTCTCGCATATCTACTTTGTCCCAAAGTGGGCTTGAAGAGGATTTCATAAGACACATCTTCGATTGAGTAGGATTCGATGATATCAAATTCATGGAGCAATCTTTAGGATCAATCCGCAATAATAACTTTCTGTGTCATTTTTCAATGCTCATCCATGCATTCAACCCTTGCCAAGTGGTCATTGGTTGCATCCTCCCTCTAAAGCATTTCAAAAGGTTAAAGAATTGAACGCAATCTAGGAAATCTACACGCCCTCTCTATTGGTTAAGGAGCAAGAAGAGGAGCTCTTCTTTCTCTTGAAACAAGCACTGGAGAAGGAGCTCCCAAATGGCCATGCCAACAAATTAGAGGTCACTTGAAAAATGGGAATAGAATGGAATAAGTCCTTTGTTTTGGCTAATCAGTTGAACCAATGTGAGAGGAAAATCTCCGACCTCTCAGTTTCCTCTTCTTCAAGCAAAATAGGAGGAGACATCTGTAAAGTGAGATGATTTACTATCATCACGCATTCATTGACTATGTCACCTTCACCTCTAAAAAAGCATCCATCATCTAACAAGCGTGGAAAACATGCTAGGGAGGTTGGCGGCTTGACAAATGAAGAATGGATTTACTGCAATCGCAGCTCCATCAAAATTGAAGAGAATCTCAAAGGCCGTCCACCCACACCCGCCCCACTCAAACAAAGGAAAATTGAGGTAACTTTTAAACAGAGGATCAAACAAAGGAACGTGAAGAAATACATGTGATGTAGCAACAAATTAGGAGCCGGAGAACGTAACAGTTTGGGTGGAAAGCCTGCAATAAATGTTCTTGCATCCCAAGAGGAAACTAAGAACTCAATGCATTAATGAAACTAATAAGGATATATGGTCAACTTAAGTAATGACAGAAACACACACATCTAGCTCCAAGAAAACTGGAGATGCATTGGACACATTGAGAAACAACATCCAAACATAGAAACTAGAGCAAAATGAGACGTAGAATGCCATAAAGGACTCGAGCACAACTTCTACTCTAAGGGTGTCAGCCTCACCTAGATAAAAACTTTATAATTGACCAAAATTCTCTGCTAGAAAAAAATTATAAAATTAATTTATGGTACATACAATAGCAGGATAATGAAAGGTCAGGGGTATGGGACTCCACCTAAACCTCCAAACCAGTATTTCACATCATTACCACCAAGAAACAAAAATTTTGGAGTCTGAAATAACCTCAGATAGGCTTATTCCTATCACTATTGCTGGATTATATAAAACTATCATCATAACAGTTGGCCAAGGGCGCCAAAATTCTTCATGCGACTGAAACATAGCAGTAAAAATAGCCCCGAGTATAATAGAACATAACACCAACCATAGCTAGGACTGAGAAACACAAAACCATACAATACATTGCATATTACAGGTGCATAAACACCACCGGGAGGTTTACACTGCCTTTTGTGCTATGTTGCTGACAATGTAAAGCCAAATAGTTGCTAGCCTGCAAATTTCTTTCGATGGCAGCCACGTACTTCAACAAAAGTTAGTTAATCTCCAAGTATTTTTGTTTCCATATACAGAATATTTGTTAAGCTAGAATAGATAGCCCCTCTTGTACTTTTAGTGTAAGAGAAGATTCATTTCTTCCTAAACATAAAAACAGCATAAAATGTTAGCTTATATACCAATCCTGTTGGCGGGGCTCATATTCAACATGCACCCACTGTTTTGAAGTTTGATGTGAAAGTAATCAATCCCAAATTTCATGGTTGGCAATGAAGTTTGATGTGAACCTATCAATCTCAAATTTCGTGGTTGACAATGAAGTTGCCCCAAAGTTGCAGACCGAATAACAGTTCAAAACTTAGGTGACCTAATTCACCAATATTCATTGGAGATGTTGGAAGGTTTATAAACCAGAAGAGGCCCAATAAAAATGATATTAAATCTCCATGCTTAATCGACCAATTGAAAATGTAACCTATCCGTATGTGCTTTCAACTTATTTTGGAAGCATAAGCACTTCAACTCAAATATTTAAACTTAAAATAATGAAATAAAAGACCCTTTTTAATCATTGTTACTGTTATTATTATTTTAATTTGTCTGAGTGTTCATCATTTCATTAATACAGGAAAATGGTTAACATCATGATCTTGGATTGTATAGGCATTCTCTCTCCAACTTGTCTTTAGAGCATTAAAAACATTTGTAACCTGTCGTACAACCTATCGTGTTTCTATTTCTTCAACTTAAACTCAATTTTTTCATGGTATTCTTTGCTGAAGAATATTTCTGCAAATTTTGTGGTATTATTTTTTTATCAAGTTCAAGTTGAACTTGAGCTGCGTGACCTAGTACAAATCCTTGGAATTAAAATGTAAGGATTACAATGGAATGGAATATGGTTGAATGAGAACATAATAGCAAAATAACCGAACAACTCAATTCAGCAACTATCATGGCTGCTACTTTATCTAATCAATTCAAAATAAAACCATGGGAAACAAAGAAGAAAACAATCATTTTACACGATACAGATACAGTAGATATAATCCTCTCTCGGATGCTTTCATCAACAATACCAATTTGTGGCTTTATGGAGGTAACAGGACAGTAATGAAACTCATTCTATTTCAATCTGCTGAGGTGTTTCATCATCTACTTGAGACTGGGGTTCCTCGTCTTGGCCTTCGTCTTTGTTTATACCAGCAGCTTCAGCTGTCCTGGCAACCCATTCCCTCAGAGGATCCTCCTGCAAGTCAAGCCTTAAAAGACCAGCAAACACCCCTCCCAAAAATGCAACTGGCTCCTGCTTATCACCACACATTGCACAAACCCAAGTTATTCCTCCATATACCAACACAAACATATATGTGTGTGTGTATATATATATATATAATTTGTCCTTTGATTTGGCTAAAGCTTAATGACAATCTTCCCTGTCCTTTTCCAACAAAAAAATGTTTGGCGGTGGTCTGTCTATGACTAAAAAGGTTGCCAAAAAAATTTAGATAAATGGTTGAATCATTGGAACATCTGTGATGATCTGCCATTGATTGGATTGGACAATATTAAATCTAACACTCAAACTAAAATAATTGAAAACAACTGGAACAACAAAGAAATTCAAGACAAGAAAAGACTGGTTTTTAAGTATATTTTCAATTACAAACTAAAGCATCCAACCAACCCGCATAAAATATCCAGTGACAGAAAACTAAACATCATTGCAAAACTAAAAACCAACTCATTCAAATTACACAGTGAAACTCCTAGATGGACCATCTAAGAACACAGGGAACAAGGAAATCTGTATGGCTTATAATTTGAATAACATAAGAACTGAGACAAATTTCATTTTAACCTGCCCAGTATATAATGATGTTAGATACAATTTACATGTATATGCAATCATAACCTAGTATATTAAAGCTTAAATCCAAACAATCAAACAACGCATGTGGAATTTATTGCAATAAATAAACAGTCGTACAAAAACCTTCTAAACAAGTAAACATTCAATAAGCTTAGAGAACACTTTGGCCTTTAAAGGCATTAGTAATTCTCTCTCGCTCTCTCTCTCTCTCACACACACATAAAGTAGGCATTCCGTATGGATGAATGAATATAAACAGTCTGAATGCATTCATAATGTAGAATATGGAAGTATG
Source organism: Taxus wallichiana var. yunnanensis (assembly GCA_018340775.1). Lineage (NCBI taxonomy): Eukaryota > Viridiplantae > Streptophyta > Pinopsida > Cupressales > Taxaceae > Taxus > Taxus wallichiana. The sequence continues at coordinate 683,335,947 of CM031243.1, forward strand.
TATACCCAGAGAACTCCAATTCACATATATATTGTGTATAAAAAAGCAAATGGTGTTACTGGGTCTAGAGCATCCTTTTTCTTTTTTAATAGATATATATCTAACAATACATACATATATGTGTGTATATTGAGCAGAATCTACCGTACGGATGAATTAATAGTGGGTATATTCAGAAACTACAATCCATTCATCCATACAGTATTACCCCTGATCATCCATTCATACAATGTCCAAGCAATTTGAAGTATAAGATATTCATATAACCCTTGTCATTCATCTGTATGGTATATAGGCAATTGAAGTTATTGTGTATAACTGTATTTTTCATCTACATTAAATGTTCATAAAGAGGGTGTGTAGATGGAGTATACACCCAATTGAAGTTATTGGGTGTAGTTCTATTCATTCTTACAGTTTTATATGCCACTATCCATTCTCAGGAAATTGAAATTATTTGGTAACACTCTATTCAATCATCTATATAGTTGGGTACATCCTATTCAATCATTTATCTGGATAGTTAGGTGCACCCTATTGATTCATTCATCCATGCAGTCTGGCATACTCTATTCATTCATCCCTCTATACAGCTCGGTACAACCTATTCATTAATGCATCTATACGATTGGGCGTACCCTGGTCATCCATCTATGCATTTGGGCATACCCTATTTTTTCATCCATATATACAGTAGAACATACCCTATTCATTCATCCATCTATACAGTTTGGCATACCCTATTTATTCAGCCATCTGTATAGCTGGGCATACTTGACCCATTCATATAAACAGTTGGGTGCACCCTATTCATTCATTCATAATTTCATCTATACATTTGGTCCTACTCTATTCATTTATCCATAAAGTTGGGCACACCCTATTCATTCATCACTCTATATGGTATACTCTATTCATTCATCGTCTATACAATTAGGCATACACTATTCATTCATCTATACAAATGACTGTTCCCTATTCGTTCATCTATACTGTTGAGCACACCCTATTGGGTGATGCAAGTTTGCACAAGCCCCTGAAATGCGCCTGCATCGTATTCATTCATCCATCTAGACAGTCGAGCATACTCTAATTCATTCAAGTCTCTATAATTGGGCATACCATATTCACTCATGTAAACAGTGGGGCGCACCCTATTCATTCATCCTTACAATATGCCATGTATATAAGCGAGCAATTGAGCTTACTGGGTAATGAGATAGGGAAGCCAACTAACCTTGAGAGCTTCTTTGACGAGAGGTTCTTCAATGGGGTTCAAGAAGGCTCTGATCTGACGACCTCCTCTTACTCTCGCTGAAAGCCCTGAAAACCTTATTCCATGGGAGTATGGTCTTAAGAGCTTGTTTGATTCAATTCCGCAGGGCTTCTGCATCAAGAAGAAACCCAAACTGATAAAATAATAAGTACGTGGTACTAGGTAAAAGTAAGTTTTGGATTGGGTACATTACCAGCGCCAGTTGCGGTATACAAGTGTACGTGTGAGCAGATGAAAGAGCCATGTTCTTCGTGGAAACGCTCTCCTTGCCTCACAGCAAGAATTTGGGCTTCCTTTATTAAATTGTAAGTTTCCTCTATGATGTATTTGATTGCTAGTACAAAATTGGGATGTTACCTAACACAACCTTTTTTTTCTCTAAATTTACTATTGGAACTGCACTTCGTATTAATTAATTAAAATAAAGAGAGTTACATAGTAAGGAGAATTACATAGTAAGGAAAACGTCCCACAAAACGTTACAAGGGTACAAAAAAATGTTACGAGGGCTACATCAAAACACCCAAAAAGTAAAAAATAATAATAACTCGTTATTTTTAAATACTATTGGTAAGAACACTACATAAATGGATCACACCAAAATACAACACTATTTAATTACTTTTAATTATGCATAACACATATGTGTAAAAATGCGCTAGAAAATAATGAAATAGAGGGAATTTTAATAGTTTATACGAGATGGTGTTCCAAGGGTAGAAGATTAAGGGGTAGAGTGATCAAGCAACAAGCATCACTCTGCAACCCAAATAACATGGAGGGGCAATAAGTACAATGAGAGAAAATTGGAGATCAAAACAAAGAAAAGCTTAGAACCCAATCATTTAGAGGATCCCAAATCATTTGCATGATAAAAGAAATCCCCATCATTCGACTCAAGACAAGGAGATCGAAAATAAATTTTTGTATCTCAAAGAATGTGCCCTAATTTGCAAATTTGTGGGATTATAACCAAGTGCATGTGACCTACAAAAATGGCTAAAAAAATTAGGGCATCAAGATTGCAAATCAAGTAAAAATCTTCCCTCAAGGCTTTTTCCAAGTTATCTTTAATTCTACAAAGAAAAGGGGTGATGTATTTATAAATGGCTTGTGATTCATGGGTAGAGTTTGCTTATACATGAGACCATGAAAGGAAGTGTTTAATCCAAAAATAGGGATTTAACCCTAGTTCCAATTTGGACTCTCTTGTATGGCCTACCAACAAAACTTTGGTCGAGGATATCTTCATACAAGTAGAGAATCAACTAGGGAATACATAGGCATTGAAAAATCAACTAAAGCGGGAATTTTGAAGGTTAATACAAGGATGTGTGTTGAAATGGATTTATCTCGAACCCTTAGCTCTAGCGATCAAAGTTCAAATCAAAATCCAAGAATGGCTTCGAGATCTAGATTATGAAAAGGTATCTTTTAGATTCAGAAATCGTCATGCTTATGGACATTTTGTAAGGGACTACCCAAATTAAAAGGGTTTAAGAGTAAGACAATGATGGGTTCAAGGAACCAAAAAAAGATGTAGAATACGAAAAACTAAAAATTATATAGAATCCAAAGGAGATAGACACCTCAAATAAAGTCAACACTACACAAATTCCTTCTAAGAAGGAGAGACTTAATGGCTCCCTCATAAAAGAAACTTGGATAGATCTACGTAACATTAGAGACAAAGCAAGTCTTTAAAGATAGATAAATTTAAAATTTTCTACCTAACTTGGATAAGATTTTGTGTGAAGATAATGAAAACGAATTGTTATGAAAGAAGATGAAGAACATGAAGAAGAAGATCCACTCAAAGAGGACTGTGGATTGGAAGAAATATCTCATTCACGCTTTTAAAATGTAAAATCAATTCAATATAAATAATCTAGAAATGACAAAAATGTCTCTTAAATTAGCCAAGGGGAGAACAAATATGGGAGACCACCTCTCTCAAACTCAACAAATCAAGAAGCTCAAATCACTATTGGTAAAAAAGTAAAAGTAGATCTTGAAAATATTGTTTAAAATATGAAATAAAAGTTCAACAAAGAAAATCAAGTTATGAATTCAAAAAAATCCTTTAGTCAAAGGGGAATAGCTATGCATGCCTCGAAAATGGGGAGGGCTCAAATTTTGAATTAATTGAAAAATAAACATTTCCCTAGGTGTTAAGCTAGTCTGGAGGTTGTACTTTGAGCATAATTCTCCATGGAGTGTAATCTTGAGAATAAAATACCTAAATAACATGATTCTAGAAATGATATCTATTATAGGTGATCACTTAAAAGGCTTGTACCTTTGGAATTTGGTGAGTAAAGCATTAAACATCATTAATCGCATATCAAATAGAGTGTGGATAGAAGCAACAAAGTATAATTCTAGATAGAATACTAAATCTTCTAGTCCCTATTAGATAATTTTGCTTTGGTGATCAATCTTCGAACTTGATGCACCGGAAAAGTAGGCATTTATGCCAAAGGCTACTGTTGGTGTCGAATCACAGCACCCCTGGGACTCCGCAACGCGATCGTTTGAGACTCCCAGTGCGATTGCACAACATGGAGCTTTTCCCAAGTGTGGGACCTCGCGAAATCGGAAAAGCTCTCCGGATGAAGGCCGGCTCCTATTCCTCTGTTCAGATGCACCAATGAAACGCAGAGGTTTACCCAAAAACTAATCTAACTACCAAGGAGACAGGGAGAGAGAAATGCATAAAAATAAACCTAAGCTACGGAGGTGATGCACCGAGGAATGAAGAACATATGTTTTGCAAAATTAAACACAGACCATACAGATGTAACTCAACACCATGCACAGATAGCAAAAATGCAATGAAAGATCAAAATGACAGTAATAAATATGTAAGAGGGTTTAGAAGCAACCACAGACACATATATATTGCTCAAGGATCGATTCAATACATTGCAATGGCCAAAAGGCAAAAAACGGTGTTACAGTCTATATGGGAGGTTTGAAAGCTCCACAAATCCACCTGCCAGGGAGAAGAAGGGAGGAGGCACAAAACAAAAATGTCCAACCTTTTAAAAACAGCCCCCTCCTTACATTTTATATGGAGGAAAAGAGAGGGAGAAGAGAGGAATTGAGGCGCCCAACCACCTCCAAGCGCACTTAACTCTTCAACAACCATGGTGGTAGGTGAGATCCCCAACGCTGTCGGGTTGGAACTCCCTTGTGCATTTGCATCGGGTATAGAGGACCTTTCGACATGCCCTCGATCCGTGTGTTTCGACTTGTTAACCCGACTATGAACCCGATTTCCTTGTGCGTCGGGTTTTCTACCCCTTGCGACATGTCTTTTGGTGTCGGGCTTTGGCGGGCTCCCGACATGCTTCTTCGACGTGCAAACCCGACTTGTTTTTGCGCCATGGAAACCCGAATTGCATTGTGTCGGGTTTGTGACGACCTCGACATGTTCCTTCACCATGTGTTTCCGACCTGTTTACCCGATCCGGAAATCCGATTTGCTATTGCGTCGGGTTTGGAGACCCCCGACATGTTTCCCTTCCGTCGGGTTGAGACCCCCAACATGTTCTTTGGCATCGTGGATTCGTTAAGGCCCGCATACATGTTTTCTTCGCCGCCTCTCGCCATGCTTTTCTCCGCTTAAACCCGCGATTTGTCCCTTGTGCGTCGGGTTCTCCATCCCTCGCGACATGTCCCGCGCCTGCTCTTCCGCCTGTCTTCCCGACTCCTCCGCCCAACTCCTCCGCCCCCCTATGGTTTTCGCGATTTGCACCGTGTGTCGAGCCGAGAGGAGGAAAATATACAACAATTTGGTGACTCAACGGGATTACCTGCCTACTAGGTAAAAGATTAGTGGCCTTTTAGCAATCCATTGGGCATGGAGTCATAAGCAATAACTTTGAACTAATCGATCCCGAGCTCGATACCACAACTCCTTCTCGAGGCATGCGAATGTAGTAGAAAACCAACCTAGAGCAACGTAAAACACTGTGCCAAAGCACTTAGGGAAACCGAAACCTAACTACAACAAGACAATGTGCATATACGCACTTAGGGGAATTGAAAACTAGGCTAATATTTACAAGGGTAGAAATTTTCTCTTTTCAGTAGCAATGTTTAAGATAGATTCCGTTGACCGGAATCGAAAGTTCTTCTCCATCCAATGTAGATAATTGGAAGGCATTGCTACTCTTGCACCCCGTGACCATGTAGGGGCCACTCCAAATGGCATCAAACTTGGAATGCTTTCCTGGTCTTGCCCGATCTGCATCCCATTTCAGAACTAGGTCCCCTTCCTGGAAGGTCCTTGCTCTTGCTTTCTTATCAAACCATCTTTTCACCAAGGCCTGATCTTTCTCAATTGTTTGAACTGCATGTTCTCTAATTTCTTCCAATTCCATCAACTCTGCATACCTGGCCTCCATTGGTTCGAACTCAGCTAACTCCAACTGCCTCATGAACTCCAATGCAGGCAGTTCTAATGATATAGGCAATACTGCCTCTTTCCCATAGACCAATTTGTAAGGAGAACTCACTGTAGACCTCTTTGGTGTTATCCTATCAGCCCATAATGCTGATTTTAGCTTGGTATGCCATGTTCTTTGATTTTCATCCAGAGTCCTCCTGATGATTCTTAGCAAATTTTTGTTCGTGGACTCTGCCTGCCCATTACCCCCCGTGGGTAATAATTTGAAGAGGTGCTCAAATAGATTCCATTCTTGATAGCCCATTCTGTAATCCTGGAACCTATGAATGCCAATGCATTGTCTGATATGATAGTGGCTGGCACACCGAACCTGGTCACTATTCCTTCATAAAAGTCTAGTATGTTGGACTCGTTTGCCTCTTTGAGCGCTACCGCTTCGGTCCACTTGGTGAAATAGTCTGTTGCCGTGAGAATCCACTTGTGGCCTTGGCTTGAGTTTGGATTTATGACCCCAATGAAGTCCAATCCCCATTGCATAAATGGTTGGTCAACCAAAATCGGGTGCAATGGAAGTGCTGCTAGTCTTTCTTTGCCTGTGAAGAGTGCACATCTCTTACACTTTCTTATCCATGTATAACAGTCACTGAACACTGTGGGCCAATAATACCCTGCCTTCATTATCTTGAGAGCTGTTACTCGTGGGGCAAAATGTCCTCCAGAATCTCCATCGTGAAAATCTCGTAACACCCTCTCAATTTGACCTGTCCCAATGCACCTCAATAAAACTCCATTGATGTCTTTCTTGAACAGAACACCATCAACAAGCACATATGGAATAGCTTGTAATCTGAAGTATCTCCTTTTTGCTTTGCTCATTCCTGGGGGCATAGTCCTGTCTGTAGGAAGTGTATCATACTCTGAGTCCAACAAGGAGTGGGCACATCATCATTTTCCTGTTCCTGACTATCCTGTAGTACCAAGACAGTCTCTTTTTCGTCACCTGCTTCAACTTGTTGACTCAAGGCTAGTTGTTCGCATAGTCCTTTTCCACGTACTAGTTTGGTGACCTTGATCTCGATGTCATATTCCATGACACGAGTGATCCATCTGCACGCTTCTCATTCAGATCCTTGTTTAGAAGGAAGTCCTTGACTCCCGCATGAGAGACCAATAATTGGATCTTGTTGTTTGAGACTAGGTGCTTGAATTTCTTTAAGCTTCTGATCACTGCAAGGACATGCTTTTCAATGAAAGAGTACCTAGTTTCATATTCCCCAAGCCTTCGATCAAGAAAGCAACCTGGTTATTCTAATCCTTCTTTATTTTGTTGTACCAAGATTGCAGAAATTGTTTCTCCGCCACCGAAGGCATATAAAGCACGAAGTCCTGGAGAAGTCTGGATTGGACGAGAGTTGGGAGCTTGAGATATAGCCTCTTTTATTGCCTCAAAACTTGCCTTGCCTTCAGATGTCCACTTAAATGCCATGCTCTTCTTTAACATCAGCGTTATTGGTTTCACGAGAGCTGCAAAGTTTGGAACAAACCTGCGGACAAAATTGATCCTTCCTAAGAAGCTTTGAAGAGCCTTCTTGTGACTTGGCAATGGCAATGCTCGAATTGCTTCAACTCTTTCTGGGTCAATCGTCAACCCTTCCTTTGAAACAATATGGCCTAGAAGTTTTCCCTCGTGAGCCAAAAATATGCATTTTTTGGGATTCAATGATACCCCAAATCTTCTACATCTCTGAAATACTTGCCTCAAATGACAGAGGTGATCCGCTGCATTTTTTGAGAATACAGTGATGTCGTCAAGATATATCAGAACTATTTTATTGATCAACCCCCTAAATGCCATATCCATTGCCCTTTGGAAGGTGGCTCCAGCATTTGATAGTCCAAATGGCATCTTCTTGTAGGCATAGGTTCCCCATTTGGTGGTGAAAGCCGTCTTGAACTGGTCATCTTCTTTCACCATCACCTGATTATACCCTGAGTAGCCATCTAGGAGAGAGAATCTCTCTGAACCGGATACTACTTGCAATATTTGTTCCATTGAAGGAAGCGGGTAATGGTCTTTGAGAGATGCCCTATTGAGGTCTCGGAAGTCCACACATAACCTAATTTCTCCGCTCTTCTTCCTGACCGGAACCAAGTTCGCAACCCAGCTTGAGTGCTTGATCGGGAATATAATGCTTGCCTCTATTAGCTTGTTTAGCTCTTTCTTCATCAGAGGCTCAATGTGAGGGTTGACAGGTCTCTGTTTCTGCCTGATGGGCTTAGCATCTGAATCCAATTCTATGGTATGTTGTGCCAACTTCGGATCGAATCCTCTCAAGTCTTCATAGCTCCAAGCGAAGACATCTGGAAATTCTTGGCAAAGCTGTATGAAATCTGATTTCTCTTGCTCAGTGGCCACTTTACCAACTTGAAGTGTTTTGCCTTCCCCAACCAGAATTGGCCCTGAATCTTCTCTCTTGACCTGTATGTTAGCCTTTTCCTTCTGGCTGGTCATTAGGGTTAAAGATAGACTCAATGTTACTAAACCTTTAGGAAGCTTGTTTGTCATGCATGATTGCACTACTTGATCCCCATCTTGCTGCTCTAGCCATCTCCGATTCCTAGCTGAGAATTCAGCCTCTTCTTGTAAGAAATTGACGATCTGTTGATCGTTCTCAAACACCTGCCAGCTTGTGTTATTATCTGGAACTGCTGGCCTCACAATCACGTGAATATGTGGTTGCGTTTTTTCCCCTTCGATGTTTTCAACCACATCAAACGTTGCTCCAACTGCTGCAAGCCTATCTGCGGCTTCATTTTTCTTCCTGGGTATGGACATAATGTTGAAAGCTTCGAAATCCTCGATGAGGTCCCATACCCTATTCTTGTAGCTCTTCAGCAAGTCGTTCTTTGTAGCATGTTGTCCTCTAACTTGGTTGACGATTAGCTCGCTATCTCCAAACACCTGCAAGTTCTTTATGCCCCTTTTCCTGGCCCAATGAAGTCCATGAATTAATGCCTCGTATTCAGCCGTGTTGTTTGAACAAGAAAACTGGAAACGAAAAGCTGAATAATATTTGATGTCTTGTGGTGAAATCAACATTGCACCACCTCCAGCACCTTGCCTGCTTCTCGAACCATCGAAGAATAGTTGCCAAACCTTGTTTTCATTCCTTTGTTCAGGCTGAATGATGTCGGGAATGGGTGAATTTTCTTCGTGTACACAATATACGCCCAATTCAGCTTCTTCAACTTCCTTGTATGGGTCAAATTCATGACTCTTGTTTGCCCATTCATCCAAAGTTAAATCAGGAATTCCCTCGACCTTAGTACCTGTCTCTAGATCATTTGGACACTCCTCCTGATCAAAAATTGAGCAATTTGCATTGATAGGATTTGGTACATGAGGCTCAATATGGAAGTTGGCAATTGGTTCTGACCTGATTGTTGCTTTGGCCCCATACCTTGTCCTAAAAATCATGTGTGACCAATCTGCAGATAAATATCCACCGATTTTTGCAGTGAAGTCTCTTGATAGACACAACGCAAAGAGTGGCGGGAGGTCAATCACAGACACATCTTGCAGAACTGTAACATTAGGACAGGAATGTAGTGTTAGGCTTAACCCCTTGATGACTCCAACAGTTCCTACTGCTGTTCCATCCAGCTGTACTACTCCTTTCAGCACTGGCTCATACTTCAAACCAAGTTGGTCCGCTACTTGCTTCGGCATCACTGAACTACTTGCCCCTGAATCTATCATGCAGTTGTGTACCAAGTGGTTTCCAACAATCAATGAAACATAGAAGGGTGGAGGCTTCAAATTTTTGCTTGTCTGGCCCCCATCATGTTGCACTGCATTAGTGAGAACTTTCTCATGCCCCTGGTTTGATACATTTGGAGCAGACCAATTAGCCATGGCAGCTTGCAATAAATCTCGTTGCCCTGGGATTGCCAGTGATTCCCACATGGAGATGTTCACATGTGTCTTCTTCATTTGATCGATGATGTTGAAAGGGAATGAACTATCCCTTTGTTGTCCCTTACTTGGTGCAACCTTTTCTGGAACTTGAACAGGTGCATGTGTTGCTACAACAGGTACCTTGGGCTGATTTTGCACATTTGGAGCTGCGTTTGGTCTACCGACCCCTTGTTGTGTAGGAGTGGTCTGAGAAACAACTGGATTACACGGTTGTCCCTCTTCCATGATTCTCTTCATTGACCGTGTTTTGGTAGCCACGCCTTGAAAAGGTTGTTGGTTAACTCCACAGAAGTCTTCCGTTTGCCAATTTGCCAATGTGGTTTCTGTTGGAGGTCTCTCTTGTTGTGTTTCTTGCTGCTGATTCTCTTCCTGGCTTGGTTTCTGAGGGACACCAATGGTTTGCACCATCAAGGCCTGATTTAGTGCACCATTGAAAAACATGCTGACTGATTGTGAGGCAGATTGCAAGGGTAACACCATTCGTACTCCTGTGCCATGTTATTTTGTGTTGGAACCAAGGCTCTTGAGGATGTCGTTGCATTTGGATCATACGGTCGAAATGGCCTGGCAGCCTGAGGTTGTCCTTGGCTTTGGTTTTGATTCACAGCCTGAGGTGGTGGTCTATTTTGTTGGTACGGGGCCTAGCACAGCATGCGCACTTGAGGCGATACGGTCCAGCACTTTGAGTTTCTTTGTCTTTTGATAGTCACTAGCTCATTTCCAAGGTTCTGCAGTTGTTTCATAACCTCTTGCAATTCCTTTGAAGTATTCGAAGAAGTTGATGCCTCATTATTGCTTTGATTTCTAGGAGTTGGAATGGGATTCAACTCTGGTGCTTGACTGGTTGTAGGATTTCCCATATCCGGATAGAAAGGCATTGGTGGCCTTGGTGCAAGCTTGCCAGCTTGGATCAAACAATTCTCTGCTCTGATCGCTGTGTCATAGGCTCCTGGCAGCGTTGTCCCTCCCATTGATTGGATCATCATGGCTATGTCTGAATTTATGGCCTTTAAAAAATAAAGGAATGCTCCTTCGGCTGTTGGCCTAACAGCTATTGGAATTCTGTCCCATGTCCGTTGGAACCTGAAGTTAAAATCTGCCATTTGCTCGTTAGGAGCCCTTTTGATTGTTGTCAGTTGTTCCAATAAAGACAAATTATCTGCCCTTTCCCCAAACTGGCTGCAAAGAGCTGAACAAAGTTGGTTCCAATTTGTAATAGACCCTGCTGTTAGGCTCCTAAACCATTGTAAGGCCTTACCTTTGAAAGATGAAGCCAATAACTTGACTGCAACATCCATTTCATTTATTTCGTGGATTGCACATGCATTAGCAATATCCTGGATGTGATCAATAGGAGTAGTATGATTTTCACCCGTGAAGTAGGGGATATTCTTTAGTGCTGCAACTGGGATTTGATTCTGAGCATTTAGGGCAAGTGGACTACTGCCCGTGAAATTGACAAAGGGATTCGGTGGTAGATGCGCCATTATGATTGGCCTAAGAACCCTGGTTGATGCAAGAAAAGGCCTACCAGGTGGAGGTGTAGACAAAGTCCTGTTAGGTGGGGATGGCGATCTTTGTGATCTTCTTCCTCTCCTTCCCCAACCTGGTGAAAGTTGCAAGTGGACAAATAGCCCCTCTTCTCGAGTATTAGACCTTGTCCGAATTCTTCTCATGTGCCTGGGCAACTTGTGCTGCTACACCGCTGAATTCAATCCCTTCGGAGTCGCCAGATGTGTTAGAGAACAAGCCTCTAAAAGGCTGGATTTTGCCAAGTTACACACCAAACTTGACAATATTGAAAATATAATTTAAACTTTGAAGGACCCAGAGGAGACAATCTTCAATCCGGAATTCGGGCCTTGTTGTGCAGCTGCGGATCCCCGAAAGTACAGGCGGAACCCAGGTCATGCAATGCAACTCACAAAACTTGAACTGCTATGTGTCGGGACTTGGAACATGTCCGACATCCCTCAAAACCTGATTTTTTTTGCTGTCAGGAATAGGACCATGTAATGCATCCCCCAAAACCTGAATTGCTTTGCTGTCGGGAATAGGACCATGTAATGCATCCCCCAAAACCCAAATTGTTGCTTTGATGTTCTCGGATCCCGAAAACCCGAAATCACAAAAAACCCGAAATTTTGAAAATCAAAATCTCAAAAATCTAAAGATACCCTTTTGAAGATTACAGTCGAGATCTACCAACTGGTGAAATTTTGACTCATTTTGAGCAAGATAAACCCTTGAAAATTGATTTCGGGGTTCAGGCTAGGAGGTGCAAAATTCGAAATTTGTAAAAAACTGTAATTTTTAGTGCAAATTTCATGAAAACTCCTTCAAATTTTTGATGGAATGACCTCTTGGTCCCACCGGGCGTGCCAAAACTGTTGGTGTCGAATCACAGCACCCCTGGGACTCCGCAACGCGATCGTTTGAGACTCCCAGTGCGATTGCACAACATGGAGCTTTTCCCAAGTGTAGGACCTCGCGAAATCGGAAAGCTCTCTCGGATGAAGGCCGGCTCCTATTCCTCTGTTCGGATGCACCAATGAAACGCAGAGGTTTACCCAAAAAACCTAATCTAACTACCAAGGAGACAGGGAGAGAGAAATGCATAAAAATAAACCTAAGCTACGGAGGTGATGCACCGAGGAATGAAGAACATATGTTTTGCAAAATTAAACACAGACCATACAGATGTAACTCAACACCATGCACAGATAGCAAAAAATGCAATGAAAGATCAAAAATGACAGTAATAAATATGTAAGAGGGTTTAGAAGCAACCACAGACACATATATATTGCTCAAGGATCGATTCAATACATTGCAATGGCCAAAAGGCAAAAAACGGTGTTACAGTCTATATGGGAGGTTTGAAAGCTCCACAAATCCACCTGCCAGGGAGAAGAAGGGAGGAGGCACAAAACAAAAATGTCCAACACTTTTAAAAAACAGCCCCCTCCTTACATTTTATATGGAGGAAAAGAGAGGGAGAAGAGAGGAATTCGAACTGCCCCAACCACCTCCAAGACTGCACTTAACTCTTCAACAACCATGGTGGTAGGTGAGATCCCCAACGCCTGTCGGGTTCGGAACTCCCTTGTGCATTTGCATCGGGTATAGAGGACTGCTCGACATGCCTCTGATCCGTGTGTTTCCGACTTGTTAACCCGACTATGAACCCGATTTCCTTGTGCGTCGGGTTTTCTACCCCTTGCGACATGTCTTTTGGTGTCGGGCTTTGGCGGGCTCCCGACATGCTTCTTCGACGTGCAAACCCGACTTGTTTTTGCGCCATGGAAACCCGAATTGCATTGTGTCGGGTTTTGACGACCTCCCGACATGTTCCTTCATCATGCGTTTCCGACCTGTTTACCCGATCCGGAAATCCGATTTGCTATTGCGTCGGGTTTCGGAGGCCCGCATACATGTTTTCTTCGCTGCCTCTCTGCCATGCTTTTCCGCCGCTTAAACCCGCGTTTGTCCTGTGTCGGGTTCTCCATCCCCTGCGACATGTCCCCGCGCCATGCTCTTCCGCCCTGTCTTCCCGACTCCTCCGCCCGACTCCTCCGCCCCTACTTGGTTTCCGCGATTTGGCACCGGTGTCGGGCCGCAGAGGAGAAAATATACAACAGCCTACTTTAATAACAACCATAATGTATGGCTTGATCTACAAACCCCAAATCAGCGTAAGAAGAAATAAAATCCATCTTGACCATCCTCGAATCATTTCATTTTCCGGTTAAAGCAAGCTATTTGAGATGGGATGAAAAGATGGAAGCTACAATGTGAAATATGACTACAAATTTATTTTATGTATAGATCAATATAACAATAATCCTCTCTCTTTGAAATAGGTTTAGTTCAACTAAAATCTTGCTAAGGAAAACTCATTCCTTTAGGGAACTTATTAAGATAAAATTCTTACATAAATAAGGTTTGTAAATCTCTTTTGGTGTGTTCTCAAAGAAACAACATGAATAATATCTTAGCAATCTCTTATGCATTGTAAAATATGGTACCAAATTTGGAACTCTATGATCCATAATTTTAACTTCTCAAGTGATATTCCTCAAAATATGCGGTGTGTGATTTTTTCTTGGACAACTATGTTTAAGTCTCTCTTCGTTATAGATACAGAATTCCATCATTGCACTAGCTTTTAAGAATATATGGCTAGAAAAAACATAAGAATATTCAAAGGTATGTAAACGCCAAAATTTGGCAATGATAACTTTGGCTTTGTACTAAAGCATGAATTGTGTGCACAATCCAAACCTAAGTGTCCTATCCTTATCTTTATTTCTTAACTTAATTATTCACACCGTTGGTAAAAAAATGGTTCCTCTTCGATTTTTGTACTTTGTGACTAAAACCGGAGTTTCAAAAATAATTGGTGATCAACAAGCATTTTTAAGTGCCCTTATGGTTTGAAACTCATTAAAACACTTGCCCCCTCTTGATGTGCATGTGTACAAGTTGGATCTTAAAAACTTAGAATATTTGGGATGTTTTTGGCCTCCAAGCATTCGTTTGTTGTCCAAAACTTGAATTTCTATGTTAACTATTGCGTCAAATTTAATTAGGTCACAAAGTAGGACACATGGTAATCACTAATCGATTTCTCAAAGAAAATCATTAGTCTAATGTTCACTATGGGAAAGGACATGATTGGTCTTATATGATCGGTGGTTGCCTCATTAAGTAGAAAAAAGGCTCCAACGTTGAACTCCTTTACATGATCTTGGATTGAGTTGGCTATTAAGGGAGGATCCAAGTCACAAGGTTGAGTCGAGCTAGGCAATCCAAGGTCACCGATTTAGGATTACGAACCCAAGTGGTCGTGATCCGATTTAAGCCTAAGCGAGTATGGAGGACAGAGATCACGAAATTTCATGATTGGTCCATGTGTACCAATAAATACACTTCGTGATATCGGAGATTGAAGGTAATAGTCAACTCGGGCATGAAGTTCTTAAGATCTTGTGATCTCGATAACTATATGACCACCCAAGACTCCCAAAAGAACACAAAAATGATGTGATTGTTCCATGTGGACTAATCGCATATCATGTAAAATTCCTAGGAATGAAGAACCAAGAAACCCCGAGAAGAACAGAAGACTCGATAACTAGTGATTAGTCCATGTGGAACAATCACGAGTTACTCGGACCCCAGAAAGCAAAGATATAGGTAGTAAAGGAGACCCGTGTGAACCGGTGATCCCGAGAACCCCAATCCAATCTCGAGAAGGACACATAGCATTTGTTTAGGTGGGAATTAGTCAATCAGATCACCAATAAATGAGGGAAGCATGTCAAAATCAGTCCTAGGGTTAAATTTGACATCATATGCTCATCAACTATGCAAAATGGCTTAGAGAACTTGAAATGCTCATAACTTTTGATCCAGGGATCCAAATCAAATAAAACTGGTACCATTGAAAGATTATGAAGAGAGCTACACATTTGGAACAATTTTAGGGAAAATGGTGAGGTATTTTTATATTATTTATTATAATAATGTTTGGTAGCATTTTCCAGCCTTTTTTGTTGCTTTCAATCCACTTCTCCAAATTGATAATGTGTGAAGCCTCCCTTGTGTTTCTTAAAAGTATTGTGCTTATTAGAAAGTGTGAATGTGGATTTGAGATCCTAAATTGAATTCCAATTGGTTCCACATGTCATTATATCAATGATGGATCCACTAATCATTATGTCCATTCATGTTCCTCTCTTCTCATTCGTTCTCAAGCTCTTAAGTTCCTACTCCATTTCCAATTCTAGAATGTTTTATCATTGTATAAATTGATGAAGTAGTTACTTCATCTAATGATCTTATAGCTTATTCGTTCTTGTTCTAGATCTCTAATCCCTTTGGTAGTTTAGTTTGTAGGTGTTTAATTTAGCTTTGTTTTAGGTTTAGAGTTATGAATAATTATGAGCAATTCAAGTATGTTGCAATTCATGTTTAGGAGAGTAGTTATGCATGTTAATTTAGTCATAAATGAGAATAATGGATTTTAAAGGAAGATGTTATCATATTCTAAAGTGTATTCACTCTGATTATTAGGATATCCATCTGGTTATTAGGTGCAAAGGTCTGATGTGTAGTCACCAAAACACTTGATTATAAAATCCTTGTGGAATTATGGTTCCATTTGCACTCTTTAACTTGTCATATGTTATATTTTAGATTATGAATTGCAGTGGTATGATAATTCATTAAATATGTGGTTTATGAATTGTTTGAATTGTGGGGAGTTGCACTAATTGTGTAAATTGATGTTTCTCTTATATTATTTTTGACTCCTTCATCTAAGATTTACAAATTAGCCCAATGGACAAGGCACATATGAAGTTAGAATGATCAAACCCTCCTTTCTTATTTTTTTCCTACCCCTTTGAGACTTTTGCTTCATCTTGAGTATCTTTAGAAGTATCTTTGTTATAAATTTGGCTTCATGCTTGCTTGGATGTGCTTTAGATCTCTATTATAAAACCAACAAGTTATGGATATCCTCATATCTCTACAATAGATCAATTCAGGTCTATTTATTTCACTATAAATGTGTGGCTATGTCACAAGTGACACTTAATTAGGTGCTTAGTCATGAAGGTTACATTTATAGCTAGATATAGTGTGTG
Source organism: Taxus wallichiana var. yunnanensis (assembly GCA_018340775.1). Taxonomy (NCBI): domain Eukaryota; kingdom Viridiplantae; phylum Streptophyta; class Pinopsida; order Cupressales; family Taxaceae; genus Taxus; species Taxus wallichiana. The sequence continues at coordinate 683,352,269 of CM031243.1, forward strand.
TTTAGGCTCATCTTTTGATAAGAATTGTTAGGTTCTCTCCCTTGGCCTTGTAGAACCAAAATAAATAGAGAAGTGGACTTCCTTCTCACATTTGTTGGTCTTGAATTTATTCCCAACTTATTGAAGAGAACTTCCATTTTCTACAACTAACTCATCCTTCAACTTCTCTTCATCAACTCAAGCGAGGAACAAATTTGAGAGCAAACACACACTACACATTTTATTATAGAACTAATTCCATTAGTCCACAAAAGTATATTCCTTCTAAGCACCATTCCCGAAACTTGCATAATCCCACTGAGAATTCCTATAAGGTACCGTACATCTAGGATCGAACAAATCCAAATCCAAAGGTTTCATCTCTAACCACCCAACAATCATTTTCCAATTCAATTTTTTTCATGGATTACTTCATATCCCATAGGTTTACCTTGGTGCAAAATTAAGCCTATGAACTCCGATAAAATTGAATCTACCCACCTATTTACGCCACCTTGCAATTCCAAGAGAACTCATTATAAAATCATTCCAAACTCTTCTAAATCCCTTCAATGTAGAAACACAAACCTAAGATCAACCCATACACATGTCTAAAGCACTCCCAACTAGGTTCAAGAGCCAAGCTTTGCAATTTAGATACCTTTAAATCCAAGCCAATCTTAAGCATGATAAGCCATTGTTTCCCATTATCAAGTGATTTGCATGTTTCCAAAGTTTTTGTATTCATATAGATAACACATGCTATGTGGAGAAATATGTGTGGTTTGAGTCCTCTTTGGAGTAGAGTTGATGTAGGTGGTATATGGATTGCACGTTATCCCAAATAATAACCTTTGTGTAGAGTCTCTTACCCGTGGTTAGGGTTTGAAGTTGTTTTGAAACATATAGATGGTTTTACGTATGTGTGACACCTAGGGTTTCAAAGCAAAGGTCATCATAGTTAATCACAGACACAAAAAGTTATAAAGTGTCATCACACTCCTATTCAAAATCATACAAAAGAAGACATGGTTGTACACACGATTACATGGGTCATACAGTTCCATACCTGCTCAAATTTACACTCAAGTTCTATAAATTTATCACTTCCAAGTCATTTCTAGTTTGTATAGTCACTTTTCACTACCATTTCATGTTCTTGAATGTATAATCATCTATGTATATATACTTTATGTTATAGTAATCATTTCCATGTTCAACATTGTAATTCACTAATGAGGGTATGTTTTTATTGGTGCATTAACATTTGTTGATTAATCTAAATATACCAATGATTAAATAATAACAACCTTCCCACACCTATAATTTATTTTATTTTTAGGGTTCAAACATTTAGTGAACCCATTCGTTTCTCACACCCTAGTGACCTTAAGGCCTATCCTACCCTCTTTGGCGCATGATCATCTTGATAGCCATAGGCATTGCTCTCCTTTTTGTCTTCATGGCTTGCCCACAAATCTTCTATGACCTCAACCTCAAGCCTAATCGTCAAATTGATATGGACTACCATCCCTTTAGCTAAGTCCATTGTTGTGATTCGATTATATATGGGACCCACCTATTGATCCTACATGTCTTTTGGATATACCTATGTTAGCTCCTACTTAGATTTATGTACAATATGAGATCATTCCTAGCACTACACGACATCTAGGAACTTGTATACATTCTTTTATTTCACCTTTTATTTGTCATATGCTTACAGGGACCTAATGTCAATGTTGTTAATACACAACCCATCGGTGGAACTCAACCTTTACCCCACTAGATTTTTTTATACTACTAATCCTAGTGTCCCACTTAAAGGTTAATTAATATTAGATCAATTTAACAAAACCCCTACTAAGATATCTATTTTGGAAGTACTTATGAAGGCACATTTTTACAAGGACATCTTATATGAGGCATTGTAATCTACTATTTTACCTAATGATACATTACCTTACTCCTTCAAATCTATTATGAAGACATTTAAGAGCATGGACAAGGCTAATATTTTTAGTCCCGTTAAGGTTCATCATTACCCATTGTAGATCAATGTTCATTGCTACTTATTACTACCGGAAGCAATTTTTCATTCAAAGCATCTTTTGATTGACAATGGATATGGTGTAAGTAAATGTCGCAGCTCCTTGCTCCAACAAATTACTATTTCTATGAGTATAATTGATAAGACTATTACTTTTGGTTGAGGATTTGATAATGTATCATGATTTGCACTTGGTAAAATCACTTTGGATGTCTTAATTGGCCCTAAGAATCTCCCTATTATATTTCACAACATGGATAATGCTCTCCATTACAATATCCTCTTAATACACCCATGGATCCATGTCGTGGAATATATCCCCTTTACTTTTCATCAATGTTTCAAATTTATACGTGATGGTTATGAGTATGCTATCATTGTTGTTGATGAAAAACACTTAAAATATTAGAAGATAAATTCCTATGCTTTTAATCATCTTATTATTACCCCTCCATCCCAACCCATTCCAATGGAAAAATTACATACATATGAAATTGGTGAGTCTATAAAAAAATTGTGATGCTCTATTGTTGGTGCCACCACTTGTTGAGATAACATTGAGTTCACCTTGTCCCTTTGTGGTCGAGGTCCCTATTGATCAATTGCAATATTTAATATCTCCTCCATTACCTCCCTTGTCTTGAATCTCCTCTTGAATTTTCTTTGTCAATTAACATAGAGTAGCAAGATGGCCTTGTCATAGATTGCTCAATAACAATGATGATACTATAGATTTTAGTGATAAGAGCTTGTGTAAACTCAATTTTAACCTTGTGGATGAGGACGAGTCCATGTTTCATTCTATTTTTTCTATATTATCCTTGGGCATTACCGGTTGAAGTGCTTGTGGAAAATACTAATAATACCAATCTAAAATGCCAAATATTTCTAGCACAACTAAGTTTTATTTTTATGCATGCACTCTTACTCACCCTAATAGTTTTTTTATTCCATTGATTCCATTTGATGATAAATGTGTCGGTCATAAGACACCCACTACTATTAACCACGACATTATGTAACATGTTATTAATGCACTAGATTTTTACCTACTTTTAAATATGTTACTATTCCTAAATATCTAGACACACCTCGAGAGATCTTTCCTATATTGTTTGATCATAAGTTGTTAACACTACATACTTCATGCCATCTCTCCACTAAGAATCTCTCTGGTATCTCGCCAAGCCCTTTTGTGATTATCTTCATATATTTGGACACAACATTTACCATTTCCAAATCCTTGGTCATTAAAATAACTCTACTTAAATATAATGGTATGATTAACATACTTCCCAATGTATCTTTGCAACGAAAAGGATCATATTCTCTTAATACCATATAATCCCATAAACAACCTCACTTTGATACCTTTACTCGAAAACTTTATATACATGGTACATATTAGGACCATTTCCCTCTTAATTTGGATACAAACAAGAATATTTGTGTGTATGAGGCCTTTCCCATCCTTTTACATACCCCTTCGAATATCATGCCACTCCTTCCATCCCATACTTTTCAAAGTTATATTGTGTTCTTTAGAACTTTTGGATTTATGACTAAAGTATGAATTTCCCTTGACCCTCAATCCACGCCCCTTTCCTTGGAGGATCCTATTTATGACGCGGCTTGAAAGGAACTATTGATTAACACAATGTCAATATTATTTTCCCTTTGATTCACGCTTATATTACTATTTGGCATACCGACCTTTCTAATTACTAGTATACTATGACACATTGGAAACATATTATGGAAAAACAAGGAGAACCTTACACTAATGTGGAATACATTATGACACTCTATCAACTTCATGAAAATGGATGGTTAAATGATCCTTTCTCGTAAGCTCTATTATATGGCTAATCCACGACTTGTAGGCTTTGACATAGATGTGGATTATTTTTTGTATGTTGAATAGCTCTTACATTTCTCCTTATTTTTATACAAATATTCTAAAATACAAAAATAATCAAATACTTCAAAAATTACAAAGACATTTACATATTTTCAAAATACTGATTAAATACCTACATATGTCTTGATTTTCTAGCTTTTCACTTTACATATGTTGGTTTTCAAATAGTTTTATAAATGGCGTATTTTCTACATAATTTTTACAACATGACTCATATAAAACCATACACAATTATAGGTGGTGGCCTAAGTATGTCTCAATGGCCTTGCTAATTTGGGGGCATCTCCTACACTATTCAGGTGTCTTTTATTTCAATACAATTATTTTCACTTCCTCAATATGCATGATTTATTCTAATGTGCAATATAATATTTTCATACTAATACGTTTAATACACGTGTCTTGTGTAATACTATTTTATCTTGATCTATACGCTTTCGAGCTACTCTCTTTTATTGTATGCAATTGCTTCCATGAGTGTATCCTTACTTCTTTGTATGTGTCTTATGGCTTTTCTTTATGTGCTTATTTACAACACTTTGGTGTCGCTTGTTTGCAACTTTTATAATTGTTATGACTAACATATGTGACATTTTCTTATGCACTTGTATGCTTGATTACCTATGCACTTGCATGCTTGATTACCTATGCACTTATTGCTTATTTTATTTATTAGTATGTCATGGTTTATACCATACACACCCTTGTAGGAATAATATATTAACAATGGCACCTATAGTAGCCCTCGATGTGATCCAATGCTAATTAAATAATATACATTTGACATGGATACACATCACTTCTTTTGAGTTGGGAATTTTTTGCAAATATCACTTTCCTCAAATGAGGGGACATTCAATTCAGTTTATTACATTGATATCTATGACATAGAAAAAAATAGACTTCATGAAAAATTTGACATAGGGTATAGAATCTCGTGAACAAAATCAAATATGTCATAGAAAAAATTAGACTTCATGAAAAAATTGACATAGGGTATAAAATCTCATGAACAAAATCAAATATAGAACAAAAATATATTACACATAAGGACAAAACCACCGAGAAGTTACTTTCTAGTATGGACATTTTCATCTTAGGGTAGATTTGTAATATATTATAGAACTCTCTTATTCACTAAATGGTTGTATGTATCTAGTACAATTTCAGGAACATATTACATAGTTTAAAGGAGGATCTACTTAATTTTGGAACATAATGTGTGGGGTTAATACTTCATTCCTTTTTGACATTGCATAACATGAGCATAGTTTCACAATAGGGTGTGGTGGTATGGGATCTCATTCTCCTTTTACTATAATCAACATTTCATATATGATACTCGTGTTACATCACATGGGGAGGGCTTGAGTCTAGTAATTTCCTTTCAACTTTATGTTATTTTTCACTTGGACCTATATTTGTCTACAAGGGTGTGGTCCATTGGATATCAAAGAAATAAAAACATTTTGGTAGCTTTTTCTCACTTTTAATGGAAGATATTAGGTGTCTAGAAAACCCTGTGGAAACCTTCCTTCTTTTGAGTTTCTTGGGATGAATAGAAATTATTATGGAAACTTTTGGTGTTGGGTCAAGTGATACAAAATTCTTAAATGGCTACGACATCTCCTTCAATGAAAAATTGGTGACTAATTTTTCCTAATAATTTAGTATCTCAACTCTAATACAAATATACAAACACAACAAGATTTGAGATATTGTCATTTGAAAAAGTATATAGGTGTATTCATTTGCATGCTTTTGTCTCTTTTACTATAAAAATTCAATTTTCAAATTACAAATATATTTTCAAAGTTGAGTTATAGTTCAATTCTTTAATGGACATTGACTACACTCATTATTGTAGGTGTAAACACCCTAAAAATACATACATATTCATAATTATCCTTATCCTTCGCATAATATGCCAAATCATTTATGAATGAATTCTAGACCACTACCCTCTTACATTTGACTAAAATTCACCCACATCCCTTTTTAATTAAGTATATCATGTTTAAACCATAACCTTGTATCCCTTGGCTAATTTAATTGGCTATTTAAATAAATAAATAACTATTTATCCACTAACCCTCCACTTATCTCCACTTCACCATCCAACTCACTCAAGTTGAACTAGCCCACTCCACTCAAGTTCTAGAACCCTACAAAGGTGGAAGCAGAAATATTCATGTACAACCACCTTCTCGAATAAAATAAAAATCCAACCAAATATTCATTACACCTTAAATGAATATTCAAACCATCCAACTACACAAACCAAATCAACTTGCTAATTTAGGAAAATGCATTCATTTCCCTACAACTCATTTAAACCTTGATCCACAATCCATGGCCTCTCCTTTAGCTATAAATATGAGGCTCAATCCTTTACAATTCATCCTTGGAAGCTTTAAGAATTTGCAGAAAAAATATACTCATTTTCCATTTGAATTTTCATACCAAAAGGATGTCCTTGTGATCACTCATTTTATCGTAGCATTCCTCTTCCATTTAGAGACAATATTGGAGCATCCACAATCAAACTATCCCAAGAGATCCAAAAGTGTAGTAACACCTCAAATATCTCATCTAAGGTTGTAAGAAGACTCAAATGAAGGTTTGTGTTTGTTTATTTTCTAATTTCTTCATTGCTTTCAGTTTTCATTGGCATTGACTACACTCATTTTTACATGTGTCATCATGGAGTGTGCCAAAATTCAAGAGAAATAAAAAATTCAAGAAAATACAAAGTGTGTGTACATACTTAGGTATATTTCCTTTAAGCATGCAATTTTCATTTCATACTTAAAGGGGGAAAATTTAGACACCTACATTTTCTAATTTATCATTTGGCAATGAAAATTTTTCCTTTACACCGAGAACATGACTTGTGTGCACATTCCATGCCTAAGTGACCTATCCTTATCTACCTTTCATTACTTGATTATCTATTCACACTACTCAGTCACTTACATAACTATTTTCATTAGTCCACAACAACATATTCCCCCATGCATCATTCCCTGAAACTTATTGTACATCTAAGATCAGACCATTCCAAATTCCATGGTTTTGTCCCTATCTATCCAATGATCACTTTTCCAATTCTATTTCTTTTATGTGTCAATTCATATCTCATGGGTCATCCTTAATGTGAAATTAAACCTACAAATGCCTATAAAAGTAAGTATAACCCACCTATTTACCTCACATGGCACTTTCAAGAGCATTCATTATAAAAATTCTAAAATATCTCAAATATCTCCTAAATACCTTAAAAGTATCAACATAACCTACGAAAACCCACACATAGATACTAAGGTTCATCTCCCAACTTCCAACTAGGTTCAAGATTCAAGCTTCCTAATCTAGAGAACTTCAAATCCAAGTTGAGCTTAAGCACACCAAACCATTGTTTCTCATTGTCAAGTGATCAAGTTTCGTAGTAATTTCATCCATATTGATATCACATGCTAGGTGGATAACTACATGTAGATTGAGGTATTATTCGAGCATCGCTAATGTAGATGTAGCAAAATTCCACGCTAAGCCAAACACTAACCTTTTTGGAAGGTCTCTTACCCATGGTTAGGGCTTGAAGTTGTTTCACCTCACACAATCAGTTTCAGTAGATGTGTGACACCTAGGATTTTAGAGTGAATGTCATCACATTTAGTCACAAACTCACAAAATGTTGAATTTAATAACATACTCCCATTGAAATTGTAAAGTAAAAGAGTAGATTGTACCATGCTTCACATTGTGCTATATGGTTCCATACCTTCTCATATTTGCACTCCAATTCTAGTACCAAAGCACTTTTAGGTCATTTATAATCTTTACAATCACTTTTATTGCTAGTTTAGCTTCCTATCTTTGTAATCAACTAGTGCATCTACTTATTTGTGTTTTAGAAATATGTTCTATTTTTGATCTTACAATTCTTTTACTAAGGATAAATAGTTTTCAAAGGACTATACCCTATTTACAAAAAAGGCTCAAAAGCCGAGAGATAGCAAGAAAAAGCAGTCTAAAGATATAATGGACTAAATCTCTTTACAATAAGGCTCAAAAGCCGATATAGTAGTAAAAACAACAAAGAGGATAAAATCCACAAAGAACATGAGGACCAATTATAGTTTAACCGATAACTATAAAAAGAATCAAAACAGAGACAAAGCAACATAAAAATAGTAAGAAAACATCTTCCTGATAGCAACACAATAGCAAACTGGAGGTAGCTCTACTTAATTTTTTTATCAATATTCATCTTGACTTTCTACAAAGAGCTGAATAATGCAAGGGTAGTGATATTCTTGATCTTACGGTTTGCTAATGAGTGTATATTCTAATTTATGCATTGATTTTTATTAATTAATCTGAATATAACAATATGTTGCTAACCTTATAACCCTTGATTAAATAAGGACAACCTTCCCCCATCTCTTATTTGTTCTATTTTTAAGGTTAAATCAAGGGGAAGAAAATATGTAACCACAGTCATATCTAATATTCTAAGATCCATCGATAAATTATTCATTGTTTGGCCCCTAGAAGATGGAAAAACAACACATGAATATCTTAGATCCATATCTCACTTGAAGAACGCCCTCATTGGGATCCCTAATAAGAGGGTTGGACGAATTAGTAAAATTATCTTGATCAATAGTTGGTATCCTCCATGAGGACTAAGTACCAAGCTCAACATGGTGAAATGAAAGGAAATCCTAAATGGGCAAGAGATAGAGGAATTTTTTAGACAATAAAGGCTCCCTAATTATTAGATTCAATCAAGCCTTTGGGAAATGAACCAATAAATTTTCGAGGAAAATTTTATGTGGAGAGGTTTAAAGAGTGAAAAATTGAAAAATATATAGATTCAAGGGGACTCAAAGGGAGGCCTTGAGGAAGAATCACATGGGTAATTCAGTAAATTTTCCCCATAAGGGAAGAATATAAATGTCTTCTAGTTAACTTCTCTATACACAAGATATGTCATATCGGGAAAATGGAAACCAAGTAACATACCAATTCACTAACCTAGGGGTCAATCTCAATTCTTATATGAACCTTATGAATATTATGGTATCTCTATTATTAGGTAATAAGCACAAGGTACTTCTTGTAAATGATATTAATACCACAAACTCCCCCATGTCCAAAATTGTGATTAAACATTGAGAGGAGGGCATTACAATAAGTGAATTATGAGGGTAGTCCATGGTGAGATCATCCCCCTTCATTATTGTGAGAGGGATGGGGATTTTGGCATAGGGTGTCTTAAATATAAACACATACCCCCACTCTTTTCATTCTTGACAAGTAGTAGATTGCATGGAGCAATCCAAAGGCCCTCACAAGTTTTCACTTACCCATTCATTTCTTATTTGTTTTTCATGGTTTGATTGGATTGTTAGGGAACTTGGCCTAGATGGAAAAATTTACAAAGTGGGATTTCACATTATTTTATCTTAATTTTTAGTTGAATGAAAAATTAGGTGTACTTGTTTGCTTTCCTTCCACATATTTTTCTTATAAAATTCTCTCCTCCTATTTACACACTAAATAAATAAATAAGGGATTGGTATTATATTATTTTCTTATTTACTTAAATGCATAAGGGCACTACAATTTTTATACTCTAATTACTTAACAAATTAATGTATAAACTAGAATATAGTTCTCTATAAACCATAATCTAGTTCTCAAAGAAATTTGAAAGATAAAATGATAGAAACAATTTATTAAATCATAATAGGGGAGTGTAATTAGTTGATTGTATAATAACAGATGTGATATGGGATTTTAGGGTGATTGAGAGGGATGGAAACAACCTATAAGTGCTTCATCTTTAAAACTATGAATATAATTTGTGTTGGTATAAAACAATACGACCGCCCTAGAGTATGGTATCATTTGGTCATGAGTTGTAGAGTTTTACATAGAGATATATTGATGCTCTTTAAATGTTGATGGTCATCGGTGACCTATAAATGTACTTCAATTCCTAATGTTAGTATTTGAAATTTTTTTACAGCTTTCTATAGTGACATGTAATTGATAAAGGAGCATCAACCTTGTACATAAAAAAATTTGGTTTTCAATGAGTTTTTGCTTAGGTTAGGTCTTAGGAGTATTTTCATATGTTTTGAATCCTTCTCCACCATCTTAAGTCCCTTTGTGAGTGTTGTGAGATTGTTCCGCAAGGATCTATATGGAACCCCATACATATCGAAGAGTTTACACTCCAATAGTGACGTGAACGCTCCAAGTAATTAGCAAGTGAAATCAAACAAAAAGGAAAATCATGCATGAAATAATAGGTCTACTCATTCTAATATATTTAAATAAGAGGGTACATATGGAAGTGATGTGTAACACATTCTTGGACAATCATTCCCTCTATGAGGGAAAGAGGATTTACGATTCCAAAATGCAATGTAAATCCTATGATGCCACTGACGCATATGATAGTGACATGATTCTATGACGGAATATATCATATGTCATATAACTCCTATGACCTATGATCTCACCTAAGTGAGATGACTCACCATGTGACATGGACAAGACACTGTGTGATGATGAGGTAATTCATAAACACCAACACCCCCTTCATTGAAGATGAGGTAGAGGTCATGGAAAGTCTAAACAAAAAGAGAAATCCCTAGATAACTAAGAAAGAAACATCTAAAGGCTCGATAAGGTACCCGTGTATAAACAACATCTTTTCGGAAAATAAGAAGAGGAGAAGTGGACTATAAATCTCGAAGAATATGGGCAGCTACAAAAGACCTCTCTCCAAGAAGAGAACACAGGTGAAGGAACTTAGATTCAGTGAAGGGCTTGGTAAAAATGTCTGCAACCTAATCAAAATTGGTGATATTGTAAGTCGATGATGTCTTCATGTATTAGATCCTAAATGAAATACATGTCGATCACAATGTGTTTCTTTTGTTGATTTTGAACCAAATTTTGGCAAATCAAGATGGTGCTCATGTTGCCACACTAGATGATAAGCCATCAAAATTGAATGCCAAACTCTATCAATATTCCTTGTAATCAAACAACACGTGGCAACGTTAACTTCTCTATGTAATCTTCCTTTGTAGATGATATGGCAATCATATTGTGTTTCTTATTAGACCAACTAATAAGACCCAAAAAAAGAGAGAAATTGTAGCCTGAGGTAGATATCTGATGATCTAGATCACTGGCCCAATCAAAACTTATATATCCAACCAATTCAATATTTTTCCCTCCTAGATAATGAATGTCATATGTATGAGTGCCACAAACATAGTGAAGGATACACTTCACTTATTTCCAATGTAAATCATGAGGCTCCTCCATAAATATGCACATGATCCCAATAGCATACGAAAGATTCGTATAAGTGTGAGTCGATAAATCAAGCTCCCCATAAATGTTTGATAAAGGGTACCATTAACCATAGGAGTAGAGCAATAAACCAACTTAACCCCATAAAGGAAAGGATTAGGAGAAGGCTTACAATCAGACATGTGAAACTAAGCTAATAAATCAAGCGAGTACTTAGGATACAAAATTATAATTCCCGAGTCAGATTAGTAAATATGAATCCAAAGAAAGTAATGAAGCAATCCCAAGTTAGACATGGGGAACTTGTTTTCCAAGGAAATCTTCACATAATCGATGATAGAAGAAGATATTCCTATGATCAACAAGTCATCAACATATAAAATGAAGATGAGCATGGAGTCATCTTGTCACAGAATGTAAACATTAGGATCAAAGTGACACTGATTGAACCTTGACACAAGAATAAAGGATTCCATCTTGGCATACCAAGCCTGAGGGGCTTCTTTAAGGCCACAGAGAGACTTATTTAACTTGTAAATGATGGAGGGATCATGGACATAACTTGAAGGTTGTTCCATATAAATATCTTCTTCTAGGTCCCCATGAAGGAAGACACTCTTAACATCCATTTGGTGGACTTCCAATATTTTCATAGCATCGATGGTGAGGGTCACTCGTATGGAATTCATCTTCATAACTGGAGCAAAGGTTTCGAATAATCAACCCCAATTACCTAGAAGAAACCCTTAGCTACAAGTTGTGATTTATACTTCTTGAATTCTCCATCAAAACCATACTTTGTTTAGCAAAACCACTTACACCAAATGATTTTTCTTCCTTTTGGAAGAGGTCTGAGATCCCAAGTATTGTTCTTCATGAGTGAGTAATATTCCTCATTTATAGAAAAATCCCACTCAGAATCCCATAAGCCTCTTAGAAAGATTAAAGGTCAAAAGTGGAGGTAGAGAAGAAGTGGGGTTAAGTGAACTCTCACCGAGTCTATTTCTCATCCGAAGGATACCCAATCCACTCTCTAATACTCTACAAAGTATGCCTAGACTAGCGAGGACCAAGAGGTGAGTCAAGCTCAAAATATTTAGATTCTTCATTCAAGTGATATGGGACAAAAGTCCTTGTCATCACTACTATCATAATAGGAAGAATCTGAAGCATGAGAAGAGGGAGAATCAAGTAGAGGAGGAGGAGGATGATCTGTTACATGATATTCATCTCGAAGAGTTGGAGTTAGTGTCGAGAGAGCGAAGGAATCCATAGGGTGGAGAAGTGGAAGTCAAAGATGATTCATAAAAATTAACACTTCTCTCAATATAAAGTTTATGAGTAGTAGGGTTCAAAAATCTATACCCCTTCACGTCATTAGGATACCATATAAATATAGGAGGTTTGGACTTTGGTTCCAAGGCCTTACATTTATTTTTAGGAATCCAGACCATAACATTGGATCGGTAGAAGTGAAAGTGTTAGACATCATGTTTGCATCCAAACACAGCTTCAAATGGTGGCATCCATCTTACAACCTCATGTGGAACATAGTTCTGAATGTAACAAGAATAATTCACTACTTTGGCCCCAAATACTGTGGAGGAAGGGATTTTGAGTGAACCGTGCAAGTGGCCATCTCCTTAAGTGTTTAGTTTTTTCTTTTTGTAGCTTCATTTTACGATGGGCTGTAAGAAACTATATTTTTCAAATCAATCTCATTGAAGGTATATAAATCTTCAAACATATTGATCACATACTCGCCTCCATTTTTAGTTCAAAGAACCTTGATAGACCTTTCATCTTGTTTCTCAACAACAGCCTTAAAGTCTCTAAAGTGATCGAAAACTTCAAACTTTTGCTTAAGAAAATACACCCAAGTGTAACGTGAAAAGTCATCAATGAAGGTAAGTATATATGGAGATCTAGTAAACGAAGGAGATGGGAAATGACTAAAATTGTCACTGTGAACAAGATCCAAAAGACGAGTAACTCTCCATGATTTTCCTCTACCAAAACTTTCTTTGGAGTGCTTGTCGAGGGCACAACCCTCACAAAGACCCTTAATAAAAATTGATATGGGGTAACCCGTTGACTAGTTTATTTTGGCTCAATTGTTTAAGCTAACGATAGTTAAAATGACCAAAATTCTCATTTCATAGCTTGTTAACCTCATTTGCATGAGTAAGAAAGGTATTTGATCAAATCGAAGTAAATTGAGAGAAAGTATACAACTATAAAAGGTGATCCTCCTTTCCCTGTGCACTTGTGGATTTAGAGCGAAGCTCACGTATAATCATCGAGTTAGGAAGAAATTCCAATCACATTCCTTCATCAAGGTGAGTTTTTTGGTAAACCGATAGGAGATTGGTAGAGAGATTAGGAACAATCAACACTTGGTTAAACGTTTCAGCATCCATCTCTACCAATCCACTACTGGAAACCGATATCGTAGTATCATCACCCAACATGATTTGGGACATGCCACATGGCTCGATGTTGTTGAAATCAACTTTCAAAGATCCCATGTGGTATGAGGCATCGAAATCAATAATCCGCATCGACAAAGGAGCAACTATAGCTACAAGGGCCTTTCCTTTCTTCTTCTTATATATAGACTCCTTTTCTTTGGAAGACTCACCCTTCAGAGATTTTTGTTTGATAAACTTGGGAACACTTATTTTATTCTTCTCAAGTAAATGAGTTAAGTGATCGATTTTTTTCTCATACAGTGATGCTACTCATGGCCAGATCTTCTTGCAATAAGAGAACTTACACTTTTCCTTCTTTGCTTTGGGCTAAGAAGAAGAAGTGTTAGTGGAGGGTTTTGTTTAGGTTCGGTTGGTACTTTTTCTCTTTCTTCTTTTCTTGTTTCTTTTTATTACCATTTCTTGTTATAAGGGCATGTGACTTGGATTAGAGATTCTCCATTTGAATTATTTTTCATGTTCTTGAATGAGTTAAGATGAAAAAATGTCAAATGAGATAATTTTCCAAGTACTTCAGAGCGGATTTCGTGGAGTGAAAATTTGAAATATTGATAGAGTATTCAAGACCTAACTTAGAAAGAATTGACAAAATAAATCGGGAATATTTTTTCCACTTTACATTCCTTTAAAAGTAATTTAGTGCAGAAATTTTTTGAGAAGAAGGCATGTAGGTTTTCAAAGTCACTAGGATTTAATCCTAGTAGTTAATTTTCCAACTCATGCGCTCTTATGTCATCTTGTTATCTCGAACATACTATATAAATTTTCCATGTTTGAAGCATCAATGTGGAAGAACAAGTTAGGAGAAGCAGACATACAGAGAGACGAATTTGTCACATTAGTTCAACCACTTATTTTTTGGGTTCATCATCATATTCACTCTCTATTCCCATGGTGATGCGAAATAACCCTTTACCCCTTAATTTCATTAACATTTTTGATCTGCATTCAAAAATTTTAAACACAATGAGAAAAGGTATTGAATGAGCATCCATCATGCAAAGAGAGAAAGAAGGAATTTAAAAGGAAATAAAGAAGAAAAAACACACCCTACAACAATATTTTCATCCCCGATTTCGACACTTTGTAGTTTAGTTCATTGATTACCATGTTGTGAATTTGCATCGCAAAGCAAATGTCACTCACCTTGCAATCAGCGTAATAATGTGCAAGTGTGGAGACCACAATCACATTTTGATGATCGTGTTGATTCAACATCACAAAAAAACACAAACCGATGCTAAAAATAAGAGAAGGGGAGAGAAAATTCATGTGTGAGAAATAGTGTCTCATGTTGCATCGAAACCCTTCGCTGCAAGGTTGTGGCAGACGTGCTCACTAGCCCAAAAGAAATAAAAGAAAAATATGAGAACGAGTCGAGAGGACCTCCAAGAAGGTGAAAGCTCCCAAAAGGAGGAAAAGGGCTTTGAAAAGCACTACACACTCCAACATAGATTAGTAGCAAAAACATCTAATAACGTTATATTTCACACTTTAAGTTTTCTCAATTAATCTAATTTAAAAAATTAAAGTGGAATAAAAAAATTACAAAAAGCTTATATAAAAGCCTCCTAATTTTAAAACACCACCTTTAATTAAATTAACCAAAAATCACACCTTATCTCCTTTGAAAACCAATGACCTTACCTTAATAATTAAAAATGTCAAATGAGATCCTAATTTAAAAAATCAAGACCTAACTTAAACACAACATTATTTTTAATTTAAAGCCACACTTTAGATTTAATAAAATTAAGTTTAAAACTAAGCTTTCAAAAAATAAAAAGTGGGATTATTTGAAAAGGGAAGGCATGGTAGGTGGCGTTAACTTGGGAGGTTGAGTCAAGGAGGGAAAAATGGAAGATCTTAGACCGAGCATATGGAGGGTAGGCGGCGAGAGGCTCAAGATGGATTGAGCTCGATGACCAAAGAGGGGAGAATGAGTGTAATGAGTGTTTAGCTCGAGGAAGGAGTGGATAAGCACATTAGGGAGGTAACACTTAGAATGGGTGAGGTAGAGCAATGACACACGTAGGGAGAGTGATCACTGTTACATGACCGATAAGGGTCGAGTGGAGACGCTAAAACCACTAGGTCAAGGATCCTAGGAAAACTAAATTCATGATAAGGTACCCAGATAACTAAAGACATGATAAGGTACCCATGTACAAAAAAACATCTTTCTATAAAAGAAGAAGAGCATAATATGACTAGAAATCCCAAAGTTGATGGGTGGTTGTATAAGACCAAACCCCAAGAAAAGAGCGCAAGTGAAAGAACTTGGCTTCGGTGAAGGGATTGGTAAAAATATCTACAACTGGATAAGAAGTTAGAAAATACCGCAACTCGATGATGTATTCATGTATTAGCTCCTAAATGAAATGCATGTGGATCATAATGTACTTTGTTCACTAATTTTGAACTATATTTTTGACAAACCGAGATGGTGCTCATGTTGTCACAGTAGATGATAGTAGTCCATTGAAAGTGAATACCAAACTCTGTCAAGATTCCTGCAACAAAACAACTTCCATGACAGCATTAACTACTCTTTTGTACTCTTCCTCTGTAGATGATATGGAAATTGCATTATGCTTCTTGCTAGACCAACTGACAGGACCTAAACCAAGAGAGAAACTATAGCCTGAGGTAGATTTATGATGATCTAGATCACCGACCCAATCAAAGTTTGTATATCCAACCAAGTCAATATTTTTCCCTCCTAGATAATGAATGCCATCTAGTATGAGTGCCACAAACATAGTGAAGGATCCAATTCATTACTTTCCAATGTAACTCATGAGGATCCTACATAAATTTGGACATAATTCTAATAGCATATGAAATATTTGAATGAGTGTGAGTCAGATAAATCAAGCTCCCCACCAACTATCGATAAAGGGTACCATCAACCATAGGAGTAGAGAAATTAGAAACCAACTTAACCCCAAAAAGGAAAGGAGTAGGAGAAGGATTACAATTGGACATGTGAAACCAAGCTAGCAAATCAAGGGATTACTTAGGTTGTGAAATTATAATTCTTGAGTCAGATTGGGAAATATGAATCTCAAGAAAGTAAAGAAACAAGCCTAAGTTAGACATGGAGAACTTGTTGGCTAAGGAAATCTTCACATAATCGATGATTAAGGAAGAGTTTCGCGATCAACAAGTTATCAATATATAGAACGAGGATGAGCATGGATTCATCTTGTCACATAATGTAAACATTAGGGTTAGAGTGACACCGAGTGAACCCTGATGCAAGTAGAAAGGAGTTCATCTTGGCATACCAAGATTGAGGAGCTTGTTTAAGGCCATAAACAAACTTCTTTAACTTGCAAATGAGGGATGGAAGGAAGGCACTCTTAACTTACATCTAGTGGACTTCCCATTTGCTCACGTTAGTGATGGTGAGGGTCGAGTCATATGGAAGTCATCTTTGTAACCAGAGAAAAGGTTTGAATAATCAACTATAGCTACACGGGAGAAACCATTAGCTACAAGTCATGATTTTTACTTTGCAAATTCTCCGTCGATACCATACTTTATTTGGTAAACCCACTTATACTAAATTATATTTCTTCATTTTGGAAGAGGGGTGAGATAACAACTATTATTCATGAGTGAGGAATACTCCTCATTCATGACATAATCCCACTCAAGAATCTCATAAGCCTCCCAAAATTATTGAGGTTCTGAAGTGGAGGTGAAGAAGAAGAGGGGTCTAGTGGACTCTAAACCGAGTCTAACTTTGTTTTGATGGATCCCCAATCCACTCTCTAGCACTCTGTAAAGTCTTCCTAGCCTAGAGAGGACTAGGAGGTGAGTTAATCTCAAAATCTATAAATTCTTCACTCAACTGAGATGGGAAAAATTCCTCATCATCACTATTGTCGAAGGTGGAAGACACTTTGAAGTATGATAAGAGGGAGGAGTAGAAGGATTGAGAGGATCAAGAAGAGGAAGAGGAGGATGCTCTATGACATGATCATCATCCAAAGAGTCAAAGTTAGTGTCAGAGAGTAGAAGGACTCCAAAGGGTGGAGAAATGGAATTCAAAGATGAATCATCAAATTTAACACTTCTATTAACATAAATTTGATGAGTAGTAGGGTTCAATAATCTATACCCCTTTATGTTATTAGGATACCCTATAAAAATACAAGTTCTGGACTATGGTTCCAAGGCCTTGCTTTTCTTTTTAGTAATTTGTGTTGTAACATTGGATCTAAAGATGTAAAAGAGCTTGATATTAGGTTTGCATACAAACCAGGATTCAAAGGGTGTCATCCCTCTTACAACCTTATGTGGAACACGGTTTTGAATGTAACAAGCATAGTTCACTACTTCAGCCTAAGACTATGGAGGAAGGGATTTTGAGTGAACCATACAAGCTACCATCTCCTTAAACATTTGGTTCTTTCTTTCTGCAACTCCATTTTACAAAGGTCTAAAAGAAACCATATGTCTCAAAGCAATCCTATTGGAGGTATATAAATATTTGAACCTATTGCTCACATACTCACCTCCCTTTTCGGTTCAAATAGCCTTGATAGACCTTTCATCTTGTTTCTCAGCAAGAGCCTTAAAGTATCAAAAGTGATCTAAAACTTTAGACTTTTTCTTAAGAAAATACACCCAAGTGTAATGTGAAAAGTCATTAATGAAGGTAAGTATATGTAGAGATCTAGTAAACGAAGGAGATGGAAAATGGACAAAAATGTCACTATGAACAAGATCCAAAATACTACTAACTCTCTAAGATTTTCCTCTACCAAAACTTTCTTTAAGGTGCTTCCCGAGGGCACAACCCTTAGAAAATTTGACGCGGGGTAACCTGTTGAAAATTTTGTTTTGGCTCAACTATTCAAGGTAACAATAGTTAAGATGACCAAAACACTCATGTCATAGCTTGTTAACCTCATCTACATGAGTGAGAAAGGTAGTGGTCATTGAATAAAAAGTAAAGTGGGATGACATATACAACCGTAAATGGTGATCTACCTTTCCCTCTACCACTATGGAGACAAAGTGAAGCTCATGTATAATCACTGAATTAGGAACAAATTCCACTCAAATTCCTTCACTAAGGTGAGTGATTTGGTAAGCGATAGGAGATTGATAGAGAGATAAGAAGCATTCAATGCTTGGTTAAACATTCCATTTTCCAATGTTACCAATCCACTACCAGAAATTGATATCGTAGTATCATCACCCAACGTGATTTACTACATTCCACATGGATTGATTTTATAGAACTCAACATGCGAAGAGACAATGTGGTGTGAGGCACTAAAATCAATAATCCATGTTGATGAATGAACAACTCTAGCTATAAGGGCATTTCCTTTCTTCTTCTTAGATTTAGACTCCTTTGCTTTCGAAGACTTACCCTTCCTAGCATTTTATTTGATAGACTTAGTAACACTTATTTTATTATTATCAAATAAATGAGTTAAATGATCGATTTATTTTCTCATACACTGATACTCCTCATGGCTAGTATTCTTGCAATAAGAGCACTTATACTTTTCCTTCTTCGCTTTCACTCAAAAGAAGAAGTGCTAGTGTTAGGTTTAGTTTGGGTTTGGTTGGTCTTGGTTTCCTTCTTGGGTTGGTATTTTTCTCTTTCTTCTTTTCTTGTTTCCTTTCCTTTCCCTTACCATTACTTACTACAATGACATGTGACTTGGATTTAAAAGTCCCCATTTGAATGAGTTTGTTTTTTTCTCGAATGACTTGGGATGAAAAATTGTCGAGATGAGGGAATTTTCAAGTACTTCACAAAGTGACTTTTGTGGCATGGAAATTTGAAACAAAGACAGAGTATTCAGGACCTAACTTAGAAAGAATTTACAAGATCAATTGGGAATATTTTTTTCAAATTTATATTGCTTTAAAAGCAATATAGTGTGGAAAAACTTTGAGAAGAAGGCGTGTAGGTTTTCAAAGTCACTAGGCTTTAATCCTAGCCATTCGTTTTCTAGCTCATGCACTCTCGTGTCATCTTTTATTTGAACATACTTTCTAAATTTTTCCATGCTTCATCAATGTATTTAGAAGACTCAATGTGGAAGAGAAAGTTAGGAGAAATAGACATACGTAAAAGACATAATGCTTCATCACATCAGTTTAGCCTGTGGATAATTTTAGTGGCAAATATTCATAATATGGTGAAAATTTCATTTTAGGAAAATTTGAAAAGGTGATTTTTTCGGAGCGGGTCGGTGTCCTGTTCACCTAAAATTTACAAAGTATATATTTTTTTGGGGTCGGCTTCGCCTACATTTGAAAACATCTCCTATAAAAACCTAGGTGATTCTTGAGTAGTATACTATGGTACTACCACCAGTAGCTTACCAATACCGTGAACTCACATACTCTAAGCACCAGAGATTGTTGTTATCATGTTAGTAGTTTAGAGTCGGGTGACAGATGATATTTGTTGACGCGTGACCCATTGAATTTGTTGACGCGTGACAAAGGGGTTAGCTATTAACGCGCGACAGGGATATAGTTGACGTGTGACAAAGAGGTATTGCAGACGCGTGACAAGGGGGTTATTTGTTGATATGTGATAGAGATATAATTGACACACGATAAAGAGGTACTACTGAGACACGTGACATGGGGGTTTTGTTGTTGATGTGTGACAAGGAGGTATTGTAGATGCACGACAAGGGGTTAGCTGTTGACACACGACAAGGATATAGTTAACGCGATGTTGGACGCTTACGCAAGGGTAGTTGACTTACAGTTGGCACATGACAAGGGGCTAGTTATTGATGCATGACACGGATATAGTTAACGCGACATGGATATATTAAACGCGCGACAAGGAGGTATTGCAGACGTGCGACAAGGGGGTTAGTTGTTAACGCACAACAGGGAGGTATTATAAATGCACGATAGGAATTTTGTCTCTAGCACACAACTTGGTTCTTTTGATGATGCAGGACTGTGTTCAGAATAATGGAAGGTGTTAGTCCTTAGAATGCGAAGACCCTAAAAGTAACTAAGAAATATCAGAAGTCCCTGTTCAAGTATTTTGGAAACTCTGTTGATATAAATATTACAACTACCAACAACCATATAGCTGCCACCAGAAAGAATCAAAATACTAACTATGTGGAAGGTAATATTGAGGTGGACATGCATTCTGCATAGTATCAAACAAATGACACCTACGATAATATGCCAGATCTTGAAGATATAATTGTTGAGATGCCAGATCCTGAAGATATTCTTCCTATTGGGGTGCAACTAGGAGTGCATCAAGATATCACACATACAAATACTCAAAAAAATGGAACACAAAAATCAAATTCAAATTCTGGTTCATGAAAGAGGAAACTAGGTGATTGTGATATTGCTCAAAATTCTACTCAAAAAAGTAAAACATTGAAAACGAACAAGAATATGTGGACCATTGGCAGGACATACAAGTTTGATTGGGCTGCCAAATTTCCATTTATTGAACCTATACAATCATCTAATTTAGAAGAGATCCCATCTAAATGTACATGTACAATATGTACATGGAAATTGGGAAAGTAGCAAAAATGTAAATGAAGTCAAACACTATAAAAAAACATTGTGGAAAACAATATTTGGCTATGCTGTGAGGGCATGAGATGGCAGAAAAACAAAACACACAGGTGGAAAACTGAAAAAGAATGCATGCATGTTAAATACACAGTGGATTATGAAGTAGAGCAGAAAAATGTAGACATCTCGTGGAAAAGGGAGGAACGATCACATCGTAAATTGGTAAGATGAATCACACAAATCTACATGCAAAACTCATACAGATCTCTACTTTATTTCACATACTAAAGAAAGGAAGACGATTTTGATTTTCTCGATTTCAAATTTTTGTATCAATATAATGGAATGTCGAGCGTACCTGGTCTCATTGTTTTGAAAGTAGTGGATGGGAAATGGAAAAATGCCTTTCGATGATAGAGAAGGAAGATTTGAAAGAGAATGTAAAAAAATCAAAGTTTATCTCTCTTTCAATTGATGAAGTGACGATGAAGTTGACAACACTACATGGGTATGTATCCACGTCTATACTTTAGAAAATCATATAAGGACACCTCATCTGCTGGGTGTTATGAAAATGGTTGAAAACTGTAATGCCAAAAACCTACATAAAATAGTTGTTTCTCATTTGAAAGATATTGTTGGAATGACTGATTATGAAATTGCTACGAAGTTGGTATGCGTCGGAGCAGATGGTGCATCAGTCATGCAGGTCACCAAATAGGGATGCATGTTAGATTACAAACAACAAGGCCCCATATATGCTATCAATTCACTGTATGGCTCAGTAATGAATTTAGCATATAAAATGGTAAGCAACTACGAAAATGTTGCTAAATTAGAAGACCTTATAAGAGAACTTCATGCCTATATGGCAAGCATCCCAAAGCGATTTCTTAAGTTCTAGAAATTCACAATTGGAATTACAAATGGCAAAAAAACTTCTAAAAGATGTTGAGACGAGATGGATCTCTTTGTATGAACCTGCATGCAGAGTTCGTGAGGAGTATCCTTCGTTGGTTGGTTTCATGCACAAATATCATCATGAAGTTGATAGGGCAAGGGACTTGTTGTTTTGTTTAACTGATTTGGAGACATCACTTACATTGGTCAGTATTCTTCCAATGTTATAGGAGATCAATACACTGATGAAGCATGCACAGGGGAGATTAATCTATATTGTGGATTTTATATGGATGAGAAAAATGGTATGTCAAAGTCTTGATATCTTGTATTGTTCCCAAGATAGTTTTAATACACCTATTTTCGAGAATTGGAAAGGTTTATTGGATCTTTAAAATCCCAATAACTATTTGAGATTTAATATCCATGATCACCTCTACATCATTGTTAATGGGAGGGACATACCACTGCACATTTTGTAAAAACATCAAGATATTACAGGATCAGAATGAGAAGATGTTCCCGTGACATGTAATCTCTTTGAGTCTATTATAGTTGAAACAAGAATAAAGCTTAAAAAAATTTCAAAATCCTTATCATCAGAAATTAGAGAACGTTTCTCCAAAGATAAAATTCTTGAAGCAATGGGTGTGATGAATCCTAATTTTTGGAATATTGAAGGTGGTCATGCAGAATTTGTAAGAAAGTATTTCCATAAATCCATGGGTACAATAATGGAACATTTCAAAAAGACTTCAGATTTCAAGGGTATGGAAATCAAAGGTATACTGAATGCTGATTTATTAAAGTTTCAATCAACAAATTTTGCAACAACAATGAGGAACCAATATAAAAATTTAGACGAACCTTCTGAAAGTGGTGCTATTACAAGGCTATGGCGAGGAATCTATCAAAGTTCTATCTTACAAGAAGACATCAGTGAATATTTCAGATTATATGAGTTATGCCAAACAATGATTTTGGGGTCTGTGGAGGACGAAAGGGTTTTCAAGTGCTTTATCATTTATAAAATCAAAACTGAGAAACAGGTTGGATAAAAATATGGAAAGTTGCATGAGGTGTTATGTATCTCGCTACTCCATGGAAACCTTTCCTTTCAACAAAGCAATTGCACACCTGGAATTCCCTTTGCGAAAGAAGAGGTGTGAATAATACACGCTACGAAAGTACAACTGTTCCCACAATGAGAGTGGAATTGGAACATCATCACACTCTCTGTAGAAGAGAACATCGAGTTTGAAGAAGCTATTGATAATGGATTGTTTCAACTTTAAATAGGTATCTCCTTCACCTTACTTTTATTGTTTGTCACCTTAAATTTTGTTTCAACTCTTGTTATCATTAAAGATGTTACAGGTATATATATTTACATTTATTTAAATACAACTATTTCATCATTTTTTTTTAAAAAATTGCTGACATCCATCCGAGGAAGCTCGCACTTCTCAAGACTTACAATGTCAGCAACTCACCCATCTATCTACTAATCCATTTCTTGTGTTGAGTTTTCTTAAATCAAATATCTAGCACACTACGAAGGATGATTTCACTGGCCATCTAAAACACTAGAGGTAACTTAAACCCTATCATATGACATTTCTTGATTTTTTACAATTATGTTTAATTTATTTTTAAAACTTTGTGGGATAAAATCACACAATCGAATTTTACAAAGAGGAAGATTTTTCCATATTATACAATTCATAATCCATGATCCATTATACAATTCTATATCCATTCTAATGTCATCATATCATTACAAGTATAGAGAAGAAGATTTTGAGAACGTTTAAATGTCTCTGTCGTACTACATTCCAAATTTTCTTAAAACAATTATCCATTATCATCATCCAAATTCCATGATCGTGCTTGAAGCTAAATCTACGTCCACATACAATTCATGATAATCCATATCTATGAGACTATGATTCTATTGCAATGTCATCATCCACATCTAATGCAATCATCATTACAACTTACAAGTAGAGAAGAAACATAAACACCATATACAATCTAGAAATTCTATACATAATATATAGGAAGTTATAAAATTAAAGATTATATAGTATTTCAAATTTTCAAAGGCTATCAAATTCAAGTTTCAACTTTCAAATCCAGATAATAAAATTCAAATGCCATGACCATCACATTCAATGTTTCAAATTTTCAAATATAGATTCTATTTTTCAAGTTTCCACACTCAATAATGAAAATTTTCAACCCTCAATTTTTTGTACCCCTTTCCACTCCTATACTCCTTTCCCCAATGGATTCTCCGCCTGTTCCCCTTTCCCTAATGGCGTAAAAATCCCTAACTTATGAGATCTTCTACAAAGACCTTTATCTAGATTCTTTAAAATTATTTCTTCTTGCTTTGTCGCATCTCCATGGGATAGCAAATTTGGATCAGCAGTTGCCTTGGTTTTGAATAAAATTTTAGGGTCAAAGCCATGCTCTTTAATTATCCACTTCAGTGTATTGTTTTGTTTGTTAACCAAAACAATATTTTCCTTCAAATTTTCACTGTGGATAAACTATTCTTTCATGGTTTCCAAGTGAACTTGGAAAACCTTTGCTTGACTCTTCAAATTTTCATATTTCAACTACACAAAAAAGTGATGTCAATTCAACATATTACTAAAATAAGAAAATTTCAAATTAACAAAAAATATTGTTTGAAAGTGATAATACTTACAACTTCTCTATCTCTCTCGACATTTGCAACTGCTACTAGATCCATGTCCTTAGACCATTTGTTAAAATATGCCTAGGCCTCAGCACTAATATTTTCTAATTTGTTTAATGTCTTATCCAAAATATCATCTTTATAGTTGTTGTTATACGTGACAGTCCCACTTCTTACTTGGGTAAGTAAGGAATCCATCTTCGCAGGTTGATTCTGGACTGCAGCGTATAAACTATCCCTTTGCCAATAATTTTCAAAACAACTTATTATCTCATTGATAAGTACTTTAGCCCTTCTCTCCCATTCTATGAGTTGACTGATATGAGGTAGAATAAACTCATCGACATGGGATTGACAATCATAACCAATTAAGTTCTCTAAAGGAAAAGGTAGCAATTGTTCACCATCTGTATCTGAAGAAGATGATCTCACTAGAGAGGTATGGGGGCTTTCGGGTTGATCGAATGCTACTTGTTTACGCTTTGGGTGGCCTGATCTTGTTTGTGATAAAATAAATCAATATTCAAACAAATAAATCTAAAGTGAAATGTAGTGAAAGTTGAATAAATTATGTTGAAATAGAAGTATACCTACTAGCCTTGAATCATCTCATGTGTATTGAAAAATCATGTTGGGTCATTTTTATCAATGCCCAAGTAATCTTCATCTAAATTTATATTATTTAAAACTGATATGCCCGTTGCGTTGGGCAAGCCACCAAGTGAGAGGGTTGGAATTTGAAATGAGGAGGCAATGTTTAGTGTCCCACTAGGGGTGAAGGAATTGGCATGTGTTTACCAATGTTCTTTTTCTTGATCCTCTGGTTGGCATTTTGAATATTATTGGTTGAGGAGGGGGCGATGCAGCTATTTACAGAAAGAAGAGGACTGCAATGTGCTGAAAAGTTCAAGAAAAATCATATGAAAAACTAGAAAACTATGTAAAAACTACGAAATTAAACGAAGTACTATTCAAAACTTGTACCTTGTTGTTGAGGGGTAGCTTGTCGCAGTGCTTGAGGTGGCCGTGTTGGAGTAGTAATTGGTGGTTTTTGAGTTGTCTATTGTTGGGATTGCTGAGGTGGTTGTTGAGAAGACACAAATGCATGTGACTGAACTGAGTGAGTTGGGGAAGATGGTTGACTTTGAGAAGCATGCGTATGGTCCAAAGCCCCTATGCAATGTCATCAACATACAATTGTATGTCAATTCAATATGGTAAAATTTAAATGGGAAAATGAAAATACAAATTTGGAATTTGTAAATAATACATGTAAGGGTATTACTTCTCTAGCGTTTAACAAATTCAAATGGTTGGCGGTTTGGAGATGAGTGAGCTTCCATTTCAGATTGTGAATCTCCCAATGCCTCAGCATGTTGTTGGCCTCTTCCTCTTGATGCCACCTTTTTTCAGGGAAGGGCCTCCAAAATCTTCTCTACAAAGTTGCAAACAGTAAATAGTTAATACATGTTGTTAGTCTAATGTCGAAATACAAACTTTATAGTTTATACCTGTTGTTCTTGAAATGAAATTGACAAATTCATCAACGCCTCATCCATGCAAGTGGGAATTGGTTTGTCTTTTTAAATTTAAAAGAGCCTCGTAATAAAGGCCAAGGAGATAGTTTGTGGTGTGAATGACTGGTTTTTTGAAAGCTTTGCATTTGTAATGTCAGTTCTTTTT
Organism: Taxus wallichiana var. yunnanensis; assembly: GCA_018340775.1. NCBI lineage: Eukaryota > Viridiplantae > Streptophyta > Pinopsida > Cupressales > Taxaceae > Taxus > Taxus wallichiana. Next base: position 683,378,890 of record CM031243.1, read on the forward strand.
TATAAAAAGGTGCACCAATCAAATTTTTGCTTTGTGATAGTTATAAGAATGTATGTAATGGCCCAGTTTGGTATATCTATTTGCTAACCCTGTAAACTATTCTGGATTGAAAGAAGGAAATCATAGCAGCAAGAAAGTGGTGTGCAATTCCTTGCGTATCCACACCACATCTAGATTTATTGACATGAGCTGCAAATGCCAAAAACCATTGGAATTAATATAAATTTGAATTGTATCAAAATCAAAAACTGAATACAAAATGACGAATGAAAACAGTTTACACTTACAATCAACATGGAAACCGAAAGTCAATTCGAGATATTTCTTATCGTCTTCGACGAGTGTTGCCTTCATTGTAACAATGGGTAAATTTTTGAATGGGAGGCCTATAAACCGATGAATATCAGCTGGGTCAATACCGAATTGAAACAATCAACCATCGTCCACAGTAACATTAAATAGGTCATCCTCTGTATTGTACAAGGAGAGAAGGTAGTTCAAAATATCTTGGTTTGTTTCGAAATGGGGCATCTTAACGAGCCCACCAAACTCACACGCATCGATCAAATCCTTGTATTCTAAATTCATTTGTAAAATAGTTTGGATGTGGGGGCACAAAGGGTTCTTGTAGACTATCTTTCCCATTAATAAAATGTGTGGGTTGATTGGATTTTCCTCTTTATTTTTGTCTTGAGCTTAGGATGCACTTGTAGTCATCATTGTAGTTGTCCTTGAGCTTGATTGTACTTGACCTAGATAATGGATTCCTGTATACAAGAAAATTTGAGAGCTGGAAAGTGTAAACGTGAAAATAAACAACATGAGGGTATTTGTAGGACAAAACTAATATTCTAAAGCCTTGTTGATGCATGTCAATGAGCCTTGTTGACGTCAAGGCCAACCATGCGTCGGCGTCTGTAACTCTGCAGTCTCTCTAACTCAAAAAAGTGGGTGAAAATTTAGTTCTAAAAAATTGGTAAATTTACCTTTCAGTGAAACCGGTTCTAGGGATATTCACCAGGTATTTTCCACCTCCAATTTCCAAGAGGTCTCTTAAAATGAACCCTGGTTTAGCCACTATGATTTTTGGGCTCATCACCAATTTCAAGATCTACTCCCATGGTTATGGGAAATAACCCTTTACCCCTTAAATTCATTACAATTTTCAATATTCATTCAAAAGTTTTAAACAATGTGAGCAAATGTACTAAAATAGCATCCATCATGAAAAGAGAAAGAAGTAATGTAGAAGGAAAGAAAGAAGCACACACACACACACCCAGAAAAATATTTGTATCCCCCCTAATTTTGGCACTTTATAGTTTAGTGTGTTGATTACAATCAGGTGCGAATGTCCATTGTGAAATAATCGATCACTCACCACGCACAAGTGTGGAGACCACAATCAAGTTTTGATGATCACGATAGTTTAACATCGCAAGAAAGAAAGAAAAATATTCTAAAAAAAAAAGAGAAGGGGAGAGAAAATAAGTCTTTTTGTGAGAAATAGTGTTCACGTCGCAATGAAACCCCCTTGCCATAAGGATGTGGCAGACGTGCTCACTAGCCTGTAAGTAATAAAATGAGTAATACAAGGTAAAAATGACTAGAAATGAGTCAAGAGGACCTCCAGGCACGGGAAAAGATTCCGGGAGGAAAAGGGCTTTGAAAAGTGCTACACACTCCAACACATATTAGTAGAAAAAACCTATAATAACATTATATTCCACACTTTTAGTTTTCCCAAGTAATCTAATTTTTAAAATTAAAAGGGAATAAAAACTACAAAAAGCTTATATAAAAGCCTCTTGATTTTTAAAACACCTCCTTTAATTAAATTAACCACAAATTAAACCTTACCTCATTTAAAGACTAATGACCTTACCTTAATAATTTAAAATGTTAAATTAGATCCGAATTTAAAAATCAAGGCCTAACTTAAACACAACCTTCTTTCTAATTTAAAACCCCACTTTAAATGTAATAAAACTTAAGTTTAAAACTAAGCTCTCAAAAAACAAAAAAGTGGGCTTATTTGAAAAGGGAAGGCGAAGTAGGTGGAAGTCAACTTGGGAGGTCAAGTCAAGGAGGGAAATTTGGAAGAGCTCGGACCAAACATGCAGAGAGTAAGCAACGAGAGGCTTGAGGTGGTGTTATCCACAATATTCCCCAAGGTTATTTTGATAAATTAAAATTCCATCTTGGATTTGGCAAGGTAAAAATGGATCAAAAATGGAGAAAATCAATGTTGTGACACTCCTTTCCTTCTTGTTAAGCTTCACCATTTCCATACTTAGCCAAAAATCATTAGAAATGGGCGAAATACAAGAAAATTGACTAAATCGGCCTTTGGAAAAACATGAGGAACCATTCCTCTGTTCCTTTGTTCCTCTAGTTCCCCGCATTTCTGAACCATTCACATTAAGGGGTTTGAGGACTTGAAAGTGGAAAATGTAGGTCTTTGGGGGAACGGGAAAACATTTCCTCGGGGCTTCTTGTTTGCAATATAACCGACTTCGGCCAATGGACAAGGAAAATCATGTGTGATGGGGAAGTATTGTGAACGGATCGGGACTATGAGGAACAAACATAACATTTCATTAGGTTGTCAGTTCTCTTAATTAGCTAGTTGACCAACTAATGGAAGGGGAGCATAGAAGCAACAATAAAATTGGGAAAATTGGGCATAATGGGAACATATGAAACTATTCCCTTTTTCCATCGATTCCACGACGACGACATAATTGACAGGATGAGATAAATGCGGGTGAAGCGGTTATGTTGGACTAGACGAAACAAGTGGAATTGTTCCACAGTTTCACCCAAACCCCAATTCTCTGCCCACACACAAGACCTATGGAAAAAGTAGATAATTCGGGCCCCTCAAGAACAGATGAAACAGCTTCTAGCCCAACCCCGATTCTCTTCCCAACAAACTTGAAACAAATTTGTTAAGTCAATTCTTGTGAGCACATAAAGAACTGTTCCCACATTCTTTCAAATTTTTGACCAGTTGATTCATCCACACCTAGCACCATAACATTAAATCGGTCTATCACATCTCGTGGGAACCCCGCCATGACCTTCCCGAGGTCCCGAACTTTAAATGGCCACAAATTTCTCCATGTAACTCCAAATTTCACAAAATTGTACTCATTGGAAATGTATCATCATGTACTACACCTAAGAAAGTGTGCCCCCTTTTTCTAACAAGCTTTAAAGTGTAAATGTTTAAACCAGATCCATCTTCCACAAGCACTGGTATGAATTTCTTGTGGGAAATGATCTCTTCAATGTATAATAATAAATTATGTTTGTAGTTATATGTGATAATATCATTTTTGCTAAAAGTAGGTTAAAAACAATTTATTCAGATGTGGTGATTTACTTAACCAAGGCTTGGAAGTGTGAAGGGTCAATTGTTTAAACTCTTGATTCATGAAGGGTCTTATAGAGGATGTCTTTATGAACAATAGATATTTTGAGAAGATTCAAGATAGAATTGTTGTCTTCTCAAGATTTTCAAATAAATCTTAATGACCATATGAAGGAGTACACATCTTGGGACAATAATGTGAGTGTGTTACATTGTAAAAACACACTCTCATGACTTGATTTTGATGGTAGAAATATGGTTGGTGATGGGGTGGATATAGCCAATTAGACGATCGAATGTATGTAATGTCTTAGAGATAACATGGTTGGTACTCTTCCCCTGTAAGGATTGGCCTTGATCTGGATTTGATTCTTCTTATTTATGCTTAGGAAAAGGTTCCTCATATATATACCCAACTATTATTTGACAATTTATTGGGTTTTTGTGCGTCAAGTCTTATATCTCCTCGATCTAGGAGATCTTGAATATAGTTTTTAGCTTCATGTATCGATCCATCCCATGACCTTTTACATGATGATATTCATAATATTAATGGTATGTGTACCACAATGGTTTAGGTGCATCATCTTCAAAGGGTTTGGTATTAGGGAATGTGACCATATTAGCCAAATCAAGCAGGTTAAGGATTAATGACAAGAACTCACGAAGCGAGTATATTCCTTGCATTTATTTTCTAGTTTAGGTGGTCCCCACACAAGTTTTAAATATGGGTTATTTCAAACCTTTTGGATGTGTTTGGAATCTGAAATTTTGTTACCTACGAAATTTTTGTTTTTTTGAAAATTTTTAATTTGTCAAAGAAATATTTTAAGACCCTTTTGACTAATAATCCCTTTTTGATTTGTCTACCTTTCACAGTGACATCTTCAAAAGTGTCTACACAATGCATTTGCAAGTGGAAAGCAATATTGGGATGAAAATTAGGTAAAAATATGCTCACAAGATGCTTCTGGAATCGAGCAAGGGAAGCGACTAGCTAACCCTCGCCATCGTTGTAAGAAAACAAAAACAAATCATTATTGTGTTGTTTAACATTACATGGGTCTAACATTGTAATGTTGTTTTCCATATGAAACAAGAAATGGTGGAAAAATATTTCAAATAAATATGTGAAAGTAAGTATTGATCATTTCGGAGATAGAGAAACCACTCAAGTTCCTAGTCTCCAAGACTTTGTGGGAACATGTGAATAAGATAATTATAATTGTAGGTGACTTCTTGGCACACCATGAAGAAGTACTTCACATGATCTCTATTTATGGTATATTTTGATTCACTTTATTACATGGAACAAATTACCAAAACTCATAATATAACAAGGTTTAATGATACCCGCATTGACGAATGTTGAGATGTATGGGTACAAACGTGCATGAAAGACTCCTTCCAACGAATGAGAGAACCTACACACAAAAAAATAACTGGACAAGATAGATATTAGATAATATGATGACAGTTTCTTGGAAAAGGCCAATCTCAAGAACTAAAGGGCTTCCTTTGACAAGTGTCAAATTTTTTAGACAATTAAGTGATAAATAATGGAGCATACAATGTGACTAGAATTATGATATTTAGATAATGAAATGACAAAATAAATTAATCTTTTATGAGGATAAGAAGATCGTGCTATATGTAGTGAAATTTGGCCCATGTAAGGTGCAACAAGATGGATCTCCTTGAAGTACTCGATCCACTCTTGTTCAACAGTGTCTTGTTCTTCTTGGATGATCTCCATTTGATCCTTAATGTTATCTGGATTCAAAGTGTTAGGATGATGATGTGGATGGTCAACTTTTGTGCAATGTCATATTGATCCCAAACAAAGGGTTAGGAAATGATCGAAAGTTTGTAAATGTTATTGATTGGGTGTGTTTCACCTAGAATGGGCATCTATAGACATAAGACAATTTGAATCTAGATATTGGTAAAAAAATGGATCATGATAATGATTAAAAACATGCAACATGTAATGAATAGGCTCAAAACAATAATCATGGATGATTTAGAGGGATCATGGGCGATTCAATGGAATCTCTAGTGATTGTTGTGGAAATGACAAGATTTAAATAAATTTGAATTGAGACTTGAGAATTTTGTTTCGATGATTAAATTATGCTCAAGGAGGATATGTAGACAAAATGAAATGGAAAGATAAAATAATACCTTGCTTGTGACTTGAAATATAAATGGTGAATTATGCAGGAGGACCTTATGATGGTGTGAGCTTCCCAAAAACTTGATGTGGTTGGAGAGGATTTCCAGATGGTGATAATGATTTCATATTAGTCTCTAAATTACTAGAGCTTCGTTATATTGTCTAGGGATCATGATTCAATGTAATTGATGAGTTTATATAGAATCACCAAAAATTGTTAGAATGTTGGTGATTCAGAAAAGTGGGAAAACTCACTTGAAAGTGGTTGTAACTACTTCCAAAATGGTGAGTTTTAGGTTAAGGATGAAATTAAGATGAGTAGGAGTATGTTGAGGAGGTTGGGAGGTTATGGAGGTTTTGTCCTTACTAGGATAAAATAGATTTAAGTGGTTTAGGAGGTTTAGGAGGGATAAATGACTATTTACAAGAGTAAATAGGTTTTACATGGGTAGAATGAGATTTAGAACTTAGGTATAGTGATTTAAAATATGGATATGAATTATGTGGATAGGTCACCTAGGGGTGTCAAAAACTAGTGTCTATATTTGTCCCTTTTCTCAAGTGGTTTGTAATGGACAAACTACTAGACAAAAATGAGAGTGATGGTTGAATTTGTGGTGAATGGGTGGCCCCCACTAAACGGGAGGTCATTGCAATGAAGTGCAATGATCATCAATTGAATGGATTGGTGGATAAAAAGGCTTGTGTAGGGCTATGTATGTAATTAAATGTGTTTTGATTTAGGATGCCCCAAGACTGGGCATAAAATATATTGCCACAAAGGTGGGCTTACACAACCGAGAATTCAAATTATAGGGGAACCAATGGATTCTCAACCTATAGGTGTATGACTTGTGAGAAGGGACAAGAAAAGGTTCACAGAAAACTACAAAATCCATGGTGTGTTTAAAAACATAGGCTCAATATGAAATATGTTTCCCCAAAGATGGGATCATGCGACCAAGAAGTAAAGTGATAGGGGAACCAATGGGTTCTCGACCTATAGATGTATGACTTATAGGTGGAGGCAAGAAAAAAAGGTTCCGAAAGGCTACAAAATTCATGATGGAGTGATAAACACAGGATCCATAGAATGAATTTGTATTTTTAAGAGGGTATTGGGCCCCTAGAAAGGAAGCACATACTTTGAAATGTGTAATTTATGAGGGATGTGTAAATTTGTAGGATCGTTGAATGGGTCAAAGGTGTAAAAATGATTGATGATAAAAATCAAGGTTTGACCAATTTTTGACATCAAACAAGGATTTTTGGATAATGGGGAACTAATTGTTGGAGATTACCTAGATCACTTTGGTGATTTTTAAAATCGCTAGTGATTAGCCAAGATCGTCGGTGATTCACGCAACAACAAAAATGATATAAATAGCCCTTGAGGGATCATTTTGTGTTTTTTTAAGATAAACACATATGGTAAACCTTGATATTTTAAATTTTTAGTGTTTTCAAAGGGATGGAGGCATTCGAGAGGTTTTCAATGATGTTAGAGACCTACACTAGCAGAGGTAAGTGGATTTTTTTGAATTTTTTTATTTTTTTTTATTTTGTGTAATCGATAAATAAGGAAACTATATGGAAATTGCTAGTAATTTTATAGAATCGCATACGATTAGGATAGGTCACTGTAATTTAGTAGAATCTTTGGCGATTTGATACATTTTGTGATATTAATTTGTGTTTGAATTTTGGTGAGTGATTTTGATGAGTTTTTCGATAGTTTTTGTTGTTTTATGGATGCAAGCGAGGGAGCGATTGACTACATAGGATCGGATCTTGAAGTTATTGGATAGTGTTCGTGAGCATCTGTCATAATATGCTTTGGGACATCCGGAGGAGGTTGGTTTGGGTAGGATACATCATTATATATGTATCCACAGGGATATGGGTTTATTGTTCACTTTATTTGAGAGGTGGGATCATGTTGCGGACACCTTATGGTTAGCGACAGGTGAGATGACCGTCACCTTGGAGGACATTCACAAGATCGTATGATTATCGGTGCAGGGGTGAGTAATTATACCTTATAGGTGAGGCAAGAAGAGGTGTTTCTATATAACATCCGTATGGATATGATGCCCTAGATCTTTGTATATTTTTATGGGGATTTTACATATGGTTCGTTTTTAGTGAAAATGAGGATGGTTGAGCTCTAGTTATGATGATTATGATTAGTAGTAATTCCTATGCCCTACCAAATTTAGTAGGTGGTATATTTTCCTAGATGTTGACTGGAGTGGTGGGAGATATGTTAGAGCACGAGGATAATGTTTTCTTGGGATCCTAATTTATTGGCTCAAAAATACAAGGATTTATGGGCCTAGAGGACATGATGGGTATTCGAGTTGATGTTGCATTTTTGTTAGAGTGTTGGGCATACGAGCACATAGTAGTGGCTTATGAGAGGATTTGCAAGGGCCTTATGGGTTACCCTTCGCTAGAACATTGGTTTTATGAGATGTAAGGGAGGAGAGGATTATTATAATTAGCTCCTAACATGATTATAAGAAGATGATGTAGTCTAGAGGCCATACATAGGTTTCCCAGGTGTGGGTCGGGGTAGAGGGGGAGCTGAAGGATACTCAACAAGAGATGTGGGTGTGATTTGATTATATTTGGTTGTGTCATGGTGTGACAATTTGGTTTAGTACAGGATGCGCCTAATGATGGGGATGTAGACGTGGGGCTACCGAGAGGTGCAAGAGCTAGTTTTGATGGTGGATGAGGAGGGAGTGGGGGTTAGGATCGATGCATAGGGAGAGGATGTAGGTGTTGACGATGTTAGGGTTATAGAGGCATATGTTTATTAGTGGGAGGGTCGGTGGATGGGTTTGAATGACGATTACAAGCACATGTAGAGGCTCCACATGAGGGTGGTGTTTAGGGGAGGAAGAGGATGAAAAAGTGACTATGTTAAAGGAAGTTTTGGTAGGTCCGGAGGCAAAGAGGTCTACATAGTTGATTAAGCATGTGAGTTTTATTGGTGAACAATATAGTGTTTTACATTGCTCAAGATGTCTTGACTCAAGAGCAAGACTACATTACGATAGAGAGAGATGGGATAATCCAATAACTCATAACTATGTAGGAGTCTTATAGAGGTGAGAGCAGACAAAGATAGATATCGTCATGAGCAAGATACCTTACAACAGAATTTTGGGGTGACTAGGAGGTCTATATTAGGTGCGAGAACTTGAGGTGGCTAGGGTACAAACCAATAGATAGATGGGGCCACCTGGTAGTATGAGAATGGTTCATTATCGAGATTTGGGAGATGAATTGCACTATTATGAGGATATAGTTAGGTGGAGGCTTCTATATGAGCCTAGATATGGTGAGCATTTAGAACGGTGAGGACATGATCCATCGAGGAGTGATGTGAGCATGGGCCAAACTCCGAGGATCCGGGAAAGGGACCATCTAGAGATCTTGATGGCAACAGGGGAGTAGTGTTAGAGGGAGCGTTCACTATATATATATATATATATATATATGATTTCATATTTGTGTTATGTTTGAGTTTTGTTTATGATTTTGATGTGATGTATTATGGAAATATCTAAAATGTATATGTTATAATGTGATTTTGATGATCTTAGATATGGTTGTGACAAATGATGATCTTGTTGTATGATTAATGCACTATACAATGGATAAGAACATGATGTGGGATGTTTGTTTCCTTATTGTTCCTAGCATATATATAGCGTGTGATGGTAAAATTATTATATGTGTGTCATTGCACTTGTGACCTTATAATTAATGTTAACATATTACTCACAATGGTTATTCATACTAGGATCATATATGGATGTGAGATAGTTGTGTGTACCCTTTTCCAACATGGGAAAGGTTTATGTATAAAACATGGGAAAACATGTCCTTTTTTATGATTCCCAAGTTTTTCCCTAGCTTTATTATATATTACACAAGCTAATTGATGCGGGAAGCTTGCGTTTTATGGGAAATTTGATCGATGTGGGAAGCTGTCCTGGGATGGTTGCTTTTTTTATTTCGATATGAGGGTTGATCGGTGGGGGAAGACCTTTTTATATGAGGATTGATCAATTCAGGTAGTCATTTTTGTCATTATATGTATATTTTGATTAGGTAGCCATCCTTTAAGGGAGTGGTCTACAATTTTATTGAATTTTTATTTTATGGTAGTCATCCTTTGAGGGAGTGGTCTACAAATTTATGTGTTTGTAATTTTATTTTGACAATCGTCCTTCGAGGGATCAATCTATATTTTGACTATGTCCATCTCAAATATATTTTGATTTTTAGAGCTAAGGGTGATCCTAGGTAACCAATTAGAAGGGGATAAGTAAATGTACAAGCTATACGTATATCCTTAATATATTGTTAATAGGGTAAGTGGATATGGTGTGTGAGTAATGATTGTGGGGTTCCCTAACTACAAGAAAAGGAACTTATCCATGTGGAATATGCTATGAGAAGAGTCATGGTGCTCATATTCAAAGTTATATGAGGTATGTTATCATAATACTACATAATTATAAATCATTACAAGAGTGATGGAATGTGTGGGCTGATGGGTGGAGATCTTAGTTTGACTAAGGTATTATGATTCAATATCTTAACAATAAAATGGCCACAAGTGTAGGGAGTTAAGAGGTTCCTTTTAGGTTTACCATCAAGGGAGGCTAAATGATAAGCTCCATACCCATATTTATGAGTGATGATATATGGTCCAAGCTAGTTTGGAGAAAACTTCCCACATTTACTCTTTTCCATGTTAGTGACATGTTGATTTTCCTTATGAACAAGATCACCAATATTGAAGTCATGTTGTTTGAGATTATTTTTATATGCTCTTTTGATTCGTTCTTGATACATGTTGATATGTTTACGGGAAATTAGTTGACATTCCTCTAACCATTCTAGTTGTGATAGGATTTCTTGATGATATTCTTCTTTAGGGATGAAATATTTAAGAGAAACGCATAAGGATGGGATATGGAATTTGAGGGGAAGAGCAACTTTGGTGTCGTATACTAAAGATAAGGGCATAACACATGTAGAAGTATGAATGCTAGTCCTTTATGCCCTCAATGCAAATGGGATTTGAACATGTCAATATCTACCATCCCGATCAATAGTTTTGTAAGGATATTGTTGAGGGTTTTCTTGAATGCTTCAACTTGGTTATTAGCTTGTTGATGAAGGTGTGGAAAAGCTGAGTTTTATATTGTGGGTGTCACAAAGTTTTTAAAATTTCTTATTTTTAAATTTTCTACCATTATATGTGATGATTTTATGAGGTATACCAAAGTGACATATAATGTGATGATGGATGAAGTTGATGATTTTATTTGCTTTAGTGGAGATAAGGGAATTTCTTCCACCCATTTTGTAAAATATTCAGTTTTTGTAATGATGGAATTGTGTCATTGTGATGAACGAGGGTTGATAATGCCAATGAGGTCAAGTCCCCATTGTGAAAAAGGATAAATATCTTGAGTGGTAGGAGATCATGACTGAGGATGTGTGTAAGATTAGAGTGTTGTTGACATTTGACACATTTCTTAACATAGTCACAATAATCTTCATTAAGTGTAGGCTAATAGTAGACCATATGCAGGATCCATTTAGCAATAGATAAACCATTAAAGTGCCCTTTGAATATCCCATCGTGGACTTCTTGGATAGATAGACGAGCTTACGGAGATTTAAGACACTGGAGGATAAGCCCATCAAATCCTCTTTCATAAATGATACCCCCTAGTATGACGTACTAAGGGTGCACATTTTTGAAAATATCTTTTACCATTTTTGATAGATCTGAAGGTATTTTGCTTGTGGAAATATAGTCGTATGTCTGAGTATACAAAGTATCATATTGGATATCTTCTATATGATTTATAGTTGGGATATTAGTGTTGGTATATGATGGTTGATCTAGTTTGTGTATGACGATGAAGAGATTGGAATCATTAGGAAATAAAGAGATGAGAGGGGTGAGAGAGGCCATGGTTTCTACAAAAATTTAGATGAGCGAGGAGTGGTTTGGATCTTATAATGATCGAAGAGTTTTAGGAGATCTTTGACAATGGTTTTATATTTTTGTAAGATTTCATTTTTACACCGATGTATTCATTTTATTTGGTTAATGATAAGTTGTGAATCCCTGTAGATGTCAAGGATTTTCACACCAAGAAACATAGTGGTCTAAAGTATAATGATGAGGACCTCATATTTTTCTATTTATTTTGCAATCGAAGTTGAGTTTGAAAGATAGTTGAATATGGTGGTTCAAGGGAGTATTATGACTATTCCGGCACCCCCTAATCTACATTTGGATCCATCAAAAATAAGGTCATTTTGAGAGGGTTGTTATCATGGTCAAGGGTGTTGATATATTCATCAAGAAATTTTTCACAAGGTAAATGATTGGTAGGAAGGGTAGCTTCAACGAGTTGATCAGATATTACTTTCCCCTTGATGGACTTTTGAGAGATAAATTCAAGATCAAATTTTGTAATAATCATGAACCATCTGGTTATGCGATCATTGTGATATGGTTTAGATTGCATGGATTTCAAAGTGCATTAAATTTTTTTATGATATACATTTTTTGATTGAGGAGATAGTGACAAAGTTTAGAAGTTGTGAAGTATAAGTAACAAAAAAATTATACTTTGGAATAACATGTTCCATACTCATGAAGGGTATGGCTTATGTAGTAGATGACTTATTCCTTTCCTTGTTTATCTCATTGTGCTAGTATGGCTCCTAAGGCATGGTCATTAGTGGAGATATATAGGTAGAAGGGCTCTCCCTCACATGGAGGTGTAAGTATTGGTGATGATAAGAGATATTGTTTGAGGGCGTCAAAGTCTTGTTGATAATCATTGTCCCACTTAAAGTGCATGTCTTTTCTTAGAAGGTAATGGAAATTTTGACAACGATCCGATAGTTCGAGAGAAAGCGCATGATATAATGATTTTTTCCTTGATGGCTAAAGTTGTTTAAGATTAGATGGAGGAGGAATTTCAATAATGGAATTGACCTTGGCAGAGTTGACTTCAACTCCCCTTATAGATACTATGAATCCTAATATTTTTCATATGAGAACTCTAAATACACATTAGCTAGCTTAAGATGGAGAAAGAATTGTAATATGCACGTCAAGGACAATGAGATGGTCTTTCCGGTGTTTGGATTTTCTAAGAGATCATTTACATAATATTCCACAGATTTTTGGATGAGGTCTTGAAAGATGTATATAATAGCACATTGATAAGTAGCTCCTACATTTTCAAGACAAATGACATTACTCTATAATAGAAGGTTCCCAATGGTGATAAAGGATGTCTTATGTTGGTCTTCTAGTGCGATGAGGATTTTATTATAACCAGAGAAACCATTTATAAGAGACAACATTTCATGTCTTGTTGTTAGATCGAATATCTCGATTGATGTTAGGTAGGGAAATTCATATTTTGAATAAGTGAGGTTAAGGTCTCAAAATTCTATGCATATGGGTAATTTCCTTGTGGATTTAGTGATGGGTACGATATTAGAAACCCATTAAGGATAATAAATAGGTAGTATGAAATTGGCTGAAAAAAAGATGCTAAAGTTCTTCCTTGACTAACATTGCGATGTGAGGATGCATCTTATGAAACTTTTGCTTCACCGGATAAACATTTGGGATGGTGATGATATTTTGATAATGATGTTAGGGCCTATACCAGGCATGTCATTATAAGACCTTGCACAAGCTTGATTGTGTTTAGATAAGAACATGGTGAATTGTTGGAGTTCATGTGGGTCTAAAGCTTGACCAATTTTGACAATATGTGTAACGATATTAACATTGGTGGTAGATTCATTGAGAAGTGTAAATGTATTAAAGGGGAAGATTTTCTAAAGATAGTGATCCTTGATACCCATATATATTAAGATACCATCATCATCGTGACAATAGAGAACATCGATAGTGGGAGAATTTTCCTTATCATCATGAGATAATATTAAGGTAAGATTTTTGTCTTTCCATTAGCTTGATAAGTTAGTGGTCCTAATGTGATAGCATTAATTCAAAAAATCAAAAGGAATGGATACAACATCATCATTATCGAGGGGTAGGTATGATGATGGTGATGGGTTTCATTCTAATGTTAATGGTGATGGGTTTGAAGATGTTGTTTTGAAGCCGAGGCCATTATTTTCATGAGGTTTCCATAATTCTTCAAAGGTAAGTCGTGTAGACCTTGTTCATACCTAATAAGACCAAAACCATTCCACATGTAATAGTAGAGGTGAGTTTGAGTATATTGGGGTTTTTCTAGGAATGAAAATTTTGGTGAGAACAATTTAGCATGTGGGTGATCATCAAGATGAGAGGAAGGATGATCGATGCCTCCATAGATGAGTTACATTCAAAGGAGCGGGGATCGAAGGAAATAATTTTTTTATGTTAGGCTCGTAAAGGGGTTGTTTTTAATGTCTCACATACATTTTAGGCATAGGGAGTGCATTCGGGTTAGGAGGCAATACTCCCCCAATAAGAGACATTGTATGACATCATCGAAGGATCGATCATTCGGTAATTTAGATATAGGGATAAGGAACTTATAGAGGCTTGATTAGAAGATGTAGAGTTTTGTAATAACAACAACACGTCATTGGGCCTATAGGTTATATGACAAGATTTAAATGGATTGGGATCAGCGGGAACCATAAAGGTTTTACCTTCATGTTCATACTTTAGACAATGATGCAAAGTAGATGGGACACAATGCATAATATGTATCCAAGGATGACCTAGTAATATGTTGTATTGGAACTCTCCTTCTACAAGATAGAAGAGTTCATGGAGTTAATGAACTATGCCCAAGATGGGAATGACAATATCATTAAAGGCTCATAGGACAGTGGGTGATTGAGCGACAATATTATTAGGTAATTAGAGTTGTTTAAAGGCATGGGACGATATTATATTGATGCTAGCATCGTTGTTAATCATAAATATTTTAACGAGAGTATTATTGATCTCGGTGGTGAAGAAGAGAGGGAGGTTGTGTTCCTCAGGTTATAGTGATGGATTTTGGAATTGTTGAATGTGATGATTGCGATAATTTTTAGGGCACCAACAAGGTTAGTAAATGGTTGGGGCTCATTAGATGGTACCGAGATGGCTTAAAGGGCTTCAATAATATTTAGTCGATGTTGCAGGGGAATTTTGGATAAGTTTGTAAAGTGATATATTGATAGGTGATTGGTGCAAATATTTGAGAATAATGGTTTATATAGATGTCATGGACTAAGTTTGAGGATTTGCGAGGATAGAGAACTTGTAAGTAGGAGATGATGGATTGGATAGCTCAAGAGAAGTGACAGAGAAGATATTTTAGGCTTGTTTTGATTATGGTCCTTCAAATATTGGGTACGAGATCTTGTTGATATATGAATAACATCGATTTGGAAGAGAGGAGATTTATTAAAAGAATCCATGACTTGACTAGACAAGGCACCAAGTGATGGTTTAGGATGATCGTGCTTAGGAGTTTGAAAGATAGGTTTGACATGATGTTTGGATCTTGTCATGTTAAGATGTATGTAGAATAAGATGGTTTTTTTATTAGGAGGATTCCTTTGTTAGAGAGACTCCATATTACACTGTGGAGGGATTTGTAGTCCTCTAGATAGTGTTCGATAGTTGATGATAAATGTAAAATGCCTCATAAGTGTACCAGGAAGGTTTCCACCCCTTGGGATTGAAGGGCTTGATTGGCAGAAATGTTATGGTTGATGATCCCACAAGTTTCTCAAGAATTTTGGTATAATATCTTGACAAGGCTTGTTGAAAAGTTAACGAGGGTGTAGAACTTTGGATGTCATGATGGTTTAGAGGCATGAGACTCTCTAAGTGTGCCTTGTATGGCACATTTAGATGTAATTTTGAAAGTAGATTTAGATTCCAATATGGTGAGTGTGAGTTTTGATGAGGGGTCTGGTCTTAAAATAAAACGCAAGGATGTTATATCTTATGGTTTGCTTCTTTTGAGGTGATTGTGTAAGAGTTGAATATTTTTGGTGGATGGTTTGCTACATTGTTTATCGACTACCAATGTTTTTGATTTGATGTTGAGAAGATTTTTCTTTAGATGGGGTTTTATGATTTTGATAACATGTTGTTTTTATTGTGATTTTGAAGGGATATTATCGAATATATCAACATGTGTGTATGTAGTGGAACTCAAATTTTGTGACATGGATGGGTCTACGGATTCAATGGTAATGATATTAAAAAAATTTATTGTGCATTGGGTGTTTTGATCATGGAAACACATGGTATAATAGGGGTAGGTGAAAGTTGATTAATGGTGTTGGTAATATGAGTCATGAAGTTTTAAGGTCCTACGGTATTAGTTTGATTATTAGTGGGGATGGTTTGAAAAGATTGTTTCAAAACATCTATGTTCGATTGGGGGTAAATTTGGATCATCAAGGTGTAGCTCACCTTGTTCAAGGAGAACTTGGAGGACATTTTTAAAATAGTGACATTTCTTAATGTCATGCCTAATAAACGTCACCCCTATACCATGATGGTTTAGGGTCAGATTCTTTAATGGGTCAGATGAGAGGGATTTTTATCATACAAGATGCCATGATTTTTTCAAAAATAGAGTTGTATGACTCCCTAGAGGTGTGTATTTACGTGGAGGTCGGGACCGTTTTGAATCGAATGAATTTTAGATGCGTTTTCAAGAGAACTACATTTGTTGAACCCTTGGATTTATCACTCTTTGGAAGAGGCTTTAAAGGATGAGTTAGGTTTGGGTTTCTTATATCGTAATTTAACCTTACTCGCCTCGAGGGCTTGGAGTTCTAATTTACGGGCCATGATAAAGGCCCTCATTGAATGTTAGAAATGACTAGATATAGAGGGTGGATTATATGTGTTTGGTATAAGATAAAACAAATAGCTCGATCAACTCTGAATGGGGTAGATAAAATGATAATTGATTAATAATTCCTTGTCATTTGATGATGAAATCAGCAACATAATCATCCTCAAATTGTTTGATAACGCATTAATATGTGATAGATATATTATGTGTGATATTGATAAAGAAGTGTTCAAGAATAGTTGTGTTAATTGTTTGAATGAATAAAGGGGATGTTGATGGATGTTGTTATACTAATCGAGAGTGTAGCCTACAAATGACATCAAAAATGTCCTTAGTATAAGATCTTAGATGTGAGCTATAAGATAGCAGGCATGAAAAAATGCCTAAATATGTTGTTACAGATCTTTTATACTATAGAACTTGATGAATTTCAGTTCCTAGTGATAAGGATATGGTGTGAAAGGTATTGATGGGTTGATATTCTCATTACAAATATGTTCATAAGAAAATTTTTTTTAAGTCCCATGGTGCCAGCTACGAGACTTGCGATTTTTCTTAAGAGTGCTTGTATAGGATTATTTTGAGGAGGTTGTGTGTTTGATGTATTAGCTTGATTATAGATGAGGGGGTTTGATTGTTGATGTGAGTGATATGGTGGAAACATATTTTTAAAAGGAGAAATAATCCTTGGTGTGTTATAGGTTTGTTAATAGACTAATGGATGTGAGGAGGATTAAATATACTTGTAGGGGTGAGGAATAGAAGTTATAGACAAGGGCTATGAATGTGGTGAATTCTATTAAACTAGGATGTATATGTACTATGGAACACATGTCGAGGAGATATTTTTTGAGAGGGGACGGATTCTAGTGATGACATTCATATTGATGGGTGGTAAATACGTAGGGATAGACACTACTAAGTTCTAAACTATGGGTGTAAATTTTTGTGAGATGATACATTATGACATGACAAAGGATCTTTGTAGAAACAAGCATACTAACGAAGCTTGTCAAGGAGGAAGAGAAGTAGAAAATGTGTGACTAAATACGGGGGATGACGTAATAGTAGGGTTTTAAACACCTTATGGATTAATTGAGGATGCATAAGACACGGGACCTTGTTAACTATTCGGGGTTATGTATTAATGTTTGGATTTTGAGCACCCTAAGGGCTATCTCAAGATACGAATAGTGTGGGTCCCGTGGTCATATTTTGTGACGAGATTGCATAGAGTTCAAAGCTAACTATGGGAGTGGATGAGATGGGTGTTGATGTTCCCATATTGCTAGCAATAGGATATGGTGCGCAAATTATTCAATAACTGGTTGGTAAGAGGTATTGATAATCTTCGAGTGATCAAATGTGAGAGTGGTGACATGTGGTGGAGGCTCTGGACTATAATGGGGAAGGTGGATAGCCCAGAAGTAATATAACCGCTAAGGGAAATCAGATTGGTGTCTTGAAGTTCTTCAAATACTAGATATCCATTTAAAAGAGATTCATAAGGAATCTCGGATGTATCCGATTGTACACAAGGAGTGTGAAGGAAAGCGATTTGATTCAGAGGATTGTTGTAAAGGGTTACACATGTCTGTGGTATTCTAAATACAGGATTGTTTTCTAATCAAAACTATGAAACAACAAACAAGTAAAGAACAGGAAGATGTTCAATTAATATGCAACTCACAAATCAACAAGAAATTTTGATTATCTTTATTTAAGTTAAAACGTGCAAAAAAATATGGCCGATAAAGGGTACTAAGAATTAGGCCAGCTAAGGCTAGTTTCATGTGTGTTTAAAGATGGTGTCCTTGATATACCTGAAGGTACAAAAGGCCCGAATCTATGTTATTGTCAAGTACATGGCAAGATATAAAGTCCTACTCCCTCACTTCATGGTCCCACAATGATAAGGGTGTCGGGTGCTTAACTGATATACCACCGCCAATTGTTTATACTCAATAAGCTAACACTAAATCGACTTCCCCCTTAGTGATAAAATCCAACTAGGTAGACCTAGAAGGAAGTGTTTTGAATGCAAATTAGATTTGGAATGTGATTTGGTTATGTGTGAAGGGAAAAATAGATGTATATTTTTAATCCCTATTCAAGCCAGGTGGATGGGCAAGAATGAAGGTTCTTTTCAAGACTCAAAAGAGAGATTGATTTATATGAAGACAAAGCACACAAGATGAAATGCTGAAAGAAGATTGAAAGAAAATATAAATGCATGCATATGTTCATTAAGCACTCCTTTTTCATTTTTTTTATTTTGTGCACTTTTGAAAAGGTCCTAAACGACCAGATTGAAAAGTTAGTAAGAAATAAAAAAGAAAAAATTTTATGATGGAAATGTAAAATTTGATCAAAAGGGGACTAGGTTCCCACTGGGTGTGCGAATGTTTATGGTATATTTTGATTCAGATTTATTACATGGAGCTGTTGGAGGTCAAAATTACACCTTTCCCTAGATCAACCCGAGAGATCCAGATTTTAAGGTAACATTGGAATGTCTCCAAGTTATGGGGCTTGTTGTTTGAGAAAAACCTATGGAAAAGGTCAACTTCCTTTACCTAATTCTAATACTAAACTACTCCTACAACTCCAAATGAAACTATCTAATCTCGATCTAACAATCCAAGGGACCAGGGTTAGAAAGAGATACATGAAAGGAAATCCTAGGATAACGAGAGGTGATATCACCGGGAAAAGGGGAAAGACACTCTCAATGAGGGAAAGATGGGAGGAAATGATGATGAAGAGGGTAGAATTGAGTGCCAAAGATCAAAATAACATTTAAACTTCCATTTCACACAAAACACAACATAAATAAACCCTCTTAAGTGAAAAACACACACAACACACTTGCAATGAATGAAGAGGCAAGAAATCATAAAAGAACACAAGTTACGGTAGAGAATAGCCACAAAACATGAATTTAATTTTTGTAAGGAGATGCATGTACCATTACAATAAAAGAAGAAGGCATAAACACATTGTAAGGGTCCAAATATGAGGCCTATAATTCAAAAGACTCAAACAACACTCGAATGATTCCCTTATATTACGAGAGGGTAAAACCTTTACAAATAAGTATCATTTTGCAATATATAGAGAATGTGAGGGAGGAGAAGAGGGAAAAGAAAGAGAGAGATCAAATTTGATTTTTCCATTAATAAAAATATTTGTTTTGAAAAAATTTATCTTCAAAAAAAAAAAAGGAAGGAGGAAGAAATCACTCTGTTAGGGTTTCTCACTTACATGTCATACCACAGTCTCTTCGGGTACTTTGGGATAGTAATTTACTTGTTAAGTTCTAGGATTTCTTGTCCTATGGGCTCACTTATATAATTCCCCCTCCACTTCAATCCCGACTATTGTTGTTGAGGATAAAGCTTTTGAAGCTAGGAACAATGGCGTCACCATAGAAACGTCCTCAAAAATTTGTTCGAATGTCTTTCACGAAGGGTAATGTTTCTCCTCTTGATGTTTTTTACCAGTTTATAAATTTAAATTTACATGATAATGGATCAAATAGTTCTACCTTATCGGTTATTTTTTGGGACGTATCCCCTCTAAAAGCATGCTTAAGTCATGGGTTAACTCATCTTGGGATACTCATGGCATCAAGCTTAAAAGTGTGCAAAACATGACTAAAGGATTTTTCCTTTTCCAATTCTCTGACCCTTCTCATGCCTCAGCTATCTTAAATAATTCAGCTACTTGGTATGTGCACAACTCCCTATTGGTCATTTCTCCTTGGACCAAATACTTTGTATTGTTAGAGTTCATAGCTCAAAAAGTTCTAGCCTAGGTGAAGTTCTCTAGTTTTCCACTTGTGTGTTCATTTTATGAACCAAATCGCTTCCTCTATCAGGCAAGTGGTTTACATGGAACCAAAATGTGTATACAATTCTTGTCCATAGAAACAAGTGTGTGTTAAAGGATACTTCTCCCAAGAAATGAAGGAATTCATGGAGATCCAAATGGGGTATACTCGTTACTCTCAGAGAAATTTTTACATCAACCTACCTAAAACATGTTTTCGATGTCAGGCCTCTAATCACAAGATCAAAGATTGCCCACTTTATTTGTCATGCAATTACCTAACGCCTAAGTTGGCTACCAATTTTGCTAATCCTCCACAAGAGAAAGAGTGGCAAACTATCGTGAGTGCGAAGAACAAGAACAAAACGGCTCAAGCCCAAGCATTTGGAAATCATGGCTTAAAATATCCAAAAAGTTGTTAAGCAACATACCTTTGGTCCATGTCACTCCTCAAATCCAGTCTCAAGACTCGCTAGTACCCTTACCTAAGTTCTCCATCATGCCCAAAGTGGCTGCAGTTTCATGGACCTATCGCACTCCATCTAGATTTCCTCAACACCTTCGATTTCATAGTTACTTTTGACAACCCGTTCACAGGGCCCATGTAAAAGTGCCCAAAGTCCTTCTTAACACTCCATGACAAGTCGAGACATATCCTGGCATGCATTGTGGACTCAATAGAGGAGGAGTATATTATTGAATATGCCAAATGAAGGAAAGTTGAGTTGTAGGATTTTTTAAAGCACAATAATGCTCAATTCCTAAAAATCAGTTTGATGCCTTAGAAGGCTTGGATGCGAGATGGTATGGCCCTTGACCACGTTTCTCATGAATTTAATGTCATGAAATGTGTAGGGTCTTAAAAACTCCAATCGCGAGTATATTATTTGTGATGCTTGCCAAAAATTGCCAACTTAGATGTTTTGTGTCTACATGAAGTTAAAGTTACATGTTTTCAGTTGTCAATGGTTTGTAAATCCTTTTAGCCCGATAGCCTAACATTTACTAGCAATCATGATGGATATCATGGGGATTCATTTCATTTTTCTCCTAAATGGTGGCCTTAATTTATGGATCATAGTGTCGAGCTGACCAAATGAGCCATTTGGGCTCTTTTAATATTGAAATCTTCCCTTTTGGCTTCATCAACATTTATGCCTCTAATGATGTTTGAAAGGGTTGATCTTTGGTCGTGGATAGCCAATGAAATCCCTGATGCCTATTGGGTCATTTGTAGTGACTTTAATATGGTTGAGTTACCCACAAATAAATATGGGCACTTTCCTATGCGATGGACAACTGGCGAAATGGAGGCATGGTTTTATATGCGTAATAAATTCGGGTTTTATGACCCAAACGCTTCCCACAGGCCCACCTCTGAAACATGGTTCACTTGGTCTAATCTCCAAGGTGGATTAGATCAGGTTCTTAAATGGCTCGACAGGGCCATATTGTCCACTCAAGATTTCTTTGAGTTTGACAAAAATTATTCCTTTCTGTGGAAGTGATGCCAAATTTCATCCTTTTTGACCACTTCCCTATTCAATTTTGTATCACTTGGTAAGATAAAAGGACTTTTAGTAATAAAGGCCATTTTTTTGACTTTTAGTAATAAAGGCCATTTTTTCTAAGTATAGCCTTGATGTAACACAAACAAATGCTCAATCATATCAAACGTGTGTGGAATTTAGCACCCTGGACATGTCATCTACATGATTATCATCCACCTCTTCGGTTTAGCTAAACACAATAGTGGGAGGATGCTATGACTAGGAAAACTAGATTCCTTAGAATCTATGGTTGATAGTTGGCCAACCTTTAGTGTCAATCATAATCTACTACCTCCTCCACCCTTAGCCGAGTGGTGGTGACACTTGAGGGAAATCCCTTCTCCAAGGTATTACAAATCTAGGTGGTAGAACTTAGACAAAAATCCAAATTGCAGAAAACTATAATGCTCGGGGCACTCAAATTCATGCCCGCCTCCACTGGCTCAAGGTTGGGGATCATGTTTCAAAGGAATTATTTCTTTCTCTCAAAGCCAAACATTCATTTTAGAAAACCTGTTCCATTTCGATAGTGGAAAATGAATCATAGATTAACTTGTGTTACATGCCTTTGTTAATCACTACAAGTTGGTCTTCCAAGCTCAAGCTCCTTCAAAGAGCGGACATGGACTATTTTGGATCAATGTTTGGTGTGGTGCCTACAAGCTCTCTCAAGCACAAAAATTGCTTGTGACTACATTCTCTCCCTTGATGACTTAAGAAGTGGACATGTAAATGACCAATGATAAAGCTACCAAATGTGATTGGTTCCCTACAAATTTTACAAATCGCTATGGGATATTGTTGGCTCAGACCTTTTTCAGGTCTACCTGGAAGGATTTCAGAGCCAAACTCTTGGATCTCATATTAACAAAGGGAATATTAAGTTCATCCCTAAGCCTAGAGACCCCGAGCTGATTAGTAATTGGCACCCTATAACCTTGCTCAATGTGTCTTACAAGGTTATTGCCAAATCTCTTGCCATTCAGTTGCATCACATTCTTCCTACCATTATCCAACCGAGAAAAAACAGATTTATCCAATGATGTTATATCCTGTATAATATCATAGTAGTCTAGGAAGGCATGGAATGGGTGCGCAGATCCAACCAATCATCCCTTTTCATCAAAATTGACTTTGAGAAAGCTTATGATAGGATAGAGTGGCCTTTCATTCTTGTTATGCTTCAAGCCCTAGGTTTTGGTCCCAACTTCATTCAATCTATCAAGATGCTTTTTGTGAATGCCTCTCGCCCAAATCACCATTAATGGGAAAAGCTCAACACCATTTGGTATTTTCAAATCTATCCGGAGAGGATGCTTATTGGTGCCAACTTTTATGTCCTTATGGTTGAAGGTTTTGGCTATCTACTTGCCAAAGTGAAATCTCAGGGGCTTGTCAGGGGAATTGCCTTACCTTCTTCCGATAACTCCCAACTACTCAATGGTCATTTCACAGATGATTCTTTCCTTACACTCATTGAAGATGAAAGTAACATTAACAATGTTATGTAGTGCCTCAAAATTTTATTTTTAGCTTTGGTATCTTCCATTCAATGGCGGAAAACACAATGTCAAAGATAATCATTCCTCCATTGCACCCATTGGATGGTTTTGTATGGTTGGAAAATGATTGACCATGGTAAGATGTTTAAATTTCTTCACATTCCCTTTGCTTTTCAAGCTTCACATGTAGATCTTTGATAGTTTGTCATGCGGGGGTGGCTCAAAAATGGAAATACTGGATAACCAAATCACTCTCTTTAGTGGGAAAATTTCATATTTTCTCTAAAGTGATTAAAGACACACACATTTATTATTCTTCCTAATGGGTAGTCCCATCTAAAAAATTGTGCATAAGCTGGAAAAAATTCTCAAAGAACTTCTCTAGACCAATGCTTCCTCTGGAAAAGGATTTCAAATATTTATATGGGAAACTTGTTTCCTTCTCATATAATTAAGATGGTTAGGCTGCATTGGCATTATATTCCAAGGACAAGCGCTACGTTAAATAGATAATTTACAGCATAAAATCGAAATAAGCTTGGAAAGTGCTTCTGTGACATGACATCACTGATGGCTCCCTTTATGGTTGTTCATCTTGGAAAGGCATTGGATTTTCAAACCTTCTCATTGCCCCTATTGCAATCAAAGCGGTCAAAAATTTTGTGCTCAAAAGTATTTGGAAATCCTAGGAGCATCTCAAATCATGGCTTTTATGGAATGGTAATGGCTTCTAAAATGGTCTTTCTTTGAGGTTCCTAGGATTCATGTGCTTCACCTTTTCAAGTGAGGAATTCACACTATCTAGGACCTTTTTCACAAATGTGCTCAGTCTTGGCATCATCAGAATGAGCTCAAGGCTCAATTCAAATTAGCTTTGTATGATCATGCCATTATCAATGATATCATCTCCTTTGTTCCTGATCACATGATCCAAAAAAATTATGTTCTTCCCTCTCATCCTTGGTGGACAAATTGGAAGTGGTATGTGGACACCCCATTCTAGAATTATTATACTGGAAAAATTTATGCTTGGATTTCACCTCATTTTCCCATGGTTGGAAAACTTAACACCTGGTGGGGTTTACAATCTTCTCCATCCAATTGGAAAAGGATATTTGATATTGTTTGGTTCACTTGTGTTGAACCAAAATTTTCTCATTTTTGTCATGTGTTGTTTACCAAGGCCTTATGATTAGTGCCTGTTTTGTTTGTCTTGGTTTTATGGCCCACAAGAGCCCCTTCTATGGCCACTTGGAAACCTGGTCTCTCCTTTTCTAGTATTGAAGTAAATCCCAAAATGCTTGGAACTAGATTCATTCATTCTTCCTCCCCTTTAGACCAAAATGTGTTACCTGGCATCACATTATTTTAGGAGATAATCCTAGAATGCCTCAAAATTTTCCCAAATTTGGCACATTTGCAGAGGGGAAATTCTCTTCTAACTTTGGAAAGAATGGATTTATTGTTGAAGCTAATGAAAAATTATTTATAATAATATTGTGGTAATTGTGAATGTATTGTTGTAGATTAAAGTGCAAGAAAACAAAGTGGCACTCAAGGTGGAGCATCTCTATCATCTTCTTCAACACTAGGGTGATGCCCCTGCAACATTTCTCATGAGTCATTTTCCCCCCGAATCTCCCCATCCCATGGTGGTCATCTTAGAGGTGGCATTCATCATATCTTCTCATAGCATCACTCCTTCAACCAAGATCGTTTGTCCCCATGCAATCATCCTCTTCAAAGGAGTTTCTCCCATCCGCCTTCACCTCACCACCGAGGTTGGGATGCCCTTGGTGACCAGCCAACATGATCGAGGCTTGTTGGCTGCCCTTGAGTGATGCACTCATGACTATTGGAGCCTTTGCCTAACAAATTTCTTAGGCTGTCTTTTGAGATCTTTCCCACTCAGGGCACTGTTGATGATATCAAAGAAGGAAACCAACCTGGCTCTAGTTGGGACGTGTCAGACAACAGAAAGGACCTGCCTAGTTATTTTTGGCATGATGATCCACCCTCTGTAGGTAAAAAATTCATAGTGGTGACTTAATTTCCTTGTTTATGTGCTTTTTGTTGTTGTGTTAAAGTTGAATCTCATAGGATCTACCTAGTGTGATCTTGTGCTTTCGGGTGTGCTTCCAGACCACTCATTTTTTTGTGAATTATCTTATATAATTCTAGTTAATATAATATAAGATCTTATTCATCAAAATAAATCTTTTTCTTTCCCTACAACATCAATTCCTAGATATAACCACCAACAATATACAATAAATATTCAAAAAAACATGATGGGAACCCTATAAAACCATCCCCACATTCTTGTGCTTATAGGGAAACGTGAGAGTCCATCCTTCATCAATTTGAGTGATTGAGCTAACTAAAACTACATTTTAATGCCCAAACTGTCTCTTCCCTTTTTCTCCTAATAAAATTCATCAGGTCCCTAAAACTAATGATGTCAAATTGAATTACATGACAAGACATTTCCAACGAACCCAATTTTGTCAAAAATGGAGGTCTAGAGAGAAAGATATGAACATAGATGCAAAATGCAACTTAGACCATGACATGAGATTTGCTATAGTATTGTGAGACGTAACTTTGGTCTAAACCTTTGGGGATATGCCATGGCTTTAAAGGATTAGATAGGGGATTTGGGTCCTTGGTTCAATTTGTAATCTCCTACGAGACTATATTTTCCATCCCGAGCTCCCCTTAACACACCACGTGTCCATGTTGTGATTAGGCCTCGGACGTCCAAACGCATTTTGGAAGACTCTGCAAAGCTACAAACTACTTCCCTAAGTCCAAGAGAGATTCTTTTTGGGCTCAACGAACCACTTACAATTTACATCTATAACACTACAATTTCTCAAAAAAGTCCCACCAAGGCCAAAAAGGGTGGCTAAGTTCAAAATTCTTTCTCGCAAGTTGTCAAAATAGCCCGAGAATTATTTTGGACAACAATTTGTTGACTCAATGGGGTAATTTTCCTGCTAGATGAATATCAATGGCCTTAAAGCATCCATTGGGCATGGAGTCAACCTAAAAAACTTAGAAATTGATATGAAACTTGAAATTATTACCCTTGAACCTTAATGAAACTTTGTATGGACTTAGAATTGGTCAAAATTACCTTGGAATGTTTGTAAAAGCTAACTTATTGGGAGTTTTGACTAAAACTTGCAAATTTCCCAAAAATTCTGATTTTTTTCCACCATCAACCCTACTCCGTAATGAACTATGCAAACAACAAAGGGCACAACAACTATGTACAAAAGGAAAATCATACATGTTTCAAGTGAAACATGTAGATTGTGTATAAGTACTTCTTTTATAATAGGAAAACCTACACTAACCTACTCTAACCAAAGGCAAAGGAAGCTAAACAAAACCAACAATTGGTTGGGAGAAATAGCTCCCTTTCTTTACAAATTTTTTCCATGTAATTAGTTTGACAATAAACATGGCCTTTAATGAGAGTGGGAAAATATCTTAAAACCAGTTTTCCACCCCATTTTTAAAGTATCAACTAAAAATAGAAAGAATGCCTCCTTATTCTTATTTGCACTTGGTTTTGAAGGCATTACATTTGACCATTGGCACTTTGACAATCTTCCTCATGCTTTGAAGTGAGCATGACTGGTTGCAACTCCTTGGGTGGCTCTAAGCTAGTTAGATATTTGATAGGGCACAAACCGATCTATTGAGTTTACCCTTTTATTTATATGTAATTGTATGAATGGAGCTACAAGGAGAAATTTCCTCTTCATGGTGGATGTCTACAAGCTTATTTTGGCTTCATGTTTTTTTACATTACACAAACATCCCTATTTTCACCCTTGTATTCTCATGCTCTGCTTCCTCAAATAAGAAGCTAGAGAGCTCAAACTCATCCTCCTTAAAACCTTAAGGCTCATCCCGGTTCATTCATGAAGAACTAATGATGATCTTGGTGGATCACTGCAATCCTCCAAAAGTGAAGCAACTTCTAAACATGCAAAGTGATGAGGATCATTGCATTGAAATGAAACATTTTGCTCACATAGAAATCCTTCTTCCTCTCTTTCTTGGCGATGCACTATTTTTAGCAAAAACTTGAAATGGTCATAACTTTTGATCGGGTGTTCGTTTGAGTCTATTTTTTTAAACAACTTGTTTTGATGAGATGAACCCACCGGTGCAAGGTCAACCCCGCTTATTGGAGCCATTTTTGGCACATTTTTGGGCCCAAAATCCTCCCCTCTGGGCCAAAAATTAGGATTTAAGTTTCAATTTAGTTTTTTCCTATTTTAGGGCATTAGTTAATTTTAGTCTCTTGTATGCATAGTAGGTTAGAAAGTTGGAAATTCCTCTAATTTAGGCATGTAGAAGATGCGTGGAAATTTTCGTGCACGTACGAATAAGCATATGAACTTACGAAGAATAGAAAAATCTAGTAAACCGCTAAAAATAGTAAATTACACCACCTACAGTAGATTTAGTCAAAGTTCGTTAGAGTTTGCTCGGAAACTCGAGTTGGGATTTCTTTTCTTATTAAATAAGCATTTTAATTCATGATTCATTAACGAAGAAGAGATTTATTTTCTTTGAGTTCAACAATTTTTGTTGTATATTGAGTGTGTGTTTAAAGTTAACTACATTACTTGCATGACACAAGTGTTCAAAAACAATTTCAGTATATTGAGTGTATGTTTAAAGTTGACTACATTACTTGGATGACACAAATGTTCAAAAACAATTTCTCTTCCCTCCACTTCCAATTTGATTGTCCTTCAGATCGCTTGATTTTTATTGAAATTTAGTTCCTCTTTTTGCACATTTTGAACATTCTCATCCTCCTAATTATAATCAGACCAATCTTAAAGAGATACAAAGTTATCTTTTTTTTTTAAATTGGTTGGAGATGAGACATAAATAAGGGGTTACTAATTTGTTTCTCCTTCGAGCATAGATGATTTGGGCTCAAGAATTCTGATTTGATCAATTGGAGAAGTCAAATGATCCTCAAAAATATTTTCCCTTCTCTGATGTTATTCCCTCTCCAAAAAACTGCATAATTTTACATAAAAATTTGTTGTTGGGAGTGTTATATGGGATTCTCCTTCGTCTCGTAAGCATAGCAAACATACCATTCTAAAAGCATTGAGGAGAACTTGGTTTAGTGAGTGTTGGGTAGAAGGTAGGGATAACATGTGGAATACCACAACTTCTAAAAACATTAGTGCAAGGTTTAAGAAAGTTGATAAATTCCTTTGGCGGATTTGGGAGGAGTTTTGCAAAGTATAAGGGATGCTTTGGGCATGATAAACTTGTGGAGCATCAAATGAAGGACAAGGAAGTAAAGGATCTTCCTGTTTTTGGAAAGAATAATGGATTGTTCATTTTTAGCACAAGGGGAAGGAAAATTTTGAGATGGTGAGGGAAGAATGGCAGCAATGGGGATGGGTCTCCTTTGGCCAACCTAAATGAGCATCTTCTCAGCTTGTGATGTAATGGAAAAAGCTTGAGGAAGATTCGCATCCTATGGATTGAATTAACATAGATAAATCAACATCAAAGGACCTCAAATAATATAAGAATGTCATACCTTGTGAGGGTCTGAATTCTTGAGGAATTCTATGCCAAGTCCTTGTAAATCTGATGTTAAAATCATATATAAACTCCATTGGAGCCTGCATTCTATTTTTATGAGGTGTTCCATGAGAGAAATAACATTTGCATTCTCCTTGAACTAGTTGTGAAGTTGTTCTCCCAACTGATCCCATATGTAAATGGATTGTAGAGTAAAACTATTGTACAAATATTTTACTTTACCTCGAATGATGAAATAATAATTCTAAGGAAAATGTTCTTGTTAGTTCGGAATCACAAAGCACCTCGAATGGCCCGGGTATGAAGTGGGGAATTTGGTGTGATTGCACAACATGGGACCATCTCTCAAGCTATGGGACTTGCAAAACTTGAGATGGACCTCTAGAGAAAGTTGTTTCTTGCTTCCTAATCTACCTGCCATAAGCTACTCTAGTGCAAGTAGAACCTATTCTATCATAATCTAACTATTCCCGGGGATAGAGAGAGAGGGGGTGAAAGATCCTACACTAAGTGGTGATACACCAGAAAAGGAAGTGGTTGAATCATAGATCTGGCTGCCTGAAGTGGAGAGAGGTGACCAGAGGAGAGGGTGGACAAGATGCACCATAGACCAAAGATATATTTCACATGACACCACTTCAAAACCCATTAAGAACAACTCCCAGGACCTACAACGAACATCAAAGTATGCACAGAATACCCTGCAACGATGAGAGGTAAGAAGAGACAACAAAATAAGCCAAGGATGGACAGATGCATCACGAAACAAATTCTATTGCTCCAAAATGTTACACAGTACATCATCAGTGGGCAAGAGGTAAGAAAATGCCATTACAGAGCCATGGGAGGAGGCTTAGACTCGTGTTCTACCCTAAGGAAGAAAGAGAGAGGGGGGCAGTGGAGAAACAATGACCAACCTTTTGAATATGCCCCTCTGTTATAATATATAGGAAGAATAAGAGAGAGAGGAGGGAAAAATTGAATCCTACTTTGAAAGCTCAACCACTATCAATCAATGCCTTTCTCAAATCCACCCCAAATCTGTCATGTCTGGTTCCCCAAATGGATCAAATCGAATCAGATCTAGTAGTTGGAGAAATTGGGCTCTATATTAATGTCATAGAATATGTTTTCCCATTTTCACCCATCAAATCCTATTAATAATGATATTTTATGTTTCCATGGCATAGAGGGTGTCGAGACGTTTCCAAAAAGTCTTCTCCCACCCAAATCTGAGTCTCTAGTCAAAAGATATGGCCATTTGAATATTTGGATCACATGTGCACAATATTTTAAAGAGTTTTTCATATCGGGTCCATGTGGCAGCCTCACACACCTTGGAGATTCAGCCCCTACCTTTCGCTTTTGAAATTGCGTTAGACTGACATGTGGCAGCTTCCATGAGTTCCTTGGGCTTCTTTGTATTTTTCTTGAGTCTCTTTGCTTGGCGGGGTCAAATTCTAACCCTGGACATGTGGCGGCCTGGCACTTGTTTGGAAACCCACCCCAAATTTTACCTATGAAATAGCACCATGTTGACACTTGGACCTAGTACAGGAAACTCTTTAAAATATTGCATGCTCATGATCCAAATATTCAAATGGCCATATCTTTTGACTGGAGACTCATATTTGGGCGGGAGAAGACTTTTTGGAAACATCTCAACACCCTCTATGCCATGGAAACATAAAATATCATTCTTAATAGGATTTGGTGGGTGAAAAATGGAAAAAATATTCCAAGACATTAATACAAAGCCCGATTTCTCCAACTACTAGATCTGATTCGATTTGATCCGTCGGGGAACCAGACATGATAGATTTGGGGCAGATTTGAGAAAGGCATTGATTGATAGTGGTTGAGCTTTCAAAGCAAGATTCAATGCATATCTCTAGGTGGTTGAAGCAGGATTCAAATTTTCCCTCCTCTCTCTCTTATTCTTCCTATATATTGTAACAGAGGGGCATATTCAAAAGGTTGGTCGTTGTTTCTCCGCTACCCCCTCTCTCTTTCTTCCTTAGGGTAGAACGCAGAGTCTAAGCCTCCTCCCATGGCTCTGTAATGGCATTTTCTTTCCTCTTGCCCATTGATGATGTACTATGTAACATTTTGGAGCAATAGAATTTGTTTTGTGATGCATCTGTCCATCCTTGGCTTATTTTGTTGTCTCTTCTTACCTCTCATTGTTGCAGGGTATTTTGTGCATACTCTGATGTTCATTGTAGGTCCTAGGAGTTGTGCTTAATGGGTTTTGAAGTGGTGTCTATGTGAAATATATCTTTGGTCTATGGTGCATCTTGTCCACCCTCTCCTCTGCTCACCTCTCTCCACTTCAGGTGGTCGGGTCTATGATTCAACCACTTCCTTTTCTGGTGTATCACCACTTAGTGTAGGATCTTTCACCCCTCTCTCTCTCTCTCCCCTTGGAATAGTTATATTAGGATAGAATAGGGTTTTGCCTGCTGGAGTAGCTTGTGGCAGGTAGATTAGGAAGCAAGAACACTTTCTCTGGAGGTCCATCTCAAGTTTTTCAAGTCCCACAGCTTGAGAGATGGTCCCATGTTGTGCAATCACACCAAATGCCCCACTTCACACCTGGGCCATTCGAGGGTGTTGTGATTCTGCACTAACAATTTTGGCATGCCCGGTGGGACAGGTTTGAAGCACCTTACCACTTCATTTAGCAAGTTGGTGTGTTCCTATTAAATTCAGCCTTTTGAGGCACATGCAAGCACATTTGGCAACTCCATCTAGGTCAAAACCCATTCTCTAAGTTACAGACCTTTTCCATCCATTTCCACTCATTTTCATCCATTTTCTTCTTCCATCTCTTTCATTTTCTCCCATTCCACAAGGTTTTGAAATCATGACTTCATTCCCTTCATGGAACTCACACTTACAACAATGCAATTCACCTCCAATGCATTTCCCAACTCCTCCAAATCAGCATTATAATCAAATCCAGAACCATTATGCTTACCCATATGAGCAGGGTCAAAGTTTAGTTTGGCCATGGAGCTTATCAAGAACAAGGGGATGTATACAATGGTGACAACTATGTGGAGAATGCTGGTTTATTGGAGAAAATTCAAAAAATGGAGGCTGGCATGGTTCACTCAAGGGGCATAGCACAAATTAAGGCATTCAAGATTTAATGTAGTGCACCTTATCTATGGGAAGACCCTTTTCCAAGACATTATAGCCCTCAGGAGAAGCTTGGCTTCATGGTTGAAGTGTTACCTCAACTTACACAGTGGATTGAGGACATTGAGGCTTATGAGCAAAGTGTGAGACAACTTTGTCAATGGGTAAGTCCACAACCTCTTAGCTCTTCATTTTCTCTTCCTCGGTCTTTATCATTTTAGCATGATCAAGAGTCAAGCCTGTCAGTTGCTACCCCAAGTGTTGGTTTCTCTTCTCCATCCCCTAATCTTCCACCTCATCTCAATTCTTCTGCCCTTTTCCGTTCTAAACAAAGTCATCCCCTCCAAAACAAACAAGAAGTTCCACCTCCCTCCCCACCATAAACAATTTCAAAGTTGGTTGAACCCCAACTTGCCACTCCTCTTACTTTCCCAAGTCCATGTTGGGAAGATACTCAAGAATCCAGTCAAGGACAATAAGAAGAGGAACCTAATAGAAAAGAAATAACAAACAATTTGATGAGTTGGGCTGCTAAATTTGGGTTTACAAAGATCCCCTTGATGGTCAAGCCAACAGAGGAGGTCAAGGTTGAAGAGCCAGTGGTGGCTGAGGCTGAATTTGCAGCAGAGGAGGAGGACCATATAGTTTCAGAGGCCCCAAGTGTGGAGCAGGCTACAGAAGAACCTTCATTTCTTCCTCCCACTTCATCCCCTTCGAGCTCTGATGTTGAAGAAGAGTTTGATCTTTCAAACTTCATGTTTGAGGAAGAGGGAAACCATGGTGAGAAAGTTTTAGATTAGGAGGACACCATGGAGGAGGTTGAGCACATGCAACAGGACAACAACGAGGCAGATTATCTGTCTGACTTGGAGGATTTCTTTGATGGAGAAAATCCTATGGATATCACATCATTTTCTTTTCCATCATCCATCTTTCAAGTATATGAGCTTTCTGCCATGAAGGAGGGCATTCAAGAACAGTAGCCTATGTCTCACAATGTACCTCTGGAACCAAGGTTGGAAGATATGAGTCTTCCATGTTCTTCACAAGAGAAGGAAGAAGAACAACTAGCTCCAAGCCCAATTAAAAAGGAGCATATGGAGGTGACCAAGAAAAATTCAGAGGCACTAAATCATGAGCCAGTTGCAAAAGAAAATATAGCCCCTCTCCCATTCAACCACTCCAAAAGTCTGATTTTTTGGAGGATCCTAAATTCATTAGCTTCATGTTTGAAGAAAAGCCCCATATGGTGAAGATAACGAAGATTTTAAGATCACCATGCAAAGGGAGAGACCTTGTTATAAAGCATGATACTAAAGAGTTGGATTTCCTACCAGACTCAAAAGAATGTTTTGATAAGAAGGAGCCAGTTGGAATTGTAACCTTTTCTCCCCCATCATTCATTCTTCAATCACATGAGCCTACTGCCATGGAAGAGAGTGCACAAGCACAACCTACAGTTTGCAACATGCCTCCTAAATCAAAGTTGGAAAATTTTTATCTTCCAAAAGTCACACCTACTGTAGAGGAAGAGAAAGAGTATGAGGTTATCATTCCTCCCACACCATCCATCCATGAGGGTCAACAAGAAGGCTCCATTCTTGGAGTTAGAGTTCAAAACCATGGGCAGATTCAAAGGACCATACCTTGCCCATTCGAAACTTGGCTTCATTAGAGCAAGGAGATGTTAAAACCAATCATGCCTACTTCAGGGCATGAGGATGAGCATCAAAGTACCAAGGGTCATCATCAACACCTCCAGGAGTCCAATGCCAATCAGCTTGAGGAGGTATTTTCCATTAATGTTGATACCTTGCTGATATGGGTGGAGGATCGACTTAAAGTCAGTTTTTCACTCATACAGGCAGCCATATTTAGTGTCAAATCATTTGCATGGCTTCCTCTCTTGAGAAAGGGAAGCTACTTCTCCCTACCTATAGCAGGCTTTGTTTAGCCCCTTTTCTCTCTGGTTAGTTTAGGAGTAGGAGTAGACTTTGTTTCCAGCATAAGAAGTGTTTGTGCACATTTTGCATGTCTCATTTGAGGCATGTATGATTTTGTCTTTGTACATAAGTTTTGTTCGTATTTCTCCAAAGCTACTGAGGCCAGGCCCTTCACTATTCATGGTAGAAGACTCATAGTTGCCTGTAATAGTTGTAAATTTCAAAATAAAACAAATGCAGAGCAACTAAAGAACATTTTCAAGACAACCCATTCAGGGACAGATGAAAGCCCAGGTCAAAATAATTTTCTACTCTCAAAAGCCTTATTTCAAGATTTCTTATGAAAATTGAGAGTGCAAATGGTTGGGCTCACAGATCAGAGGCAAGATCAAGTATCAAGCCATCATTCTCAACTCCATGCCCAATGGATATAACAAGGAAAATGGTCCTCTCATCTAGCAAGTAGATACCCCTATGAGTCACCAAATTTTTATCCATATTTTGCCCCGGCAAAATTGATCAGCCACGACCCCGCACAAGAAGAAGCCAGAGAATTCACATTCAAATCCTACAATCAGGCAATAGAGGAACTCTACAATGGAGTGACAAGGCCTGTGAAAGATCAAACGACCCTGTGCAAGAAGAAATTCAAGAAACAGCTCCGTCAAGTGAAACCGTGCTTCAAATCTAGCAAACAGATTATAGGTGGGATCAGAAATGGAATAGAAGTGTCAAGGTAGGAAGCCAAGTAGTGTCAAAGAACCGAGAGACTCAAAGAAAAATAAATTACGAAGATTCAAAGTCTTCGAGCTTCACAAATGGTTCAGAATGGGACCAAAAATGACTATGGAGGAGACAATGGAAGGCGCAAGTGTCCAAACGGCGCACCTCCAAAGATTAAATCCAAAGGGTAGACCCAAACAAGCACCAAGCTTCCATGTATCGAGCCCCAAAAAGTTACACCGGTCGTTGAAAAGTCTTCGACTCAACAGAGGGTGCCAAGTGTCTTAACAACGCACATTCAAAAGTGGGATCCAAGTAGACTCAAACTTGCGCCAGCCCTCCACGTAGAAAATGGTCAACAGAGGTCAAAAAGGAGAGCGGGCCCAAAATGACTAAGTATAGAGTGCAGGTGGAAGGTGCCATGTGTCTTAATGACGCTCCTTCAAAGGTAAAATCCTGAGCGGGTTTTCAAATGAGCGCGGGCCTTCCACGTGTCTCAGAGTCCAAAAAGGGATAGAGTCGGGGTTGAATAGTCAAGGCAGAGGTAGGCTAGTGGAGGGAGCCAAGTGTCAACATGACGCTATTTCATAGGTAAAATTTGGGGTAGGTTTCCAAACAAGTGCTGACCGCCACGTTTCTGTGGTCGGACTTTAGCCTGCCAAGCAAGAAAGAGACTCAAGAAAATACAAAGAAGCCCAAGGAGCTTGCAGAATCCACCACATGCCGGTCCGGCACAATTTCAAAAGTGAAAGGTAGGGGCTGAATCTCCAAGGTGTGTGAGGCTACCACATGGACCCGGTATGAGAAAACTCTTTAAAATATTGTGCACCCATGATCCAAATATTCAAATGGCCATATATTTTGACTGGAGACTTAGATTTGGGTAGAGAAGACTTTTTGGAAACGTCTCGACACCCTCTATGCCATGGAAACATAAAATATCATTCTTAATAGGATTTGGTGGGTGAAAAATGGGAAAACATCTTCCAGG
Organism: Taxus wallichiana var. yunnanensis; assembly: GCA_018340775.1. Lineage (NCBI taxonomy): Eukaryota > Viridiplantae > Streptophyta > Pinopsida > Cupressales > Taxaceae > Taxus > Taxus wallichiana. The sequence goes on from CM031243.1 coordinate 683,414,622, forward strand.
CCATTAATACAGAGCCGATTTCTCCAACTACCAGATCTAATTCGATTTGATCCATTGGGGAACCAGACATGACATATTTGGGGTGGATTTGAGAAAGGCATTGATTGATAGTGGTTGAGCTTTCAAAGTAGGATTCAATGCGTATCTCTAGGTGGTTGAAGCAGGATTCAAATTTTTCCTCCTCTCTCTCTTATTCTTCCTATATATTGTAACATGGGGGCATATTCAAAAGGTTGGTCATTATTTCTCCACTTTGCCCCCTCTCACTTTCTTCCTTAGGGTATAATGTGGAGTCTAAGCCTTCTCCTATGGCTCTGTAATGGCATTTTCTTGCCTCTTGCCCACTGATGATGTACTGTGTAACATTTTGGAGCAATAGAATCTGTTTTGTGATGCATCTGTCCATCTTTGGCTTATTTTGTTGTCTCTTCTTACCTCTCATCATTGCGAGTAGGTATTCTTTGCATACTATAATGTTCATTGCAGTCTTAGGAGTTGTGCTTAATGGTTTTGAAGTGGTGTCTGTGTGAAATCTATCTTTTGTTTATGGTGCATCTTGTCCACCCTCTCCTCTACACACCTCTCCCCACTTCAGTGATCAAGTTTTGATTCAACCACTTCCTTTTTGGCGTATCACCACTTAGTGTCGGCTCTTTCACACACACACACACACACACACTCTCTCTCTCTCTCTTTGTCCCCTTAGAATGGTTAGATTAGGTTATAATAGGTTCTACCTGCACTAGAGTAGTTTGTGGCAGGTAGATTAGGAAGCAAGAACCAGCTTTCTCTAGAGGTCCATCTCAAGTTTTGCAAGTCCCACATCTTGAGAGATGTTCCCATGTTGTGCAATCACACCAATTCCCCACTTCACACCCTGACCATTGAAGGGTTGTGATTCTGCACTACAGTTCTCTTTTCTCGATGTTTTAAATGACACAATGGTTTTCTATATCCTGAATGTGATTAATAGGAGATTGATCTCCATTTCTATGGAAGAGAGGAAAGTTTTTCAGTGGTTATTTTATTGATATCATCCCACTGTTGTAAATGGAGGGGGATAAAATTGAAATGAGAGGATAAAAGATCTCTTTGGAGAGCCATGAGAAAATGGGGGCATGGAAATGAATGTAGGGATGGAGGAAAAGGTTTGAAACCTAAGAAAATGAGTTTTTTGAATAAATGAAGTTTCTGAATATGTTTAAGAAGTACCTCCAAAGGTTGGACACCACCAATAACACATCAACCTTGCTTTGGCATGAAATTATTGAGCACTTCAATGTTGTCTGCAAGGCATGCCGTAACTATTAGAGCTAAAAATTAAACCCTTCCCTAGATAAACATGAGATATCCAAGATTTTGAGGCAACATTGGACTATCTCCAAGTTGTCAGGACTTACTGCTCAAGATAGACCTCCAGAGAAGGCCAACTTCCTCTACCTAATTCTAATGCTAAACTACTCCTACATCTACAAATAAAACTATCTAATCCTAATCTAACAATCTAAGGGAACAAGGTTATAAAGAGATACCCGAAAAGGAAACCCTAAGCTACCAGAGGTGATAACACCAGAAATGGGGAAGACACTCTTAATGAGGGAAATATGGGAGGAAATGATGATGAAGAGGGAATACTTGAGTGCCACATGATTAAAACAACATTTAAACTTCCATTTTCACACAAACACAACAAAAATAAACCCTATAAAGTAAAAAACACACATAACACACCCGAAATGAATGAAGAGGAAATAAAACCCAATAGAACACAAGATGGGGCAAAGAATAGCCATAAAACATGAATTTTATTTCTTTAAGGAGATGCATAGTACATTATAGTGAAGGAAGAAGGTATAAACACATTGTAAAGGTCCAAATCTAAGGCATGTACCTCAAAACACTCGAACAACACTCAAAATGATGCCCTTGTATTACGAGAGGGTCCAAATTTTAAAAATAAGTATCGTTTTAGAATATATAGAGAATAGGAGGGAGGAGGAGAGGGAAAAGAAAGAGAGATCATATTTTATTGTGTTACTAATGAAAATATTTGTCTTTCCTACAACCACTAACAAGATGCATTAAATATTCGAAAAACATGGTGGGAGCTCTACAAAACCATTCCCCTATGCCCTTTTTCTTGTATGGAAAGGTAAGATCCCATCCTTCATCAATTCGAGTGGTTGAGCTACCCGAAACTATGTTTTAATACTCAACTATCTCTTCCTTTTTCTCCTACTAAACCTCGTCAATTTCTAAATTTGATGATGCCAAATTAAAGTACACAACAACACCTTTCCAATGATCCCAAGTTTGTCAAAATTGGATTCCTAGAGAGAAAGATATGAATAGAAATGTATAACGTACCTCGGGGTTGTGACGTAGGATTTGTTATAGTCTTGGGAGCTGCAATTTTGGTCCGAACCTTTAGGAGATGCCACATGGAATTAAAGGATTGGATCGGGGATTTGGGTCCTTGATTGCAATTTTAATCTCTGTGAGACTTCATTTTTCATCCCGATTTCTTAGAATGCACCACGTGTCCATGGTGCGATAGTCCTCAAACCTTCGAACACTTTCATGTAAGACTACAAAGTGGCTGCTTCCATGAGTCCGAGAGAGATGCTTTTGGAACTCACGGAACCACTTGCAATCTCCTCCCGTAACACTACAATTTCTCGTAAAATTCCCACCGGGGCCAAAAAGAGGGGTTAAGTCCAAAATTATATCTGCAAGTTGTCAAAATAGCCCCGTGGTTATTTTGGACAACGAAAACAACTACCAAAACTCGAAGATAATAGGTTTTAACGATACATGCATCGACAAATATTTAGATGTATGGGTACAAATAGGCACTAGAGACTCCTAATGAATGAGAGAACTTGCACACAAATAAATAATTGGACAAGATGGATATTAGATAATATGTGTAGACACAAAATCTATGCACTTGGGTACATTTATAGGTCCTACTATAAATGATTCATAAGAAAGAAAACTAATGGTTGACAACATCTTTTGGGCCTTTTGATTTGTCTTTTATACTTCTATTGGCCTTATACACCTTACAACCATGTTGGTACTTGGTGATTTATATTTTATGGCCTCAGAACTAACACCCATTGAGGAGAGAAAAACACGAGGTGCTCTTATCCCTTCTTGGTGCTCCTAACATTCTTTACCTTCTTTGTACTCTTTTGGGTATATTTTACTTCTTGATAGCCTTTGAAAACCTTGGGTTATCCTTTCAATCAATTATGAAATTCAAACAAGGGAATCATATATATACTTAGTTATTGCACTCAAATAATGTGTTAAGCACTAAACATTATCTACTATCACCTAAGCTTGCATCCAAAGGCACAAAGAGCATTACAAAACATCCATCTAGCACATCCATACAAGGGACAAGGGATGCATCACTTTGCATACACAATATAGGAGGAGGAAGTTCATTTTATTCCATCACACACATTCTATAAATTTTACATTCTAGATCTAGCCCACTATCACTTTGTAACTTGCATAATGGCATCCTCGGGCATAATTACACACATAAACACAAAATTACATGGAGTCTGAGATATGGTGCAACACTTAGTTGTAAGATCACTCTTCGGGTGAGCATCGGGGTTAATCTGAATCCCCATTATGCATCTTATTTATTAGGTTTGATGTGGTTTGTGGGTATGTGCAGCTAGGTATCTATTTTGCAAGTTACAGGTACGACCAACAACATTGAAACAAAACCAGAGAAACAAAATGGAACATACATTGAATCTCCTATAGCCTAGATAACATCAGAACTTGAGCATGTGACTAGACACTAGCACTCAAATTAGTCAATAATGCCCAGTGTTCTTGTCCTCCCATGGGCTCTTCTCGCCTTGCACATGCGGGGTTCCAAAACCTCCAGTGAGTATTGAAAATACTCTTCCCAATATATTCTAGTACTTCTTCAACTTAAACAACTTCCGATCACTTAGAAATCAGCTAAGTCACCATCTTTCTCTCTTACTTAGGGTTTCATATTATTACTTGCTTATTGCTTTTGTCTTACGGTGGTCCATTACCCGTATATCATTAGTACAAGAAAGTTACTCGAAATTAAGATTCAATTACATTTAGATTAAAGTATTTGGTGAACCCGATGTGAATCAAACACACAACCTTTTGATATTTTCCTTTTTATAACATGAGTGTCTCTCTCCCTCTTTCTTTGCAGTCAATCTCAAATATAACCATAAAATATAATATTTTTTATCTAATAATTACCTTCATCCTAACACATCCCCTGAATATGTTTACCATAGACTTACTGCAACACTTTCTTTTAATGAAGAACATATTAATTTTACATCAGTTGAAACTTCTTCTTAGGTTGTTTTAGATAATGGTTTGCCACTTTATATCTAGGTTCAAATTAATAACATAGGGGTTAAATGAGCTCTAGTCGATAATGGATCTAGTATTAACATTTATAATCTAGCATTCCTTCAAAAAATTGGCCTCTCTGAAGCCACCTTAACTCCATCATCTATTTGCATCCATGGATTTGATAATATTCCCAAATGGGTCTTAGGGACAATCACACTTCCCATTATGGTTGGGCCATGCACTTTACCCATCTCATGCCATGTAATGCCTAATAATATTAATTAAAACATTATTTTCAGACTTCTTTGGATTCATGCTATGCATGTAGTTCCATAAACCCTTCATACGGATCTTAAATTCTTATATTAAGGTGTGGTATATGAGGCCTTAGCTAATCCCTCCCCATTTTCATTTTGCAACATCATAGATCGTTCACCCACCACCCCTCTTTCGACACATCTTCACCCACTTTCACAAAATATGGCCCTAGATATCAATATATGCTTCACTACGGTTTCACTGTGCTAGTTTAGGAAAAATGGAAGGGGAATTACCGCACTCCTTCCATTCCCACATAATCCACCAAATGTGGCATTAGTTATCTCGCCCCATCTCCCTTGAGATCTCGCACTATTTCCCACACATAATTTCCCTTTATTATAACTCCGAGCTCATCGATGATGCTTCTTCTCCTACTTATCATGTATTAGATACATTTTGTACTGATGATGCTTTATTAGAATACATGGGTACTTATGACCATCTCCCCCTTACCATCGTAAAAACGCTTTACATTTGTTCTCAACACTACAACCTACTTTGGTGGATTTGTTCCTCCTAAAGAAAATACCGATAATCCCGACACTATTCCTATCGATCCCTACGTCAAAGACCGATGAACACTTTTAAATGAAGAAACTATTCAATACAACCTCGGCACCCATAAAACCCCTGTATTGTTCTCTTAATTGCCTCTCTTATGCCTTCTGAACAAGCTAACATCAAACAAGTGCTTCACGACTTTTCAAATATATTTGCATGAGATTATAGTGATATGTTTAGTATTGGTCCTTCTTTTTCCATACACAATATAGTCCTCAACCCTACAGCTAAACCAATGTGACAAAAATTCAAAAAATGCATCCTAAATTCGCACTACTAGTCAAAGAAGAAATATAACACCTTTTGGATGCCTGCTTCATCCATATTGTGGAATACCCCGAATGGGTCTCCAATATCATCCCTGTTATGAAACTAGATGGTAAATTTTGTTCTTATAATGAATTCTATAATCTTAACAAGGCTTTCCCCAAGGATAGTTTCCCTTTACCACACATTGATGTCATAGTCAATTCTACTATAGGGTAGGACATTCTTTCTTTTATGGATGGATTCGCCATCTATAATTAAATCAAAATAAACCCCACTAATCAAGAAAAGACACCATTTACCATACCATGGGGTATCTTTTGCTACACTACCATGCCCTTTGGCCTTAAGAATGATGGAGCCACTTATCAACGTGTTATGACACATATCTTTCATGACTATATACATAAAATCCTCAAGGATTATGTTGACGAAATACTTGCCAAGTCCAGACATCGCGCTACCCATGCTCACAATCTACGCACAATTTTTACATTTTTGACAATATAATATATAATTAAATCCCTAAAAATGTGTCTTTGGATTCATGACAGAAAACTCCTTGGTTATATCATTTCTCAGTGCGGAATTGAGATTGATCCTAAAAATATTTGTGCCATAGTCGACATGCCTCCTCCGCAAAAAAATTATTATAAGCATAAGGGACTAAGAGGGGGGGTGAATCATTCCATTAAAAATTTATTCCATTTCCATTCATCATTCATTATCATTCATACAACCATTCAATCAAACATTAACCATATGTGTGTTTACTTAAGCATTGAATCAACCATACATAAGAGAAAGAGAAAGAGAGTACATAAGAACACCAAATTTAAGTGGGAAAATGATCTCGAAAAAGGGCATTTGAAACTAACACTTTTTAACCATTTCAAAGGATCATTAACTTTTATCAACTTAAAAGCATTTTACACTTCCAAAAATTGATTGAGATCTGATTTAGGATTGAATTCAAATTGAAATTAAGTTTGCAATTTACTCAAAAAAATCAGTGTTTGATCGAAGTCCCCAAAATCATTATTTTTGATTTAACTAATTTCCCAATTTTATAAATTACTAATTATAGTTACATCTCGTATCCATATTCTAAACTTAATTTACTTGCAAATATCAGAAACTAAAAACAAAATCAGAACACAACACCCAAATTGTTTACGGGGTTCAGAATTTCTACGTCCCCGGGTTCGTGGTGAACCGATCCATTAATAATGTTAAAAATGTAAATACAATAACCTTTACATTAACCAATAGTGAATCAAAAACACGCAAAATGGTGTTTCATACCTTTGAAGGACGTTAATGGAGCTCAACCTCTATTCTTCACCTTCCTGATCCACTTGCAGTGGTGTCTCCCTTTGGTTCTACGCCTTCATGTGACTTTAAAAGAAAATAAATCTGTCACAAAAGCTCCAAATCAGAAAAATGATCACACCATCAAGATCATCTCAAAATTTTGAGCAACTTTCATGTATAACTCAAGCTCTGGTTTTGAGTAGAAGTGCTCTAAAATTGCATTTTTCTTCAAGTACCCCTATTTTGCCTATACACAGACATAACATCATCTCAGTATAACTTGCAAAGTGAGCCATTTTACACCTAAGTGAGCCCCTTGGATGAGTTGGTTAGCGGAAAGTAGTCTTATAACTATGAGGTCATGGGTTCAAATCTTGACTCCTACCATTTTGCACACGGGATTTTCCTCCAAGTGGGTAAAAATCCCTATTTTTGGCATGGAAAGAGGGATGAGGGTTTATTTTGGGCTAAACCACCCATTATCCTTGTGGCTTGGGCCACATCTATTCCACCTTTTTGTTGTGCCAAAAAAATATGGTGTTGTGTATATTTGAATCATTGATTGGTTTGTATATAGGAGGTGGTGCATGGATTTAGGAAAGATAAGAGGTAAGTGGTGTATTTGGAGGGATAATACAATGTGTGGAAGATTTAATGGAAATGTGTGGCAAATAGGATATTATGCAAAGTGGTGGAAAAGGAAGTTAACATATAATGCATTAGAGATATAAGGTTTAAGTGGTTAGGATAATGCTTGGGGGTTTGAATAAATGTGTGGTGCATAATATAGACCTCAAGCATTGCCAACATATAGTGATTTGGAACCACAAAATATCAAGCATTTCTAAGAGGGTTTGAATCATTAATAGAAGCTCCGGTGACGGATCCTCTTCTTCCCATCCTTGTGGATTTGAAGGAGAGAATATATGTAGGAGGTTGTCTACATATCATAGATCATTTGGAAAATTTCTTGTTTTAAGTTAGTTTAGTTTCAATACACTCAACACAGGTGAATAACCACACCGAGTTATCTCACTTGTTTAGTTTTAGTGTAGAAATATTTTAATTATTTAGAATAGAAGCAAATTGTTGTTTGTGATTGTAATATTTCAGTTTTATGATTTGTTTAGATTAGTTTCCCTTCTAAAGTAGCATAGATTGTTAGTTTCATCTTAGTTAATTTGGATACTTCAAACTAGTTCAACATTGAGATCCAGTTAGGCAAACAAAACCATAGGAAATTTATGCTACCCGTTCATAGCCTTTAAATCTCTCCTTTGGCAACTCAGCTACCAGGAGATCACACTACCAGATCTTAGTCACTGATCCTCCTATAATAAGTCACACACGTTTCCACATCGGCTGCCCCAGCACAACCTCGGGGGGTCAAGTGTGGTTTAAGGTTGCATGTCAATTTTCATCCGCACGAATTGATGAACTCGGCGTGAAGGATTAATTCCTTCTTGTTTCCTTTTCTTTCATTTTTATTACCTCACCTCTCCATTTCTTCCCCTATTTTGGTAGGTAGTTTATACTTTCTAAAATATGTATGGAAGAGAGTTTTATGGGCCATTTGGCTTTGATAGACATTGCATCAATGTGTAACCACAATGCAGTCCCCTTCTCTTTCAAGATGGGGAAAAAATTACACAAGCAACGTCCAAACCTCCCCTAGGTACACTTCAAAACCCATTAGCTATGTAAGGATGGAGGAGGTTGATCAACCATTAAACATGCAATATGGTTAACCTAATGCAAACCACGTTGTTATCACAAACAGAACATGTTCTTACCATAGAGTCTTGTCAAGACCTCACATTGTCATACAATCAATAGAAGATGATATATTTACATGAATAGCTAATCCTCTTCATCAAATAAATGAGTCTTTGGATATAATGAAGGCTACTAACCTTTGATATTTCAAATGCCTATCCTAATATTATTACTTCTGAGGAAGACAAGAATTATAACACCGAACAATTCATGACAAGGTATCATGAGCTTGCTCAATCAAACCCTACACCATATGCACCCCAACAAGGGATTCAATCCTCTCCCAACGATCTTATTTCTACTTTAGTAGGGAGGATTAGAGAACTAGAAAGTGCCTAGACTTCACAACCAACACATGCAGTAGGGAAGAACACGGGGTATCTAGTTGAAAGCAAAGGATACATCCCTTCCAACCAATGCAATATCTTGTATGAAAAGGCTATCCAGTTCATTCAAATCCAAGTGATCTTCTCATAGGGTTAGACACACTAGAGATGGTTCCTCATCCTTCTCAAGCTTATCCTACACAAGGGTTGGTCTGGAAGTGCATTCTCGAATGCCGCCACAACAGAGATAATGTGACGTTCCTAGTTTTATGCCCGCTAGTCCATATCATGGTACTATCCCACCTTACATGTACATGTATTCAAAAACTCCCCAGATGGACCCATATGCCATTCTCGCTCCCTACATGCCATGTCAATTGACCCCATGCGTTCCTATCAACGCTTATAATGCATCTTATCTAACTCCTCCTCCTCCACCTCCTCATCAAGGATCTTCAATGGTGGAATCTTACGCAATGGGTACATACACTGAGTACTTAAAGGAGCCTCTTGAATTCACCATACGTGGTGTCATGCTTCCATGCCCATTTCTCGGATCTTCCAAAATTTAAGGGAGAAGGAGACCCGAATGCTCATATCAAGTCCTATGCTATTGCTATTAGGGAATTGCTTCCTTGGGATGTTGTAGTGGCTAAGATATTTCCAAAGACTCTCGAACTAATTGCATTGGATTATTGGAAGTTTCTATACATTCCTTTAAACATCTTGTTTCCAAATTCATCAAAGCATTTGACATGAACAAGTTGTTACGTACAGGGATTAGGGAGTTCCTGCATATTAGACAAGAGCAAAATGAATCTGTCACCCATTTCATCCTAGAGATGGCGCCAAGTTCTCTATTCCTCTACAAGTGCACCCAAGATGGACTAGATGGAGCTTTGTGATCTTTTCCTACACTCACTCAACCGAGAGACTAAGGAAGAGGTCTAAAACTTCCCTTTCCGTAGTTATGAGGAAGTATTTGGGTGTGCTTCGGATTAACCAAGCCACTATTGATAGTGGGTGTAATACCTATAGTTCAATGGGAATTTAGTATCCCCAAATAAAAATAATGTAAATTATCAAAACAATGGTGCAAATAACCAAGGACCTAAGGGTGTGAATCACAATCATGGTGCTACCATGAATAGTGCTACTAATCAAGCCAAGAACGCTAGTTTCATGAACAACGGTAACACTAACAATAACAACAACACATTCAATCAAAGATCCCCTAACATTGTCTCCTTGGTCAACACAATTGATGTAAACCATCCCTCTCAAAAGAAAAATCAAACCCAAGGCCCAAACCAATATCAAAACTCTGGCCAAGGGGCAACAAATCATGGTTATAACAATCAATTTCAAAATTATAACTAAGGTTATAATCAACAATAACAAGATGTTTATCAAAGGCCAAGAGATTACGACCCTAACCTATATTGTGGTTTCCATAAGGTTCAAGGTCATGATGATAGGACTTGCTGCGATTGCAACAAGTTTCTGCAAAGACTTCCCAAAAACCAAAGGCAACTCTTTGTAGACATGTTCCTAGCAAATCCTAAAACAAACCCGTAACCTAGTCATATCGAACCTATCACACCTCAAAATGTGAACCCTAAATGTCCTGGGATTCCCAAGTGAATCCTCAAAATATAAACAAGGGTATTCCTATAGGAAACAATGACCATGAAGCCTCAACTTTTGAAAACTCTCAGGTTTCTCCTAACCTTGGTTCAAATGATAATACAAAAATATTGGGATTAGTTGAGCTAGAGGTTAAGCTAGAAATTAATGCAACAACTCGAATGAAGGAGTACATTTCATAACCCCTACCCGCTCTTTCCTTCCCACAAGATGATGTTCCTACAATCTCAAAACCATTAGGAGCCTATGATTTAATATCGGATTTGAACAAGACCTTTTCTCATATTTCATTTCTAGATTTGTTGAAGAATTCACATGCGCATCATTATGCATTGCTTAATGCATTAGGTCTTGGTCATATAATCCATGTTACACCACCTCTTAGCACTCAAATAAATTATATTGACTTTGACATACATCCGTCGGGACGAGAATGATAGGGATCTTTGGGTTTGTTTTTGATATAGACGAGTTGCCATCTGACGCTGAAATTTCCCGAAGAGGTGATCTTGCCTTATTTTTACAAGTTTGGGTTTATAAAAATTGCATTAAGAGAGCCATGATTGATGACGGGGCTACTATAAATGTGGTTTCATTCTCTTTCTTGCAAAAGTTGGGATATGGAGAGACAAATTGTTCTCTACAAGAAAAACGTTACGGGGTACAACAATCTTAAAGCGACATTGATTAGAACCATAGTTCTTTCAGTCCCCATTGGTCCAAAAACCATCTTGATGGAGTTTTACATTATCGACAGGGAAACAAGTTATAACATGATCCTTAGGAGACCCTCGATTCATTGAATGAAGGCTATCCCCTCTACCCTGTTCCAGGAGATTAGATTCCTTCATTTGGGGAAGGTCTTCATTGCTCAAGGCGATCCTAAGCCCTTCGATATACACTTAGAAAACCTCAAGAAGAAGAAAGGATTCCATACATAGTATGAAATTCCTATGAATCAATTGAACAAACCATCTCCATCAAAATGGTTAGTCCCAATCACCCCGGGCATGCAGAGAAGGTGAAGTCATTGTCGCAAAAATATTTGAGGTGGAAAAAATAGATAAGGGTAAATCAATATCTATGGAAACAATGTCCACTAAAACCACCTGTGAAATCATGAAACTCCTACAGAGAGTGATGATTTTATTTTCCTCCCATTTGAACCACTTTGGGGATGGGTAGTCTTCTCGATTTAGCATCTTTTCCCGCCGACGACCTAGGTATAGGTGTAAACATGATAGAATTAACAAACGAAGAAGGGAAATTCTAGATTGAAGCAATGCCCATCAAAACCCTCTCTGAGGGTTGTTCTATTCTAAACCCCGCCAACCCATGTGCGTCGAAGCTAAGCTTTCCATATCCATAGGGTAAGGCCTCATCATTTAGCAACTGTCACAAGTAAACACAACACTCTAGACAGGAAACAAGGCCAAGTAACATAGTCATGCTCACCCACATGCCATGTCTCAAGAATGTGACAAAGAGGTGCACGAACGCCTCTTTAAGACAAATGATTTTAATGATTGGAAATATACACTTCTAGGAAATGGTTGTAAGTTTAAACCCACAATGGTATAACCTTGTCAAGAGAACAAAAATTTTAATGATCTTGGTTCTCTGTTGTGTACTTTTAGGGGTGAAGAATCGACATTTGCCAACTTTATTCACCTCGGACATCACAACATGTAGTTTCACCTGCATTTCCACATGTACACTATTGCATTTGCATTGCATTTTCATCTACCTATTCATTTCGTAAAATTTGTGATTGTAATACCAAAAAAAAATGCAGATTTAAAAGAATGCTTAACTTATAAATTTAAGATTTATTTTCAAAAAATATACATATGTCATTTCATAGATTTTTTTTTTTTTAAAACATTTTCTTTTCCAATCCCATTAAAACATAAAAAAGAAGGGATCCTTTGATACAGATTTCTTTCTTCAACATAGTTTAGTTTACAAATTTTGAAAATTGATTTTAAGACATTCAACACATTCAAGTCCAATAAATCAAGTCCTCTTTGCAAGGTTGAACAAAAGTTACATAACAAAGATCCATAAAACACAAGTTTTCCCAAATCACCAAAAAAATGATAAGTTTACAAGATGAGGCTATCCACAAAGTGCACAAGTATGAATGGGATAAAACACACAAGAAATACATAAGACCATTTAACACTTAGACATACTACATGTGATAAAACAACAACATGAGGATAACAAGATCAACCTCACAAGGGGGAAGCGAAGAAGTAGGATGCCCAAATCAAAGGTGACCAACCATAGGAGCACCAACAAAAACATGTTTACAAAACTCCTTATTCCTCCTAATCATTCATCCTCCTTATTCCTCCTTTATGTCATAGAAATCCTTCTTGGGAGGGTTTTAAAACCCATAAGGGTTTCCTCACCGAGAATGGGGAAAGGTTCAAGCCATATGAACCTTTCTCCCACCTCAAACCATATGAGGGGATGAGAAGGGACCATCATGGCTTGCCAACAACCATGAGGTTTGAGAGGGAAACCCCTCTCTCTTCCCCTACATTCTCCAAAAACCATCAATCCAAATGATGGTGGAGAGAAAACAAAAGAAAACAACAAGGAACAAACAAACTACATTCACCATACAACATCACAACACATCATTTCACACACATCATTTTATTGATCCAAGCATAGTTAACAAGATAAGCACAACTAAGAAAGAAAAAGGTTAAGAATCCTACCTCTACAATGCTTTCCAAGACTCTAAACTTTTCCCTTTGTCCAAGAAAACCTCCAAGCTCCCAAAATTCTCCAAGTTCTCCCAAAAAAATGAGCCAAGAAGACCCCTTCCTTCCACATGAGGAAGAATAAGAAGAGGAACCCAAAAGTTTCCTCACCAATGGGAAGGTGACAAGTGTCACCCCTCTCCTCTCAAGAGTCAAAGATTCCAAAAACCAAATAAGTAAAAGTAAACTCACCTTTTAGCCCTTATCACCCAAAATACTAAAAACTAAAATAAAACAAAGTGGAGCAACTTTTAACAAATACACACAAACCAACCATCTTACATGGATGGTGACTAAGGAGGGCAAAATGGGAGGGAAACTCCCTCCAAGCCTTGTGTTAGCATATGGATTTGCACGCATGCAAATGACATGCAACAGTGTGGGAACGAAGTCCCTCCTCAATGAAGGTGAGGCTGCCTTTATTGAAAACCAAAACTGTATTTACATCTGTACATTCAAAATTGTATGTGGGGGGTGTTTTGGAACATCAATGGAAGAAAAGTGAATGAAGGAGATAGAATGAAATGAAAGAAAGGAGTGGAATGGAATGGACTGAAAGAACATGCAAGAGTTAGGTAAAAATAGAGCCTAATATTGCATGAAGAGAAAAGATGAATAACCAACACAAATAAAACGGAGTTTGAGTTAGCCAAACAAGAACATGCAAAAGGGAACACACATGAGCAAGTAGATAGTCAGAGCTTGATCATTGTGAACTAGAACAATTGATTACTAATGTTGACAATAAGATCAAAGATAATATTTGCATGCAAGATTCAAGCACCTAACATCTAATGAACATAAGAACACCAAATGTTACAACATGAATGATGAATGAGACACAAAGTTCTTATTCTATTAACTCCAAAATGTTTTTCACAAAAGAACACAAATTTTCTTCTTGAAACAAAGCTTGCACAAAATTATCTTCTTCTCCTCTCTCAAAATCACCCTTACAAATGAGCCCCTCACTTCCTTTTATAACCCAAAATTTGGTTACTAAGTAGTTAGGGTTTTAAATGCATTAAGTGACTTTGACTTTTTTCAACCAACCTTTAAAAAGTGACTAAAAATAGAAACCACTTAAGTTAAAAGGTCATTTAAGGAAAAATACATAAATAAAAGAAATGGGTACATGTGGACCCCACTTAAATGACTTGTATGCACACGTAGACATCCTAGTCAGCAATGTGCCACCTAGATCAAGACACCTAAGATCAGTGCCTTATCCATTGGGCCAAGAGTCCGCCTATCCCGATCGTACGGGAATGAACTCATTGACTGTGCTCTGCAATCCTCCAAATGACAAGAGTGCTGAGTTTGAAACTTGAGCAATTCATCCACCCCTCTATCTGAGCAATATCCTGGTGTGAGAAGATTTGTCTTCATTCGTATTCATATTCACAATTCTCCACATGCTCAGAGTACCTTTCCATGGTGAATTATTCATTTTTCATGAGACCGTAGTCGTTACGCCACCTTGGTTTATCAGAATCCAGCTTCTGGTCTTTCGCCATTGAGAAGATCTCCAAGAGCCAAAATTGCAATTCACTGCCTGGAGTTATGTCCTTTGTCTTTGTCACCATCCCAAAGTGTTGATCTCCCGAGTAGAATTCGTGAGACTTCAGAGTCTTGGAAATCCATCTCCTTTGCCCCATTGTGAACAAGTGGTGTTGAAAAATCATCGAAGTGATTTATGAATTCGTTGACACACACCTTAGCGTAGTATTTGGTCTTTTTTGGAGTGATGGATTCTAACATTTACGCAATCGCTTCCAAGTTTATCACTATTGGCTTGATGACCCTCTTTCAATTCTTCAGGGTATCATGTAGCCAGGTGGGAACCTCTCCAAGTACCTCATTGTACATGGTTCTCGTGTTCGTTGGGAATTGATCTTCATCACGCTGAAGGGGATCACCTTCGGGTGTTGCTGAAATTGGATCTTCTTGTTGTGAGAAAGATGTTGTCACCATTTTCTCCATTTGTGATGATTCTTCAAATTTAGGCAGGGAAAGAACTGGATCATCAAATTTTGGTTGAGAAGTTGTGACTACTTCTACAAGTTGGGCTGGTATAATCTCTGATACTTCATTGGCGAGTTCCACCTCCAAAAATTGTGTAAGATTGCAAGACTGCTTGCACTTGATACGATACTCTAAATTGTAGTGTTAAGTTGTCAATTAGACCTGGAGAACTAGGGCGATCATGTAAAGATGAATGATGACTGGACTGAGAAATCTCTAAGATGCGCTACTTTCCCTCCTCCACTTGGTATTATTTTCCAGACCTTTCAGATGATTTGGGGGCGACAGGAGGAGTCTTTTCTTTCCACTACCTGCGATTCTTTGTAGTTCATGTTGCAATTTACAGAATGAGTTGAGAAGATGATTGAGCAACTCACTTGTTCCTCTTCTCATTACGGATGGATGGTTGTTTCTCTTCACGCTTTCGGCTTTCCACAGCTCCGGAAGAAGAACATTTATAGAATCGATTCAGATAGGGAAGCGAACGCCGGGTCGGTGCCTGTTAGTGAGGAAGTTGTTGACGGAGAACAATTTACGTGACAACTCCATGAGCGCCCATTTGTCGTTGACGTATCTTAGGAGCTTGTATGGTGTTTCGTTGAATCCGATGATTCGTATGTAAGAGAAAGTCTGGTATTGAATGAACCAGGTTCCCATTTGTGCAATTTACTTTTTTGCCGCATCCGAGAACCTTTCTTGCGGGGTGTTACTCAGCATCCAAATGATGAAGAACACAAATGCGTCGTTGACACGACAAAACTGATGCAGACTCGACTTGAACACTAGCTGGGCGTGGCCTGCTTCCCTTTTTTTAATTTAAAAACTGCTCTATTTTCCCCATGCGTAGAAAGGAGATTTTAAATCTTGTTTTATTGAAAACTCCTCCTCCCTCTTTATTTAAAAACTTGTTCTTTCTTTCACCAGACAAATGCGTGATCTTCCACTTGGTGCGTGGGAAGTTGTGTTGGAAATTGTTGTTTTCTATTAGTATGATTCTGGAATGTTCTTTCCAATGCGTGGAATTCCTCCTGGGCTGGGCGCATGAACAAAAGTGTCCTTCTCCTTTCTTGGACGCGTGGGCTTCCTCTTTGGCTGCGTGGAACTACTCCTTTCTTAATCTTCATCCCAAGCATCTGCAGCTATTTCATCAATCATATGATCTTCAAATTCATCCTCCTCAACCGGTGTAGAAACCATAGACCAGAATGTAAAATTTGGTCTCACAAACCTGTCAGACTCTTTCAGCAAATATGGATCAAATGGAAAGAACATGTCAAGCCTCTCAACACCTCCAAATGCCTTAGATTCGTTTGTCTCCAACATGTTGTTTGCAGTTATGAACTGTGAAACATCAAATAAATGAACTGCTTTTACCTGTCGCAGACATTCCTCCACAACTGATGGCAAACAAACCTTCAATGGGTTCAGCTTGTGCTCAAGAATTTCTTTCAGTGGCAATGCTTCTATTAGCAATCTCTGTTTCGGGTCATCTATAAGCAACTTCAACCGGAAACAAAGAACATACATAATCGCTGACATGCAGAATAAAAGACACCATGCAATCCGGGATTTATGGTCTTCTTCTAATTATTCTGCCGAGGTGTGTATTGCAAGCACCAATCTACCAACCTTTTTAATGATGCAGAAACCACAAATAAAGGTAGGTATTTAGCACGAGCTAAATAGCTCACAAGGTAAGCTACAAAGCAATCATTCTTGTATTTGGTGACCAAGATTTAGTGACAAAAATGTCACAGAGCATAGATGCAAAGGTTGCACCACACGATGCTGGAGCAAGAGAGCAGAGATAAAAGATAAGGAACTGAGTAAACTTCAACTTGTGGGCATTTAAAATTGTTGACTCGAATGAATGCACAAGTGTATCATAGACTGTGGCAGACGACCCTCATGGGCACATATGTTTAGATGATTTAATGTCAACTCCATTAAGACATCCATCTTATCTGCAATCTCACCCAAACTCTGCTTACCACCAGAATATTTGGCAAATTGTGTCGTTGCCTCACTGCCAGGTTTTCCTCGATCTTCTTCATTTTCTTTATTCTTTTGAAAACTGTTCCTTTCTTTCCTTTCCCTCAGTGTGTGGACAGTTGTTTGGGCTGTGCGCCTCCTCTACAGGAAAATGCGTGGAGTTGTTGGAAACAAAACAAAAGCATAATGCTAACAAAATATTATATCTTACAAGAAAAAAAGCTTCGAATTTTTCCACGAGTTTGATGGAGGAAGTTACGAGGATTAATTCAACTTCCTCTCATCCCGGTAGTGGCTTAAGTGCTTGGGGAAATGGGAAAAGTAACAAGTAATTGCCAATGGGAATGGCAAAATGGGTTGGCAATCCCCGTCCAATTTCCCCATGTGGGAAATTGGGGAATTTTATGCATGCTTGCCAATCCATGATTTGGCAATTGGCAGAGGAAAACCCACGTGCGGGAAATTTGAAGGAAATTGCCAGGAAAGTGGAAATCCGGGTTCGGGATGCCAACCCGGCAGTTGGAAACAAAAGCTAACTTCCCCGGCACTAAAACTTGTCGGATGAACCTTCATTTATATTTATTTAATTAAATACTCCTTAAGTGATTAATTTAATCAAACAAGGAGCAATTAATTAATTAAATATTAATTAATTATTTTAATGCGTTTTATAGCCTGGCGGGAAGAGTTCTTGCCCGAAAATCACGAAACGAAGACCGAAACGATCACAAAAATAAGACGATCGCAAGGAGTCCAATGAACCACGCAAAGTAATACTTTTCAAAATTTTCTAATTTTTAATTATTCAATTTTTTTTTGACAATTTTGTGCAGTCAAAATTGGCTGATAACACCTTGAAATAAGCCCCCTACCAATTAGGTAGGGTCCAAGGGCCCATTTTCATGCTAAGGAGCTCCCAAACTCAAAAGGGGTCCCTAAAAATGCCCAAAATAACCTGATTTCAGGTTTGGCATGCTTGGGCACAAGGGTAGAAGGTGTGGGGTCCACCCAAGGTTCACATGTGGCCCCAAACCCTTTTACCAACACACACACACTTACCCAAAACATCACTTAATTTAAAATGAGATTATTAAACCTCTAAACTAGTTTACTTAAATAAAACACACCCTAAACATAATTAATTTTACAAGACATAAATACATTACAATTGAGGGTTCACCGATGGTGCCCAATTAATACACCTACTCTAAAGCCTCAAACATTTAGCATGGTTAGGACTCAGCCCATGGGCGCACTTGTGCACAATTGTGTAGCTGCCCCGAAACCCATGCTCTCCTATACATGTCACTCCGCACACTTATTGCACACATTAACCATATATGTCCAATATAATAAACATCATCTACACATCACAAATTAAATCAAACTTACAATTTCCTAACATAATTTTACAATTGATAGTGCAATGCATATAATTATTCACATAGTTTTCCATGAATCGCCCACAAATAAAATTACAATGGCATACACTTAGGCTAGCATGAAAATTACCATTATTAAATCCAAAAACTATATCATTAATCAAATTGACCACAAGAAACCAACATCTAACCAATAAATCTATCATATAACTCTGTTAGTGTCATCAACATTATAAGAAATATATCGATATACGAATCTAGTCCAATTGTTCAAGCGCACGCGCCCACAACACCATAATGTCCATGAGGATACAATAACATAGTAAATTGTCCAAAATCTATCGAGTCTCAATCAAAACATGTCTATGCTTAAAGGAACCAACAGATAACTGAAGCTATAAAAATGTGGGCACTACATCCCCCTCTCCTAGAATTAGACTTCCTCCTAGAAGTCATTGGAAGAGATAGGGATATCTAGCCCTCGGTGGTGTAAAGCATCCTCCCGGAGTGGCTGATGACTCGTTATATCGGTCCCACCGCACTCTAACTGGTTTAAATCTCGACCACGAAGGGCTAACCTCCGGTGCTCCATTATGCGTATGGGCTCCAGTCTCCACTGCCCTCCATCCTCTACCTGTAATGCCGACCAATCCAAAACATGAGAAACATATGGTACATATCTACAAAGTACATAAACATGAAAAACATCATGGGCTCATGCAAGGCGTGGTGGCAAATCTAGACGATAGGCAACTGGACCAATGACCTCAATAATATCAAAAGGTCCCACAAAACAAGGCAATAGCTTAGAACCCTTTCCATAACAGATTAGACTCTTATGAGGATGAACCCTCAAGAAGACTTTATCACCCACAGAGAAGTGGTGATCGATCCTTTGGTGTCTGCATACGCCTTCAGCATGCTCTAGCCTGCTCAAGACGCTGTCGAATCAAAATAACTCTTTGCTCTAAATCCTGAAGATAAGCTGGTCCAAAAATAATCCTATCATCTAGTTTATCCCAATTCAAAGGTGTCCTGCAAGGTCATCCATACAAAGCTTGATAGGGAGCCATGCCAATGGAGCTATGATAATTGTTGTTGTATACAAACTCAACTAAATGAAGGTATTCCTCCTAGTTCTTCTATTGTTCCATCACATACATCCTCAACATGTCCTCCAGAACCTGATTAACTCTCTCTGTCTACCCATCTGTCTCTGGATGATATGCTAAGCTGAAATTAATCTGTGTACCCAAGGCATCCTGAAAAGAAGTCCGAAAACTGATGTGTAGATGGTATCTCTATCATTGATGATCATCTTCGGGATCCCATGCAATCTAACAATGTCCTCCATAAACACTTTGGTGATGGCCTATGCATTATAGGTGACCTTGGTTGGCGAGAAATGCATGCAACCTTGGTCAACTTATCCACAGTGACCATAATGGCATCATGACGATAAGAGGACATAGGAAGTCCTACTATGAAATCCATGGAGATCACATCCCATTTCCACTCGGGAATATCATGAGGGTATAAGAGTCCTGCGGGATGAGAATGCTCTGCCTTGACTCTCTGACACTTAAGACAACGTGCTACAAAATTTGCTATGTCCCGACGAAGACCCGGCCAATAATATAACTCTCTCAAATCGGCATACATCTTCTCCACTCCTGGATGTGCTGCATATGGGGCTCGATGAGCCTCAGTAAGGATGAAACTACGCAGATCGCCTGCCTTAAGAACATAAATGCACCTATGGAACTGAAGCAAACCATCAGACTCTAACATACATCCTTAATATCTTCCCTCAAAAGAACCCTGAGAATCCAACATCTATCTAGCTCCCTCATAAAACCTGTCCTCTAGAAGATGCTCAAGAATCCTGCCTCTCAAATCTAACTGCAGTGTCAAAGAAGCAAGAACATGTCGTCACCTACTAAGAGCATTTGTGACAACATTTTCCTTTCCTTTGATGTACTGCAAGTCCATGTCATACTCACATAAGAACTCCATCCAACGCCACTGACGTGTGTTGAGGTTCGTGCTGTGAGAAGATATGCTACAAGCTACGATGATCTGTCCTCAAAATGAAGGGTCTACCCAAAAGGAAATGTCGCCAACGCACCAGAGCGTGAACCACTACTACAAGCTCTAAGTCATGAGTAGGATAGTTAAGCTCATAATCTTTGAGCTTATGTGACTCAAAGGTAATAACTCGATGCTCCTGCATAAGAACTACTCCCAAACCCTCTAGTGATGCATCGGTGCAAACAACAAAATCCTCTGTCGGGTCTGGAACTGCAAGATAGGTGTCGTGGTTAACCTTTCCTTAAGCAACTAGAAGGCCTGCTCACACTTCTTTGACTAGTCAAACTTCTTCCCTTTCCTCTGAAGGGAGGTAATAGGGTGAGCAATCCTAGAAAAGTCCTGCACAAACCTATGGTAATACCCTGCTAAACCCATGAAGCTCCTCACCTTAGTGACTGATGTGGGTGCTGGCCAATCCATGATAGCCTTAATCTTAGAGGGATCTACTGAGATACCCTTTCTGAAATAATGTGCCCCAAGTACTGAATCTTTGTCTGAAAGAAGCTACATTTTTCCAAGTTCCCAAACAACTTCTGCTCTCTCAAAATCTGAAGCACATGTCTCAAATGCTCCTCGTGTTCCTCCTCGGAATGAGAATATATCAAAATATCATCAAGGAACACTATGACAAAGTGATCTAGGAAGGTCCTGAACACTCCATTCATGAGGCTCATGAAGATGACCCAAGGAATTGGTCAAACCAAAGGGGACAATAGTGAACTCATAATGCCCATAACATGTGCAAAAAGTTGTCTTATGAATATCTACATCTGATATGCACAACTGATGATACCCTAACTTGAGATTGATTTTGGAGAACACTCTAGCTCCCCACATCTGATCAAACAAGTCATCAATCCTCGGGAGTGGGTAACGGTTCTTTATTGTGACTTTGTTGAGTGTTTAAAATCTACACAATCCCGAGAGAACCATCCTTCTTCACAAATATGATTGGCGCTCCCCAAGGAGATACACTAGGGTGAATGAGACCCTTCTCTAACAACTCCTCTAACTAAATCTTGAGCTCATGAAGCTCTGAAGTCGTCATCCAATAGGGTGCCCTAGAAATTGGTGTGGAGCCAAGCACTAAGTCAATGGTGAAGTCCACCTCCCTACTAGGTGGTAAACTTGGAAGCTCTCCTGGAAACACATCTGCATACTCCCTCAAAACTGCGTGATCATCAAGGGGTGAATGCTCCAGAGTAGTCTTGTGCGAGTGATCACTGATAGTGATAGCAAACAACTGGCAACCCTTACGCATGCTCCGCTTGAGTTGCTTAGCCGAGATCATACACAAGGAAATAGGTCTCTGCATCCCTAAAATCACAACTGCACTACCAAGATCATCTTGACACTTAATGACCTTATTTCTGCAATCCACCTTGGCTCGATGAACCTCGAGCCAATCCATACCTAAAACAACCTGATAGGATCCTAAAGGAATAACTTGAAGGTCAAGTGTAGTGGAGAAGACCCCCAATTCAAGTACACAACTCTCCACATACGAGTCCACGGTGAGTTTAGCCCCAGAGGCCAACTCAACCTGCCAACTATCTAGTTGCCTAGCCACCACTAGCCCACACTGGTCCACTAAAGAAAGAGATAAAAGAATCTGAAGCACTGAATTGAAAAGTACGATACTGAAATACCCCTGATAGTACCTGCCATCTCAATGACTGTGGCATGATGCTCAGCCTGGCAGTTGTCAATCGCTGCATATACACGATGGGCACATCCCACGTCACCCACCATCTACTCGGATCTAGGAGCTCTCTGCATATCCGTAGTAGTAGGCTTGTGCGGACACATACACACATAATGGTCTGGAGCCCCACAAATAAAATATCCTCCTGTACCCCTCTGAGATGGGGTCCCTCTTGTGCTTTGGCGTACTGAACCTACCGGTCCAACCCTAGCAGACTGCCGCTATCAGGTTGGCTGTGAGTGATGAGTACCTGGCATCCTGTCTCTAGATCCACCAAAACCACCTCTAAATCCACCTCACTGAAAGCTCTAAATCTATCTACCCCTCGATGCCGGTGTCCCTAATGCTATGTCTTCTCGGTGTGGTGCGGTGGAGCTCTCGGTACTATAGGAGGAGGCTAGAATCCTCCTCTAGGGGGTGGTGCTACACCCCATGTCCTCTGACTTTGGAAAGCCTGAATCTTATCCTAAAACTTGCTCTTGTTCCTATCTCGGTGTTCCTGTGCCTTGGTCCTATTCTCCTTACCCAAGTAGGCCTAAACTATGGCCTTCTCAAGTGTGGGAGGAGATAACATCATAACTGCTCCTGCTATATCTACATTCAAGCCCCGAATAAACCTGTTTACCTGTAATTTCTCATCTTGCAGGTAGTCTACATAATGCAAGAGATCCAAGAACTTGCTCTCATACTATGCCACTATGCTAGAGCTCTGTCGTAAGTCGTGAAACTCATCGATCCTCTTCTGCATAAAATGCTCTGACATATACCGAGCTCGAACCGCTCCTCGAACATCTCTCGGGTCACATCAGATCTCGGGTCGAGATGGAGCTTCTGCTCCTCATTCCTCCACCAAATGTGTGCTACGTCTCGGAGAAGGTGTATGGTGAACCTGGTTTTGACATTGCTCTCATGAGAGTGCAAGCCAAAGCAGCTATCCAGGCCAAGGAGCTAGGACTCTACCCCAAAGCCATCTGTCAAACCAGTATAAATAGGTGGCTGAAGGTGAAGAAGGTCTCAAATCACACTACCCGTGTCTCGATCCTGGCGATGTGGTCTAACAAGTGAAAGGGGTCACCTGTCTCTAAATGGTCCCTCGAAGTTGTGTGATTGGCTACGATAAAACGAGGCCATCTTCTCACCAAGGATGGAAGGGCTGCGTGACCTCTCTCGTCTCGGGGTATCATGTTAAGGTGTCTCTGAATGTGCATCCTTGCCAGTTAACTCCTCATCTCCCAATTGAATGTCCTCCTCTCTCGGCTCCTGCAGTTATGGAAGGCGCTCCTGTCACGATGCCTATCACCTGCTGCGCAGGTCTATAATATCTCGAGGCCCAAAATGGGGGCCGGCGCCTCCGCATAGGTGCATTACGTCCCGAGCCTCAAGCCGACGTTCGCTCTTGGGTGTCA
Source organism: Taxus wallichiana var. yunnanensis (assembly GCA_018340775.1). Classification (NCBI taxonomy): domain Eukaryota; kingdom Viridiplantae; phylum Streptophyta; class Pinopsida; order Cupressales; family Taxaceae; genus Taxus; species Taxus wallichiana. Next base: position 683,438,589 of record CM031243.1, read on the forward strand.
TCCGAACCCGAGATAAAAAAATGTTTTTAAACTCCCCCCTTTTTTAAACAAAACAATAAGGATAAATAAAACAGAAATTACCTAAGAGTCTCTGTGTGTTTAAACCACGGCTCGATAGCAAAATGTAATACCATAAAAATGCAGATTTAAAAGAATGCTTAACTTATAAATTTTAGATTTATTTTCAAAAAATATACATGTCATTTCATATATATATATATATTTTTTTGTAAACATTTTCTTTTCCAATCCCATTAAAACATAAAAATAAAAAGGGATCCTTTAATACCAGATTTCTTTCTTCAACATAGTTTAGTTTACAAATTTCCAAAATGGCTTTTAAGACATTCAACACATTCAAGTCCAATAAATCAATTCCTCTTTGCAAGGTTGAACAAAAGTTACATAACAAAGATCCATAAAACACAAGTTTTCCCAAATCACCAAAAAAATGATAAGTTTACAATATGAGGCTATCTAGAAAGTGCACAAGTATGAATGGGATAAAACACACAAGAAATATATAAGACCATTTAACACTTAGACATACTACACATGATAAAAAAACAACATGAGGATAATAAGTTCAACCTCACAAGGGGGAAGAGAAGAAGTTGGATGCCCAAATCAAAGGTGAACAACCATAGGAGCACCAACAAAATCATGTTTACAAAACTCCTTATTCCTCCTAATCATTCATCCTCCTTATTCCTCCTTTATGTCATAGAAATCCTTCTTGGGAGGGTTTTCAAACCCATGAGGGTTTCCTCACCGAGAATGGGGAAAGGTTCAAGCCATATGAACCTTTCTCCCACCTCAAACCATATGAGGGGATGAGAAGGTACCTTCATGGCTTGCCAACAACCATGAGGTTTGAGAGGGAAATCCCTATCTCTTCTCCTACATTCTCCAAAACCCATCAATCCAAATTATGGCAGAGAGAAAACAAAAGAAAACTACGAGGAAAAAATAAACAAACTACATTCACCATACAACATCACAACACATCATTTCACACACATCCTTTTATTGATCCAAGCATAGTTAACAAGATAAGCACAACTAAGAAAGAAAAAGGTTAAGAATCATACCTCTACAATGCTTTCCAAGACTCTAAACTTTTCCCTTTGTCCAAGCAAACCTCCAAGCTCTCAAAATTCTCCAAGTTCTCCCAAAAAAATGAGCAAGAAGACCCCTTCCTTCGACACTGGGAAGAATAAGAAGAGGAACCCAAAAGTTTCCTCACCAATGGGAAGGTGACAAGTGTCACCCCCTCTCCTCTCAAGAGTCAAAGATTCCAAAAACTAAATAAGTAAAAGTAAACTCACCTTTTAGCCCTTATCACCCAAAATACTAAAAACTAAAATAAAACAAAGTGGAAAAACTTTTAACAAATACACACAAACCAACCATCTTACATGGATGGTGACTAAGGAGGGAAAATGGGAGGAAACTCCTCCAAGCCTCGGAAATAAGCCCCCCTACCTATTAGGTAGGGTCCAAGGGCCCATTTTCATGCTAAGGGAACTCCTAAACTCAAAAGGGGTCCCTAAAAATGCCCAAAATAACCTAATTTCAGGTTTGGCATGCTTGGGCACAAGGGTAGAGGGTGTGGGGTCCACCCAAGGTTCACATGTGGCCCCAAACCCTTCTACCAACACACACACACTTACCCAAAACATCACTTAAAGTGAAATGAGATTATTAAACCTCTAAACTAGTTTACTTAAATAAAACACACCCTAAACACAATTAATTTTACAAGACATAAATACATTACAATTGAGGGTTCACCATGGTGCCCAATTAATACACCTACTCTAAAGCCTCAAACATTTAGCATGGTTAGGACTCAGCCCATGGGCCGCTTGTGCATAATTACGTAGCTACCACGAAACCCATGCTCTCCTATACCTGTCACCTGCACACTCATTGCACACATTAACCGTATATGTCCAATATAATAAACATCATCTACACATCACAAATTAAATCAAACTTATAATGTCCTAACATAATTTTATAATTGATAGTGCAATGCATACAATTATTCACATAATTTTCCATGAATCATCTACAAATAAAATTGCAACGGCATACACTTAGGCTAGCATGAAAATTACCATTATTAAATCGAGAAAACTATATCATTAATAAAATCAACTACAAGAAACCAACATCTAACCAATAAATCTATCATATAACCCTGTTAGTGTCATCAACATCATAAGAAATATATCAATATATGAATCTAGTCCAATTGGCTCTACGCGCCCAAAACACCATAATGTCCATGAGGATACAATAACATAGTAAACTATCTAAAATCTATCAAAGTCTCAATCAAAACATGTCTATGCATAAAGGAACCAACAGATAATTGAAGCTATAAAAACATGGGCACTACAGTGATCAAGGGACTTATTCTTATAGAAATTCCTACAAACTTCTGAAAACATTGGAAAAACATTAAAATCATGTCTCTTCAAATCTTCACGGTATCATCAATTGTTTCCAAATCATTTCATCAATTCAAGCAAGATAAGACAAACTTTGACAGTAACCATACCAAGGCATGTATACTTGGTTCTACTCATAGTTTCTTCTATATTAGGTTTCTTTTCCTATAATCTATTGTAGAAGCTTCATGGTGTCGCATCCATCCCATATACATCTCTTTAGAAATAAGAACATTCAAGATATTTTTCCTCGATAATTAAGTCAAATGCAAATCCATAGAATTTTTTTATTTTACACAATTCTTTACCCTACCATCCTTCGGTGTTGAGCCCGTGTCTCTTACTAGTGATGTAGGGTTGGGAAAGGAGAGAATTACCCTTACTCACCTATGCCTTTTCCATGGTGATGAGCCCATACTTCCTATTGGTAGTATGGGGCAAGGTGTAGGGGTCTCTTTGACAAATTTGAAAGTTAGAAACAATTCATTCAAATGTTGTGAAATCATAACAAAGTGAGTTAGATGTTCAAATTCCAAAAGAGTTTAAAACCTCAAAACCAGATTTTGTCAACCAAGTGGCCATCTATGGATCTAAGTCTAGATAAAATGGAAAGCAATTCACATTTTAAACTATGAAGCAAACTTGAGTAGAATGAGGTTGTAGGGTCTTAATTTGGTTTTTCCAAATCCTTGTCTTTCTCTCATCATTACTATTCAACAAATTTCTATAACTTATGCCCCTTCTGGATCTTGGTGTTGAGCCCTCACATCTTACCGGTTGCATGGAGTTAGGAGTGGGGCAAGTTTATTCACTTATCATATCACTCTTTCATCACGTCTTGCCAAAATAATACGAAGTATCGAAAATTTCTTAGAGAAACTAAAGTTTAGCATTATAGTGTATTTGCATTATCATGTATCAAAGCATTACAAAACACAAAAAGGAGAGAAATCATTCTGTTAGCATTCATATCCACTACATACATTCTGAAAAGCATATAAAAATGGAAATTTTAAACATCTAGAGTACACATGTGAATCAAACCATAAATGTGAGTAAACTCTATGCAATGAATTACCGAACCAAAAAGAAGATTCTGTATATATATCATAATAAATCGAGTTTGTGTACAATGCCATCACGCACTAGGCATGGTCAAAATGCTCGTAATGAGCTTGAAATATACAAAAAAATCATATAAATGCCTCACAAAATGGATATTAAGATAGAATTGTACTTTGCCTATCCACCTCTTTCGAGGCCCCTAGTTACAAATTTCTTAGGAGTTATTCTAAAAACATTCAAACAAAGAAAGGGCCAAGCCTAATGCAAAATACCATTCCTAAATCCATTCCAATTCAACCATACTCACAAATGAAATGGTCACCGTAGGTCTAGAGTTCAAAATCACCAAGTCAATACATGCAAATGAATTGGAAAATGAGTTTGTATATATATATATATATATATATATATATATATATATATATATATATCGTTATAAATTCATTTTGAGTGCATATGTTCATAGGAATGGAGCACTAGCGGAGGTAAGTTCTTATCCCCTGCAGAAATGGCAAGTCCTCTTGTCGTTTTAATTTAGTGTTTATTTTTGATATTGCGCCTATCTCGCACTTGAGTCTTCTTTTTTGTTTTCAAGGTAGCGAGAGTTTGGACGGTGAAATTTTGACACATGAGCATGTTAGGTATATATTTTAACTCCCCATTTTGGGAATGCTATACTCAAAATCTACATTTTACGCATTTTCGTGGCTAAAATGTTTCTCCAAAGGGGAAATATGTATGCACCCAAAATTACACGTGCTACATTGTTAGAAAAACAATTACAAAAGGTCCCCAATGATGATTCATGTCCTTTCAAAAGGTGTTTGAGTTCCTAAACCCATTCGCAGTTTGTATTTATAGCCTAGACATCCTTACTTAGCATTTCCATGCTTTCTTCCAGCTTCCCGCTCATTTCGTGCATGTTTTGGCCTTTAGTGTTAGGATTTCCGCCTACCGGGCGGCGGTTCTGAAACCACCACTCAGCCAGGTGGCGGTCCCATGACCGCCACCCTACTTAGGGTGGTGGTTATGCACATTTTTTCCAAAACCTTTCATGCATGATTTAAACACGCGATGCTTTACTTAACTTGACTTCCAAGGTGCGTTTGTGAACCAAATTACCTAAAAATAGTCTTGATTGCATGGTATTCCTTCCCTCTTCTATTTTTAAATAGATTTAATTAGTTTGAACTGCCTCTTCACCTAATGATTTGGCACTCCAAGGATGCCTTGTGCATGAAGGCACATCCCAGCCAATTCCTATATAATCAATGCTTGTATTCAAGCAAATGACATGCGAATTTTATGCATCTTTTATAGTATTACTGCCACAATCCTGCTAGAAATTACATAGCCAAGTTCTATTCACTTGTGTTATCTCTCTTCCACCTACATTGCAACAAGACTTGCCTTCAAGTTATCATTTCTCAAGTGCTTTCTCTTACTGCTACCTTTGCATTCCAATTCCTTGGACTCATATGGACACACAGAGAGAGAAAGGATAAACTTAGGGGACAAGTCATCACACAAGTTGGATTTACCTTTGTTTTGTGAAATCTAGGTTGGATTTGTTGTTTGATTTCCTTCATTCCTACAATTTATCATTGTTACATCATATCAAATAAATTAGAAATTAATTTCCTTTCATTTGCAAGTAATTAGCTGATTTCCAAGAGGGTTTGAATCATCAATGGCAACTCCCGATGACGGATCCTCTTCTTCCCATCCTTATGGATCTAAAGAAGAGAATATATGTAGGAGGTTATCTACATATCATAAATCATTTAGAAAAGTTATTGTTTTAAGTTATTTTAGTTTTAATACACTCAGCACAGGTGAATAACCACATTGGGTTATCTTGCTTGTTTAGTTTTAGTGTAGAAATATTTTAATTATTTAGAATAAAAGCAAATTGTTGTTTGTGATTGTAATATTTTAGTTTTATGATTTGTTTAGATTAGTTTCCCTTCCAATAGTAACATATATTGTTAGCTTCATCTTAGTTAATTTAGACACTTCAAACTAGTTTAACATTTAGATCCAGTTAGGAAAACAAACCATAGGGAATTTACATTACCCATTCATAGCCTCTAAATCTCCCTTTGCCAACTCAACTACCAAGAGATCACACTACCAAATCTTAGTCACAGATATATTTTTGGAAAGGTGGAGGAGTACTCTACCACTTCTAATCATCATATTTATAAAATTAAACAAAACATACTCAATACAATCAAATTTCTCTAAGTCACTTCTTACTTAGGGTTTTGGGAGGGTTTCAAACCACTTTACCTTCTTTAACGATCGTTCATAAAAATGTGTCTATCAAACCCCCTTATTTTTGAAAAATAGTATTATCTCAATGGAAAAATATCCCCAAAATATCTAGTTCCCATGTAAATCATACAATTGTCAACGAGCATCAAAAGTTGTCATTCAATCTGGAAAATGCTCTCTCAAGTACCTTGTTTCACCAAAAATGCTATAACTTGCAAAATATTCTTCATGACAACCTGAAATTTTTCCCACAACATCACAACATACCCTACTAACATCTCTAATGCTCACCAAGTCATAAATAGCTCTATAACTTCATTTTCCATCTCATTTTCATGACTAGGCCTTAAGGGTTTTACATGTTCTAAGCCATAAAAACTAAACCAACACTATATATCATCATGAAACCTCTGAAAAATACCTCTACATGATAGGAAAAAATAACACACCTCCATGAATTATATGAAGAGCTCATACATACCTACAAGTGACCAAAGCATGCCTAATTAGGCCTCCAAACACTATGATTAGGTCTAATTTAGACCTAGACCAAGTAGAAAAACCTCATTAATCTTCTTCTAATCTCTCCAAAAGGAACTAACACACTTGATAAATCATTTATCATGCCCTCGCATGCATTCATGATCTTAAACGGCTCTCAAACCGATCCTCATGCTCCATTTCGCCTCCAAGCACCTAGACTAGGTCTAAATAAACACATGTAATTGAGTCCTCAACCTGTACCTGTACTCGGAAGCTCATGTGAGTGCCTCAAAACACTCCTACCATTTTCTCCATTCCTCTACCATGCTCCTCAAGCCATCATACAACTCAAACCAATAAAAAAAAAACCTAGGCTAGCTAGGTCTCCTGATTAGGCTTGTTAAACTAAGCCATTCTCGCCTTGTCCGCTCTTGTCATCATTTCATCACATGATTCTCCATGTCAACATCATTCCTAGCATTCTATGACACTTCTCCATCATCCTATTTTTTATTAATGAGATTTTACATCAATGAAAACACCTAAGTGCACACATGCCAACAATCTTCCCCTTTGTCATTGATGAAAAATCACCTAGTCTTTACTCCTTTTTACATTAATGAAAAATCATACTTGTACATGTATGATATTCATCTTCCTTAAAAATTATTGCAGGTCTTCATGAGTGAAAACATCAACTTGATTCATCATACAAGCATACCAATTTTTCTTACAATCGCAAACCACTATTTTGACTTCTTCATGACTTGAAACCATCAGTAGAACCTGGAAAGATGTATACAAGACATTCATACATGTAAAAAGAATATTGATAATGAATTATAATTTTGGAACTGTTGGTCCAAAAATCATCGCGTGGGACGAGATCTATGGATAGACGAGCCAAACAAGTGTGCGGGCTTAGCCCTCTTTGAGACAAAGCAGGCGGTTTATTGCTATTTCTACTAGTAGGAACCTATGCAAGTCTCACAGATTCTACCTTTGGGGTTGGGATCTCATCCCCAAAGTAGAGTGTTCAGTGTGAAAAGAAAGGAATGAAAGAGGAAGAAGAGAAAGAACAGATCCGAAGGGAGAAAAGAAATGAATTCCAAAGCAGTAAAGGTGGGAAGATTTATGTTTTTAGTTTGGTAGTAAACAGAGCCAAACCTACTTGCATAAATAAACAAAGCAATACTGATAAACAAATGACGGAAAAGTAGATATGAATCCAACAGATTAAACACATACAGATCTAACGTAAGAAAGATCTAATGTATAACACAGCTATTGAGCACAAAGTCTGAATAATTGTATTACTGTTCTCTTCTGTTACAAGAAAGCTCAAAGTCTTTCTCTCCTCACTTCTATTTCTATCTAAAAGATGTTCACACTGAATACAACAAGTATTCCCATATTTATAGAAGATGAGGGAGAGAGAAGGCAAAATGGAGCCAACCACTTATTTACAAAGATATTTACAAAATATCTAAAAATCATGTTGACTTTGACAACTTGGTGGATGACATCATCCCATGATGCAACATGGATGATGTCATCATTTGTATCAACACATTTTAGACATTTCAAAAAGAAAGTCGGAGAATAGAGAGAAGAAGAAGAAGAAGAAGAAGAAGCTACTCATCATCATCATCCTGCGGCCGAAAAGGGGTTGCCTGTTTCGATGCTACTCAGAGATGATATGTGGAATCGAGCGGTATTCCAAAAACTTGCTAATCATCGGCCCAAATTGATCCTGTGATGGATCCTTGTGCCGTTCACTGATTGCTTCGCAAGTCTCCCGCTCGTCTATGAGCTTTTCTGGGATTTTGGAATAATCTTTCCCTGCCTCGATAAGGAACCCGATGAAGTCCCTACAGGCCAGTAGGTTGTTGATAGATTCAGTGTCGAATGTGACCTCTGGCCCTGTCCCTTGAGAAGCTATCTCCTTGAAAATCCGGATAGTGTCATCAGCTGATCTCAAGGTAAGGGAAGGAGAGAGCAACCCTGGAGTCATGGCGAGGACAATTTTCTCCATTTGATGCATTGCATCCAGGGCCTCTTCCTTCACCTTGTCTATCTTTTCCAGAACGAATTCCAGCTGATCCATCCGATAGTCCAGAGTGGACATAGTTTTGTTGAGGGCCCTTGGATGGCCGAATACTCCGAACTTGACCAGATCTTCGACTGAACAGTCGAACATTTGTTGGAAGGTCTCGTGCTGGAGTCTAGCATGCTCTAACTCTTCTGATATCGGACTCGCTAATGCTTGGAGTTCCTTATTCACCTTTCCGATGTTTAGGTATAAACTGGTATACTCGGCGATTACTCTTTCACTATCCTTGAGGATTTGGCTCCTCCAAGCAGAAACGGCCATACCCTGCTCGCCGATCTTTGAATACTCATTGATCTTCTCCTGACTGAGCAGCTCAGGAGTCTCGGCGGCAGTTGTGGGAGGTGCACTTCCCATCTTCTGTAAGGCTTGAAGCAGGTATTTGTTCTGCTCCTTCAGTAGCCTTTTCTCCTCTTTCGTTTCCTGAAGCTTTTTGCAGAGTGCATCAACTGCGGAAAGAGCTTCCCCCTGGAGACTTTCAGAGGATGTCCCCATTGTGACTTGGGTCACGGTGAAATCTGTCGGAGACAGATCTTCTTTCTCTTTGAGGGGGTTGGGGTACGCTATTTCCATGACTCTCTCACCTGCAGCGCTCTTCGAGAAGCGTGTAACCGGCTTCTGTTTCTTTGCTCCTTTAGCTGGAATGACCGAAAAGTCCATCGGAGCGATGGGGACTTTCCTCTTTTGTTGGCTCAGCTGCTGAGAGATCCAAGCTGGTCCTATAGAAGAAGGACCAGAGACAGAGAGGGAGGCAGTAACGGTAGAGGAGGGGAAAAACGTGGAGACACGCGGCGGCGGCATTGAAAGAATAGCCGAAGAAGTGTCCACGGGAGGAAGGGAAACCGCAACTGCAGAAGACATAGGAAGGGAAGGGAGCTCGGAGATGAGGGAAGAAATAGAGGAAGACAAATCAGCGAGGGAGGAGAAGATAGATGAAGAAGCAGGGGAAAGGGTAGAAGAAGGGGCAGAGGACACGACTAAGGGGTGGTGGTCGTTTGAGTCACTCGAGGAGGGGAAGGAAGAGAAGAAGAAGGGATAGAAGGGACCTCTGAAGTTGTAGCGACGCCGACATCCTGGGTGGATGGGCGTATAGGACTATCCTCTGTCAATTCTTCCTCCAGAGTTATAACCTGTTCTGGCTCTGAGGGAAGAGGACTTTCAGGGGCTTCTTCCTGAATGGTGCTAGTTTCACCTTCTGCACCTTTGCCTTTCAGCTGCTTCTTGGACCTTGGAGGTGCATTGCCCAACGGGGAAGTTGTGAAATCTACCCCTAGGTAGATTAGTCCGTTCATGCGGCACCAATGCTCTGTTCTCCGCATAGTCTCTTTGACCCTCTCCTCAATTGTTTGAGGAGCCTTGTTCCTGTCAATGGCCGGGAAGGGCCAATTGTCCCCATCTGTGTCATTATACACCTTATCTACTTCATCTTCCGTAGTCTGGAAGCCTTTGGGGACAATGGCCACTCCGTATTGGATGATTTCCGCCAATGCCAAGCGAGAGTGATCCTTTCTTCTGAGTTCCACCTCATGGAGAACGTCAATGTAAATATCCTCAATTTGAGGGACATGGATCGGATCGAAGCCGCTTTTGGCGAGCACTTCTCGGGTCGAAGGTAGGCCTGGCCGGGAAGTCATGCTTCAAGTTGAGTAGCTCCACTTTGTGAACATTTCCTTCGCCTTATGGTGGGTGGAGCATGTGTATCGGCCCACTGTGAGGGGGAAAGGAGTTCCACCCTTCTTTCTTTTGAGGCACTTCTCATGGTATGTGACCAGCTGCCTTGACAGTTCTAGTAGAATTAGCTTAGGCCCAGCATACCTTGGTAGCCTGGTTGGCTCTCCCAAAAAGTTGGCAGCCCTCAGATAGGTGAACGTGGGAAATTGGGTGAACAGGGCCCCCCATTTCTCTGTGACTGCCACTATGTTTTTGGTCGTCCGGCTATGAGTCATGTTTGGCCTCAGTAGGCAGATGACATGATAGAAGAATGCATCGTTAACTTTTGTGAAATGTTGGATGCTATTCTCCAGCCTCAGCTCTGGGTAGTAATCAAATATCTTGGCCTGAGGCCATACTCCACTTCGGTTCAGCCCCGGATAATCCCTTGCCGATGCTGCAGCGTAGACTACATAGGAGTTCATATGGAACACTCCTGTTGTGGTGAACTGTTGTAGCTGCTCAGAGATGGTGCTGCTTATTATTTCACCCCAGCAAAAGCGCTGATCGGGTAAATTTTTATTCATTGTCTCCAAGTACCGCAGCATCCACTTATGGAAATAGTGGGCATCTGAAAGCCCGAAGACTCTGCTCAGAAGGTGATAGTATCATTTGAGCTCCTCTCGAGAAATCACTTCGGTGGATAGTGCCCTGGCCTTTGGGTTACCACCTTCTTGTTCTTTAGGTAGACCTCATTCATCAACTGCATGCACCTTTGGTCTTCGTTGTTTTCCCTGTGCCTTGATGCATTCTCGTTGGCTACAACACCATGAAGTTCAGTGGTGAGGGATGCCGAGCATTATTTCAAAATGACGGGCAGTGAGGTTTATGACTACCTCGCCCTTGCTATTTTCGACACATCTTGTGTCTTTGTTGTAACATTGGGCAATCACCATCATGAATTCGTTGCCGACAAAGATCGACGGGGATTCCTCGCAAAGCGGTGGCACCGCCTATTAACTTGTCCATCCATGGACTTCTTGTAACTTTCTGAGTCCTAACCCAGAATTCCTCCATGTCAATGTGACCCAATTCTGAGTCTCTGACATCCATACTGCACTCACCGTGATTCTGCATCCCGACCCCGATATTTGTATTTCATCTCTTCTTAAATCGCCTTAGCCTTTCCTCTTGGTTTGGTGGGTTTTCGCTTGAGCGTAGACATGTGTTCTTTCGAACTCGATTCTTTGATCTGCATGAAGAAGAAGTGAGACCCAATCCACAAAAGTTGAATTAGTCATTTGATCTTCCATTGGAATGCCAGCAGAGAAGAAAGAGTTAGAGATTTTAAGGCTCAGGGCGTAGGGCGCATGAAAATTGCATGTTGCAGGCCAAATGGATAAGGCGCACGAAAAAATAGTGTTGCGAGAGGTTATATCTTTGCGCCAAAGGCATGGCGCACGGATGTAACAGATTGCATTTTATAGCAGGTGCATGAAAATTGTGTGTTACATTGGGATTCGGTGCACCCTTTGGCGCATGGATGGATCGTGTAACATGGACAAATGGTGCGCCAAAAGGGTTTACAAAACATCATGTTACTGTGATCGGAAAAGCGCCGTGCCTTTATAGCTTTATACTTGCGCGAATAAGGCTTGTGTTGCATGGAAGCTGGGTGCGCCCTTTGGCGCATGAAAACGGGATGTAACATGGATAAATGGTGCGCCAAAGGCTTTTAAGGGGGCATGACCAATGGGTGCGCCATTGGCGCTGGTTTAGATCATGTAACAAAGTGGTAGATGCGCCAAAGGGGCGCAACTATTTTTAGTGTAACAAGGCGCGCAAAGGCGCCTACGTAACTAAACTCACACGGCTCAAACCTTTTCTTTCTTTCCTCCATTTCAAAGGTTGCTTGGACATATAAGGTTTCATAAAAAGATTTTCAGACCAAGCCTTTTCAAAACAATGCTCTTTACCAAAGCAGATCCGGAAAGAGGGAGGGAAGGGAGGAGGAAAAGAAGAAGAAAATGAGATAGACAAAGACAGGGGAGGAGCTAGCTTAATCATAATCTCATTTTAAAACCGGCCAGCAAGCCAAAACACAGACCAAGAACACTCAAAGAACCGAAAGCACAAAACGGAGAAGAGGGAGAACCTCTCACCTTGGATATATAGCAAAAGTTTGGAGAGCGGGTCCACAGGGCGATGAAAACGATGAGCGGAGAGAGGCTGACAAGTCAGAACGATCACGTGCTTTGCAAAAGAATGAAAATGACATTGGGCGCGCACGTATATTTATAGAAAAACTGGTCATCAATGCGCCAACCACTTTTGAAATGGCGCATGAAAGTTGCTGTCGACAGGGGAAAGCGTGCGCCCTTTGGCGCACCAAAACTTTGTGTTGCAGCGAGATTATGTGCGCCCTTTGGCGCACCGAAAAGTGGAGCAACAAAAGCAATGTCAACAATAAGGCGCATGCGCCTTGGCGCACGCAAAAGAGACTCAACATCCTTTGGCGCACCGAAAGACGTGCTAACATGGAAAACCATGCGCCAAAGGCTTTTAAGTGGGCGCACCAAAACTTTGTGTTGCAAGGCAAATCCATGCGCCCAGCCAAAAAAGGCTCAAAAAGACTAAGTTCGAAAACTAGATTTCCCGGGAAGGGATTTTACAACGTTTCGAACGCGAAGGATCCCTAACGAGGGATCGAAACAAAATTTTCGGTATGGTTATCGGTAAAATTGCCCTTGTCAATTTTACGGGATAACAGAACCTATTCAAATCATTCTTTAACCGAGAATATCATCAAAATTCATCTCTTCCATGTACTTAGTTACTAACAATTTTAGGAATGAGGGCCCCGAAACTTTTAAAGCTCTAAAGACCCATACACATCATGAATCCACTCCTTATAACTCCCTCGGGTTTATACCATCCTCTTCTAACTAAAAATGTCAATAGTTGAGCTCTTACCTTGCTTCAATTCCATGTAGATAGCTTAACTTCATTTCCTCTATCCCGAATCAACACTTCGAGTCTTCTTTACCTTCTTTGCATGCAATTACACTTGTTTGACTCAAAAATTTCTTACCTAAAAAGCATGCCTGAAAACAATTATGTATTCTACCTTTCTCACCTTGTCATCTTCGCATACTTTATCAAGATCAGCAATGGACTCCCCTTGCCTTGATAGTCTTTCACAAAACTATACACCATTGTTTTACCTCTATAACATTGTAACGACACCATGATTAAGCAAAAGAGATATATTTTGGCTCACGATCAACTTGTATATGTTCACCATACCTTTTTCAAGTCCTAAATTTTTGTATTAGGCCAAAGAGACCTTCAAGATCATGTAATATTCTTATCTATCTCGTGAGGGCATTCCATTAGGCCGAAAGTCATGTAACACCACATTTTAGTGCATAATAACCTCACAAAGTCTCCGTAAGATGCAAGTGATTAACAACATAAGTCCTCATCTTTGTTCATGCCTTGTAGATTCATCAAGATTTCATAAATACCTCAATCTAGACTTAGTAAAACTTTGTAACTCCTTCTATTTTTCTACATATTTGTTGAAAACTCCACTACAATCATATAACTTATTGTTTTTCATTCTTCATAGTCTTTAGTACAATGATCTTATAAGTTATATGCTTTGATCAATATGATCACATGTACCTATATCATATAGTCTTATAAGAACATCTTGTCACTTTGAATATAGTTACTTTAATAGACAAAGATAACTTCCCTCGCTTTATCATACCTATGACTATGCATTTCCCCTAATGAACACATCATTGATCATCATACACTTAGTTTATGACATTTCATTCTTCACTTGACTTAATAAACATACCTTATGATTTGAGTAACACCAACCAATGCTCCAGCTACGTGAACTATCTTCAAGAGGTGAATAATCTTCATATTACCTTTAAGCACCTTGAATATATTTTTGATTGTACCAATCATGGATCATCATGTAATACTTGTCGACCATGCATAATGATCTTTAAGACACAACTTAGACTTCAAAATCCTTGTAACACCGCAACAATGTGTGTGTACAATCATGAAACACTTGTAACCTGCTATATTTTATTATTTATTCTCCCGTTTGACACATTGGACCAATCCTTCAACCTCAATACAGGGAAAATTTATCATGACTCAATCATACTAACATTGTTGATTGGATGCATGTGTGATTAGACCTTCTACAACTTGACAAGCCTCACTTCATTGACACTTAGTAAGACAACACAAACTTTTCGTGTATTTGACTAATCAAGACATGAAGACGCCTAAACATAACACTTTATACCGACAACATACCTTATTACACTTTAACTTGAGAACTCATCCTTAACAATACACATAGAGATGGTGACATAATCCTTAAGACAACAAACACCTCTTCATGGTAATGAAAATGCTCCTACATTACTTCTCACATATGAGGAATGACTCCATGAAGCCTAATGGAGGCATCCATACACTTGATTGCATCTAGCACTGCAAGGTACCCTTGTCCACATAGGAGAAATCATCATCTTTGATTTTCCTTGACTTCAGTTCCCTTGCTTTTCCATCATCCATATGATTAGAAAAACTAACATATTTATTTACTTTCTCAACAGGGGTAATCTTAGGCTTATCCTTGGATTTTTCAATATGACTAGTCTTAACCTCTTCCTTCCTCTTGTATGTGTTTACCTTCATCCTACAATACCTTGTAATGTGGTCAATATTTTTACACTTGAAACAAGCAAAAGAACTATTACCTCTAGAAGCTTCATCTCTTTGTCTAGGTCCCTTTTGATGACAATGTCTAGCTATATCCAAATTGATTGCAACTATAGCACAAACCTCATACTTACTCTCATTCCTCAAAATATGACTAGGATACTCATGATAGAAAATTTTGGCAATGTGGAATTTCATGTGGCAATTGTAGTATGAGATATCTCTTGACTGATGTGAATGTACATCCCTACCATTACTCAATGGAAATGTAGTATTTCTGTCCTTATAAAGTCCCTAGCTCTATGACCAAAGATATTGCAAGAGTAACAAACACCATTGAACTTACTTGTAAACTTCATTACATTGGGTTGCCTGATAACATTCTTGTGATTTCTAACATCCTTCATGGTTTTAGCAGGTCCTTGACTTGATTCAACATGCATCTCTTCCTTCTTTGACTCTTCTTTATAACCCAAACCTGATTTGACATAAGGGGATATTTGACAACTCAACAAAGTATCAAGTTTAGTAGTACTTTCCTCAATTTTCTCATAGGACTTCAACCTACTGGATGTTTGCTCCAATTCTGATTTTAGGGCTCTCATCTCATCTTCATACTTGTTATAAAATTCCTCTTTGGCTCTTAGGGTTTCTATCACATTCCTACCTTGTGATTACAAAACCTTGATGACTTAACCATGTTGATATTCCATGCAACTCATTTGTTCTTACAAAATATAAATTATTGACTCTACCACTTCATACTTCTTTCTTAAGGTTTCTTAAACATCAAATTTTATCCATTATTTGTGCTTCAAGAGGATCTCCTTCAAGTTGTCAAAATTTCTTCACAAAGACCTACTCTAATACCAATTTTTGGAAGCACAGGGAACTCAAGGGGTTAATTTTTCCATTAAAAATTCATTCCATTTTCATTCATCATTCATTGTCATTCATACAACCATTTAATCAAACATTAATCATATGTGTGTTTACTTAAGTATTAAATCAATCATACACAAGAACACAAAATTTAAGTTGGAAACCCTCGAGGGAAGAAAACCCACTGAAACTCTACTTATATTACACAAATCAAATAGATTTAGTGAAGCACCAACTTCACAAGGAGCACTAACCCCTAGTTTAGTAGAGCACTAACCCCTAATTTAGTGAAGCACCAAATCCACAAGGAGGCTACAACCCCTAAGATGATCAAGAACCAACTCAAACACCTTTAGATGAAGATATCTAAAGTATTGTTTTTGCCACAACCGATGAAAATCACTTATTTAGATCACAAATCTTTAAACCCTCTTTAAATACTATTTCTTCTAACTCGCTCAAACTTGATCTTTCATGACCTGATTTAGAATAAAACCCTTACACACATGCTCTTAAAACTTCTTCATAATTTAACACACATCCTCGTATCTCTCTTTATTCCCTTAATCCACTTTCACTTTCTCACCTAGGTCGCATTTTTCCCTCTCACATCACTAGTTCAAATTTGAACCAAAACACTCACTTTATATGCTTCTCATCTCAAAAACATAACATAGGTTAGTCCTAACCAAAGATATTAACCAATACAACTTAAAAACATATCAAAACATTAATAAAAATCATAAAATGGACCCATATAGGTCAACCATGCACCAAGACAACCAAACAAGCTAAAAATGGCTCAAAACCCCATCACTAAGCTCCTCAAGGACCTCCAAACACATCACCATGATTTTTCAAGCCTCAAAAGTCATAAAAAATGTCAAATATAACATAAAAACATTATATATGCTCACATATTACCTTACACTAATCAAATTCTTCATAACTCTACCAAGAAGGACCATTTCCTTCACAAAACAACTTATAGGAACCAATCTTCACCAAACATGCTCAAGACCACACCAAAACACCTCAACTATGGCATGTAACTACTCATTAGAAATCCACCGGCTTATATAACACATCCATAATTATTATACCTCATGAAACATCCATCAATACAAACCACACCTCTTTTCCTCTTCAACAAACTAAATTACCCAAAAAGTAGTTTTAGAAACTCAACTAGTTTACACCCTTTATGCCACTTTTAAGACTTATAAATGCCTTAAATGTGGACAAAATGCATCCTCTTGACTCTCTAATGGATAGAAAGCATCATATAATCCAAAACATGAGATTTCTAGATCAATCTTCAAGTTATAACAGCCTCTTGTCTTGAACCAGTCAAATTGGGTCAACTTGTGACCTTAATTATTTCAACTCAATACACTTTCAAGGCTCCAAAAAAACATGAAACATGTCATATTGGATGTCTAAAACACCCCATAGCTCATTATACTTCTTCATTTTGCCCACAAGTGCTCAAGTACTTCTATTTCCAACATTGTTGAAATGAATTCAAGGCCTCAAGACTAGGTCTTCAAAACTGAGTTGGTTCACCTGTCAAATCAAATCATAAAGAAACAAAAAACCCATCACTAGAAAGCTCTATGAATCTAATTTCTGTAATAACTCACATTTTCTCAAACTCCAAGTGGAAGAGCTCCAAACAACTCAAATTCTACAACTGCTCAAATAGACCTCAAGACCCTGAATTAGGTCTTAGAAATAGAGTCAAGTTAATTTATCAAAACTCTTCACCAAGAGACAAACCATATATCATTGGAAATTTTTATAAATATATTTTCCATAACATCTTACAAGCCCAAAAATCAGTCTTCATAAATAGGGAACACTTTTCCCTTTAGGACTTCAACCATGACCTAAAACTATCATGTACATGTATAAAAACTCCCAAGATCCAAAAAATGTTTATTTATTACATACCTTTAATGGACAACTTTGTCACAAACTGAAAATATTCAGAAACTTGCATGTTTGAGTGGGGCCCACATACTGTCACATGCTATATTATACCTTTATGGAAAGGTGGAGGAGTCCTATACAACCTGAAATCATCACATTTGCAAAAGGAATGAAAATAGGCTTAGACAATCAACTTTCTTCAAGTTGCTTCTTACCTAGAGTTTTGGGAGGGTTTCAAACCAATTTACCTTCTTAATGATTGTTCAAAACACCTCATTATTTTTTCAAAATATTCTTATCTCAGTGGAAAAACATCCCACAAAATATCTAGGTCCCATGAAAATCATACAATTCACAATGAGCATTAGAATTTGCCATTCAAGATGGAAAATGCTCTCTCAAGTACCTTATTTCACCAAAAACACTATAACATGCAAAATATTCTTCATGGTAGCCTAAATTTTTCCCATATCATCATAAAACACCCTACTAACATCTATAATGCTCACCAAGTTATAAGTAGCTCTATAAATTCATGTCCCGTCTCATTTGCTTGAATAGGCCTTAGGGTTTTATATGTTCTAAGTCATAACAAACCGAACCAACACTATGCATCATCGTACAACCTCTACAAACTACCTCTACATGATGGAAACAACATAACATACCTTCATGAATGATCTCAAGAGCTCATACATACCTACAAGTGACTATCATACCTAATTAGGCCTTCAAACACTAGGATTAAGCCTAGTTTAGACATAAACAAATTATACAAACCTCAAAAATTTACATCTAAGCTCTCTAAAAGGACCTAACACACTTAAGACAACATGTCTCACACCCTTACATTCCTCCATGAGCTCATATGGCTCTCAAACTGATCCTCATGCTCCATTTGGCCTCCAAGTACCTAGACTAGGTCTAGATAAGCACTGTAACTAAGTCCTCAACCCGTAAATGTACTTTGAAGCTCATGTGAGTGCCTTAATACACTCCTACCATGTTCTCGTGCATGCCTCTATCATGCTCCTCAAGCCATCATACAACCCAAACCAACATACACCATCACCTAGGCTAGCTAGGTCACTTGATTAGGCTTGTTAGACTAAGCCATTCTCACCTTTTCCACTCTTGCCATCATGTCATCACCTAATTCTCCATGTCAACATCATTCCTAACATCCTATAACACTTATCCATCATCCTCTTTGTCATTAATGATATTTTACATCAATGAAACACCTAAAATCACACATGCCAACAATCTCCATCAACTACATTCACTACAAGGAAAAACCCAAGCCATCCACTACTTCATTGCCAGTTAGCTAACAAAGCCCATCCATTCACATGCCTCATGAAAAAGGATACTAAGTTTGTTTGGGATGATCACTATCACTATGCTTTTGAGGATATCAAAACATATTTGTTGAATCATCCTATCATTGTCCTTGTTGAATCCTCTTGTCCTGTACATTACTCTCCTATGAGTGCAACTATAGTTATATTGAGAAATTATGCCTTGGCTTTGTATTTGTTGTGAATAAATTGCAACATTATCTTCTCAATCACGAGATCCATATTATCACCAAAGTAGATCCTTTATGATACTTATTATCCCATACATATCTCTTTGGTTTCCTTTCTTGATGGGCTATATTACTCACAAAAATGATTTTAAATTTATTCGCAGAAAGCCATCGAGGGCCAAGTCATCGCTGACCAACTATTTGATGCCCCTCTTCTTGATCCTTCTCCGTATGCGACTCTTTCCATAATGAATTCACTTCTTATGCAATTGATACTGACATTTGGATGATGTATTTTGATGGATCTCATTGCTCCTTGGGTGTTGGAGTTGGTATTGTTTTTCATCACCCCACATGATGATTATCTCCCCTTCGCCTATCGCTTAGGTTTTTCTTGCACAAAAAATGTTTCCGAATATGAAGCTCTCATTCTTGACCTCATTTTTGCTCGTAAGTTACTTATTCAAAATATCCATATTCATGATGACTCCTAACTAATTGTTAATCTAAATCAAGTCAATGACACTTATTAGACCAAATAAAAGTGACTTATTCCTTATAACGACCTTGTAAAATCTATTCTAGCTACATTCGACTCCTATTCTATCATTGCAATCTCTTGCAAAGATAATCTTCATGTTGATGCCAAGGCCACGCTGCTACCCCCCTCATTCGCAAGATATCATTAATGATCAAGCCACTTTTATAATCCATCACTTATGACATCCCTCCATCAATAGTCTAGTTTTGGAGGCATGCACTGCTACACGCAATAATGACAATCCTAAATGGTTCACCGCAATCTTTAATTTCCTATATCAATAAACCATCCCTCACAACCTACAACCACAAGAAGCTCTTTGTCTGCCATGGGAAGCCACATGCTATGTAATCATTGGAGCCTCGTTATTCAAGAGAGCATTCGACAATCTTTTGTTATGTTGTTTAGGTGTCGATGATATTCCTTTAGCTATATCCCAAATCCATTACGGATGTGGTAGAAAATTCTTTGGAAAAGCCATGTCTCAAAAATTCTTGCGAAAAGGTTATTATTTTCCTACCATAGAACAAGATTTTTAGAATATGCCCACTTGAATTCAATATCGACAATCTTGTTCTCAAAGAAAATTAAAAAAATACTAATGTCAATGCTCAAGTAAAAGGAAAATTCAAGCCTAATTGGCTCAGACCTTGTGTAATAACTGACAAGCTAGGGTGTGGCGTATATCATCTTGCCACTCTTCTTGGAAAACCACTCAAGAATCCAATCAATTTAATACATCTTAAATGATATTACACTTAAACGTTTGTCTTTATTCATTACCTAATGACGCATTCTAGTTCTATGGTTCATACTTGACTGTTGAGGGGACAATTCTTAAATGAACCTCACATCATCCACTTTTCACTTCATTGTTATATGTTATGTGGTTCATGATAAATATTTTCAAGCACTCTCACACCACCTCTAGTAAACACATTTTACCATCATTTTCCGATGACGCACTCTTGTTGTATGGTTCATACTTGACTGTGAAGGAGCATTCCTAAATGAACCTCATCTCACACACATCCATTGGGGGGAAATGTTCTTGCCCTCATCTTCACATCTTACACATCGTAGCACACCATCACACTCACACAACATTTACATATCTTGGTTGCATTTACTCTTTCTAGCTTATACTACTTACATGTTACACTTTGTTTCCCATACTAGTTAGATACTTAGTATGTCATTATATTTTTCTATATACACATTCATGTTCACGTAGTATCTTAAGTGAATGCATGACCTTTCACAGATTCATACACAATGTATGATGCTCAAAACCACTCTTTACTAGTCTTACCGAGGATCCCGGGGAATCTACCTTTATTACTCTCATACTCTACACATCATAGGTTCTATTGCTACATTATTTACTACTTCTCATCATTGTCACTTTACTTTTCATTGATTTATACACACTTTGACATAATATTTATCTTTCTAACATGCTAATGGGTGCTTCATGTGTAGCATTTTCCTTGCAAGATCTATATAACCATGGTTATAATTAACCTTTTACTTACTACTTTCGTATTATTGTTTGCTACTATTTGCGGGCTATGTCCTATGTCTTTTCTTATCATTTTTTATTTTGGTCGCCGACATTGATTGTCTTATGACATTGTGAATGATGTCCCATGTATGTAACTCACTTTTCACAGACATCTTGTCTTCGTAGTTGTTTGTTACATTGTTTTCTATTGCATGCTAGCTATTGTTACACTAACACTTGTTCCTAGCCCATCTTGTTTACATGTGCCTTGGTTTCTACCATGCACATCCCCTACCCCCTGCATGTATCCAATATAAAATATGAATATCAGTATTTGGTCATCTCGTTTGGGTTTCCTTATCCTACTTTCATCGCATGCACCCCAAATGAGGGGACATCATTCAGGTTAGTAAATCACCCTTACAGTAGAAAAAATCTCCATAACAGAAGAGCAAGACAATACAAATTTCGCAATAAAACACATGTCGCATAATGGGTCAAAATCAGAAATGGGTCATAAACACAGAGTGGATGATAGTACCTAGATCAGACAATAGTGATGGGTGTTTGTATCCCACCGGGCACTTGTGCCATGGGGGAAAAATGGACAATTTCTTAGTTTAGCATAGTTTCCAGTAGATTGTAATATAGTTATACTCGTAACAATCACTTGACTCCAATCATAGAATTTAGTTTACATTCAGTTATAAATAGTTACAAGTAGTTACATACAAGGACATGTCATCTGTAGTGGCACTTATTTGAGAAGCATCATGGATGGAGAGTAAAATAAACCTCTCTCCCCAACACTCTTCTCTTGGCGTGAGATCACCCAAAAAAAAATTCACCTTTGGGATGAGATCTCCCAAAAACTTGTCTTTGGTGTGAGATCACCAAAAACTCGCTCTTGGCGTGAGATCACCCAAAAACTCACCATTCGGCAACAAATTCAGCAACATCTCCAAGCAAATTAGGATAATTTTCTATCTTTTACTCTCTTATACATTAAGTGCACACTTTTCTTACACACTTTTACACTTTTACTTATACACATGTTACTTTGATTTTTCATATATAGAACTTTGACTACTCTCTTTATCCTTTTTATAGATTCATCCTCATGCACAACAAGAAACAAGTCACATCAGCAAAAATAAGCTCCAACAACACACTACTACGCATACGCTTCACCCCTAGGGTCTACCTCCCCTTTCTAGTTTCCACGCTTCACATTACGGTCACTTCACACTTCACTTGTCCACTTGACATGCTATCAACTACACTATTTTCTACAGGATCACAAGGTACACATCTTCTATATACTTTATGTTATTGAGTATTCACTCAATAACATAAGGTGGGGGGAAAATGTAAACACAAAAGCTACACACTTGGGTACATTTCTAGGTCCTAGAGCATACTGATATATACATGATTCATAACCAAGAAAATTAGTGGTTGAAAACGTATTTTGGGCCTTTTTCTTTGTCTCTTATACTTTTATTGGCCTTGCACACCTTACAGCCATGTTGGTGCTTGAATGATTTATCTTTTATGGCCTTAGAAACTAGCTCCCATTTAGGACAGAAGTGCTCAAGTCCTCATCTCGCCTTTGGGCGCTCTTAACCTTCTTTACCTTCTTCTTACTCTTTTGGGTCTCTTTTAATTCTTGGTCACCTTTTAAAACTTTGGGGCATCCTATCAGTTGTTAATTACAAAATTCAAACAAGGGAATCATATATATACTTACTTATTGCACTCAAATAAGGGGTAAAACACTAAACATTATCTAATATCACCTAAGCTTGCATCCATAGGAAAAAGAGCATTAAAAAAGCATCCATATAGCACATCCATACAAGGGACAAGGGTTACATCACTCTACATAAATAACATAGGATGGGAAGGTTCATTTTATTCCATCACACACATTTTATACATTAATACATTATACATCTAGCTTGCTATCACCGTGAAACTTTCACAAGGGCACCTAGAGCATCATTACATACACATACACATAGAACAACATGGAGTCTAAGATGTAGTGTAATGATCACTCGTAACATCACTCTTCATGTGACAGTAAGGGTCATTCAACTCCCATTTTTCATCTTAATTGTTAGGTTTGATGTGGTTTGTGGGTATGTGCAACTAGGCATCTATTTTGCATGTTACCCGTATGACTGACGACATTGGAGCAAAACCAATGCGATAAAAGGGAACTAAAAGTAAAGCTCTTATAGCCTAGAGAAGATAAAAACTTGATCATCTGAGTGGTCACTAGCACCTAGATAAGTCACCAACGCCAAAGCACTCCTATCCTCCCATGAGAACTTCATTTCGCACATTCCGAGTTCCAGAACCTCCAATGAGCCTTGATGACACTTCATAGTCTATTCCAGTAGTTTTCAGCTCAAACAACTTCCAGATCACTCGAAATAAGATAAGTTACCCTCTCTCTCCCTCATTCTTAGGGTTTCATATTATTGTTTGTTTATTGTTTGTGTCTACTTGTAGCTCATTACTTGTATATCATCAAGTACATTAAAGTAACTATGAAATTAAGATTTAATTACATTTAGATTAAATCAATATGATGATGAGTTGCTTGAAAAATTCCAACCCCAACAATTGAAGGGATTCCTCTTGAAGGGTGTCAACTCATTTTATAAAATTAAGTGATAAATAATGGAGTATACAATACAACTAGAATCATGATATTTAGATAATGAAATGACAAAATAAATCAATCTTCCATAAGAATAGGAAGATCATGCTTTGCTTAATAGATGGCCCAAGTAAGGTCTTTAGAAAGATGAATTTCATAAAATTACTCAATCCAATATTTCTCAAAGCATTATCTTGTTCTTCTAAGATGATCTCTAGTTGATCCTCAATGTCATATGAATTTAGTGTTAAGATGATGACATGGATGGTCGACTCTTGTGCGATGTCATATTGATCCCAACCAAAGGGTTGGAAAATGATTGGAAAGTTGTAAATGTTATTGATTGGGTGTTTTTCACTTGGAACGGTCATCTACGAGACATATGACACTTTGAATCCAAAGATTAGTAGAAAATAGATCCTAATAATGATTAAAAATATGCAACATGTAATAAAAAGGCTTTGAAGACAATGTTGGCATGTTGAGTTCTAGGTGTTGTCATTGATGTAAAATCTCATTAATGAAAAAGAGGATGATGAATAATTATCATAGGATGCTCAATATGTTGGTGACATGGGGATTCATATGTTGACATGATGACAAGAGTGGATTCAAGTGAGATTGGCTTGGTCTAACAAGCCTAATTAGGTGACCTAGCTAGCCTAGGTATTGGTGCATGATGGATGGAGTTACATGATGACTTTAGGATCATGGTAACAACATGGAAATCATGTTTGGATATTTTTAGGAACTCACGTGAGTTTGAGGTGTTGGTACAGTGGAAGACTCGATTTTAGGTGCTCATCTAGACCTAGTTTGGGCACTTGGAGACCAGATGATGAGGTATAGAGCCATGTGATATAATGGAGGCACATAGGAGTGTCATACATGTTCACTTAGGTGTGCTAGGTACTTTTGGTGAGGTTTCATGATGAGTTATAGTGTTTTTTTAGTTAGTCCTAACCTAAACCATGTAAAACCCCAAGGGCTAGTCATGAAAATGAGATGGGATATGAATATGGAGAGATATTTGAGATATGATGATGATTGGATATGGTGTATATAGGTTTCCTAGAGGTTTGAGAAAAATTTCAAGTCATTCTAAAGAATATTTTGCAAGTTATGATGTTTTAGGTGAAATAAGGTCCAAGAAAGGGTGATTTCCAGCTCGAATTGCAACTTTTGATGCTCACCATGAATTGTGTGCTTTGCATGGGATATTTTGGATTTAAGGGATGTTTTTAAATTTATCTAAGAGAATTTCAAAAAATAACAGAGTCAATTCATCATCGCATTTTTATGAAAGAATGTTAAGAACGTAAACACATTTTTATGAGTTTAAAACCCTAGCTCAAAAGTGGTAGGAGATATTATAATTTTAGGTTCTCAAAATTTATTTATTGTGTTAATATGATTATTTGACGATATAGAGGACTCTTACATATTTCCACAAGGGTATGGTAGAGAATGTGGTGATGAGTGGACCCCACTCAAACAAGGCTAGTTCTAAAGAAGTCCAGTTTGTGAAGTTTCCCAAAGGAGTTGTGAAATAAATTGACATCATTTTTAGTATGGGAATTTTACTTGATGTCCATGATGGTTTCATATCATGGTTGAGCTTCTAGAGGGAAAATTGTGTCCTATATATTGAAGGCGGTCTTAAGGCGCTTTTAGAGCGAGTTTCAGAGATGGACCTGATTGAATGCCTTCCACTTGGAGTTGGAAGGAAATGTAAGGTGTTATATAAATAGGATTCAGATATATTTCCAATGATGTATGGTTTGTCTCATGATGAGGAGATTTGATAGGTCATATAGATCAATTTGTGAAGAAGAAGGTTGATTGTTTTAGGACAAGATTGCTCAGGACAGAAAATTGAGGTAGAAGATGCATGTAATGGATTAGTTTATGATTTATATTAGTTGGAGATTGAATATGGATGAATTTTGTTCTATTTAACGCCTTTTGAGCACTTTAAGGTGGAAATAAGGGTGAAAACTAGTTGTGTATCCAAAATTACTTTCTAGGTAGCTCAGTTTGGTGAAGAGGAAAGTTGGTTTGGTTTTCATGTATGGATGTTTCATGAGATATAGAAAGTATGGATGTGATCTAAACATCAGAAATATTCCAATGCATTGTTACATGCCATAGTTGAGATGTTATTGGATGATCTTTAGGCCCATAGGTGAAGATAGGTTCCTGGAAACAATTGTTCGAGAAGGATATGAGCCTTCTTGAGTGAGTTATGAAGAATTTGATTGGTGCAAGCTAATTAACAACTATGGATGGTGTTGTTATGTCATATTTGACATGTTTGAGAAAATTTAGAGCTTGAATAATCATGGTTATGAGGTTTTTGGTCTTTTCTCATTTAATTGATGGGGTTTTGAGTTGTTTTTGAGCTAGTTTGGTGCATTTGGTCATGGCCAACCTACATGGGTCCATTAAGAATATTTTTATGAATGGATTGGGATGTTTGTAAGATTTTTTGGTTGAATTAATGATGAAGGAACAACTTTATTTTTTTAATGACAATTGAAGGGTATAAAGTGAATGTTTGAGTTCAAATTTGAACTAGTAGTAGTTGTGAGAGAGGGAAAACATGTGACCCAAGTGCGAATGTGTAACAGGAATGAGTACATATAATATGAGATGAGGAATTATGTGAGAGGTTAAGGAATGTTAGAGATCTTGTGTGAAAGGGTTCACCCATCCTCTTGGCTACAATGAGACCGAGAAAAAGAGCCTCAAACTAGGCACTATTGTTAGTGCATTTGAAATTGAGCTTAAAGGTAAAAGGCATAACCTTCCCTTCTGGGGAAAGTGAGGATTACACCTGCTCTAGCACCAATACGACACTTCACACCATCATAGTTGAGTGTCCAACAGTTGCTAAGGAAGATTGACGTTTGATCATTTCTAGTTTCTTCTTCCTCCACTTCCGAGACCTCGACCATGAAAATCTCGTTTTGGAAGAGAGCCGAGTCCTAGATCATGTCCTATACCCAAGGAGTCGAAAGGAAGGAGAATTGGTAAATCATTCTCTAATAAATTGACAATCTTAGTCATGGTTTCCGTTGATACTATCTCAACAACAAAGTAGCTTCATATTTTCTGTAAAAATCCCTTCAATTAAATCGGTAGTTCCTAATAATGTTGTGGGAATCAGTTTTGACTTTGGCATTGTATCTTTAGGTTTGTTTAGTTGATTTGTGGGGAGCTCAAACTCAGTATGTACCCTAGGATTCTTCTTTAAGTTGGCTAGGTGAATATCGAAAGGTTTTGGGTCACCCTGAGTGACAAATACTTTCCCCAAATGCAAGAATCTGACTTCCTGGAATAGTGTGGAAGGGATTGCCTTCATCTGATGGATCCAAGGTTGGCAAAGAATCATGTTATAGTTGGTTTCCCTATCTATAATATAAAATTTGGTTAGAACCGTCTTAGGCCCAAGAGTAACCAGGAAGTAATATGGTTCCTATGGATGTTGCTTTGAGACCATCACCTCTCAACGATATTTCTAGTTGAGGAACAATTGGTTTCCCCGTAGCCTAACTTTTGGAGGAATGAAAAGGAGACAATATTCGCAGCTACCCCATCATTAACCATTATGTGTTTAAGGTAATTATTGTAGATCCAAACCAATAAATACAATGTTGGGTTACCTCTACGTGTCAGCTTGACATCAATGGGCATCTTATTGATGTCGAATACGAATCCAACATCTCTTTCTGGATACCAGGAGGGTAGACGTCAAAGTCTATGTGGTTGATCTTCACTTCCGATGGAGGGGTAACATTAATTAAGTGACCAAGACCCAACACTTCTAATAAAGTGGCTCAATGAGTAGGGGAGTTCTTCAACAAATCCAAGAAGGAGATGTGAGAAAAGGTCTTAGTTAAATATGTAATCAAATCATATGCCCCTACCAGCCTCAAAAGTACTGGAGTGTCATCTGACATAGATGGGTAGATGGGAATAGGATGCATTGAGTAGTCACAAGTTCTTTTGGTTCCGTTAATATGAGGTTTAGTGTTTAATTCAACAAGACCCGCGATCTTTAGTTGTTGTCGACCATCCAACGGAGGCGCTACCAATGGGTTTGAAGAAGTAGAAGATTCTTAATTGTTGTTTCCCACTGGGTTACCCTTATTTGTTCCTTGGGGGATTAATTTTTTGTTGTCATGTCGCATAGGTAAAGGATCACCAAAGATCCTAAGAGGAGTGTATGAGAGTGAAACCCTTCTTATGATGTGCAGGCTGAAGGTCAGTGTACACATTAAGGTAATCTAGGATAGCCTCATCATTCTCCACATAATCTAAGGTGACAAGATCATTATCAGTCTCAACGTATGCTAGAATTGGATTGGTAGGAATTTTTCAAATTAGGGGTTGGCTTAGATTGAAACAATGAATTCGGTATCTTTGAAATCTTCGCTTGGACAAAAGCGAGATGTGGAAGTAGCCATGGAATTAGCTAAAAGGTTTTTTTCATGTGGGATAACTTCAATGGATATGAAATCAAAACCCTTGCTTAGGTTAATCACGACAGTCTTATAGAGCTATAAATGCTCCGCTCTAGTCCCATAAACTTCTAATACTTGATTGGCAACTAGTTGGGAATCACCTCCTATTTTGGGGATCACATGATGGATCCTTCCTCATTGGAAGGCCTTGAGATCTATGAGGTAGAGGATGAGGGAGAGCTAAAACTACCTTCGGCCTCGCCCCAATTTGAAGAAGGTAATGTCTCTTTAATCAAAGGGACCATTAATATGAACATCAAGACAGAGGAAGATCCTAAGATATCAAACCGGGTTCTTCTTTAACTCCGAAAAAGTGGAAATTCATATGAAGGTTCTCAAGGAACATTCAAAATCCTTCACATTCAGCTATAACGAGAAGATGAGGATCACTCCCCACATTGCAGTCCATAACCTAGTAACCAAACCTAACACCAAGCCCATCAAACAAAAGTCAAGACCTATGAAGCCAAAGGTGGCTCTCATGGTCAAGGAAGAGATTATGAAACTCTTACAAGTGGGATTCATCAAACCTATAGATTACTCAATGTGTGTGTTAAACATATTCCCTGTTCTTAAGAAGAATGAGAAAATTCATATATATATTTATTTTCGGGACATAAACAAAGCGTTTCCCAAGGATGATTTCTCGTTACCTTCCATCGATGTCATCGTGGATGTAACAACTAGATACGAGCTGTTGTAACTCATGGACAATTTCTTAGGTTACAATCAAATTAGGATCTTAGAGGAGAATCAGACAAAGACTAATTTCACTAGTTCCGGGTACCTATTGTTATGCGGTCATGTTGTTTGGTCTTAAGAACACGGTGTTACTCCGCCAATGGGAAATGACCTATATATTTTGGTGACTCCATAAATGATAAAGATGAAGAAGAAGATGATTTTGAAGATGAATTAGAGTGTATTCAAACTAATCTAAGGCATGCTGAAAAGAAGAACAAGAAGTTGAGATCTCAAATAAAAGGATATGAAGCTAAGATCCATGATCTAGAAGAGAAACATTGGTAAGAAACAAGTTAAATGAGATAGTTATGATGCTAGAAGAAAAGTTAAAGTTTCTAGTCTCAATTTTATAAGAAAAAGAGAGTAAATGCACAAAATTTGAAGAGGATATAAATTTTCTAAGGGCATAGTTGTTATAGGTTGGAAAGAAGGCTAAATCCTTTTAGAAATTTGAGAAAAGCACCAAGGATCTTGATGATCTTCATGGAAAATAGAGATTAGCAAGTGATAGAGAAGGTTTTGGGTTTAGTGATGACCTCAAGGGAAAATAAAATATGCAAGAAGATAGTGTTCTAAGAAAGAAGGATGGAAAACCAAGCATCAAGTATGGAACGAAGGAGAACTCCATCAAAGAAAATGTGAAGACATGATTAGTTTGGTAGCCCAATGCTTCAAGGTATGAAAGGCCATTTAATGGTTATTTTTTTACTTGTAATGGATTTGGTCATAGGGAAAAGGAGTGGAGGTTTGCTATAAATGATCATCCTTGGAGAGATCATAGGATTGAATTTTTTTTTTTGTAGTTTTTACAATTGTCATGAGAGAGGTCATGTTACTAGATATTGCTTGTACGATTCCTCAAGTCGAATTGGGGTAATGAAGGCTACACATGAAGAAGTGTAGTTGTTTTTTTAGTTGCAATATGTTTGGACATGTTTCTAGGGACTTTCATATCCTTAAAAGGCAAGGAAGGAGCTCTCAAGGTCCTGATGTGCATGCTAAAATACAAAAAAGGTTATGGGAGCCAAAATTGAACAATGTCCCTCAACGGGCTAGTATGAATACAAATCAAGGCATGTCTCAAAGCTCAGATCAGAAACAAGTGGATGGAAGTGATTTTCAGATGTCTAAGAAGGCTTGGGACCTATTCAAGTCTTTCTTCTAGACCCATCATGATGATATATGCCTTTGTTAGGCTTCTTAGAGGTGTATTAATGCATATGAAGCATTGAGAAGTGAGGGATCCGAATGTTTGAAGTATGTTTTCATGGAGATATTTTCATGATGTAGGAGGTTTGTCAAGGTATCTCATGAAATGACAAGGTATGTTGGTAATCCCTTTAGTGTTTCAAGTCATGAAAATGTGCAGCCACAACCCAAAAGTCTCGAGTTTATACAATTCATGTCTCCAAGTTTGTGACTATCACCGTTGAGGTTTGTAAGTTGATTTCTTGAGTAACATAACATTGTATAAAGTTCTAAAGGGATGGTTATGATATGAATTGAGTTTCTCTTTATCTAAGTAAAAGCTATGTTATGAAGTCTAGGTGTTAATATGTCTGTTGATACATCATGATACCAAGACAAGTTTGAACATGATGATCAAGGTCGATTAAATATGAGAAAAGGTGTATCAAGAGAAGTCATTTATTTCAAGGTCCGAGTATAAAAAGAGTGACATAATAAAGTAGTAGTCTTGAATCATGAGGTTTAATGCAAGTGAGATTTGTAAGAGTGTCAAACTATGTCTAGTAGTTCCACTTGGTTGTTCAAAGTAGTGAAATCATATAGTTATAGTCAAATGAGATATGGTTCAAGATGGTCATGTCTTCAAGAGTGTGATATCATAGATATTATCTATTAGGTATTGTTTTTGATCTACTAAAATATAGTTATGGTCTACACTTGTATAGTCTATGTAAGCCAAGTCTTAAGGTCTAAGTTGTTGTAAAATCCTAACACCATGGAAAGAAATCTTGTAAGGTGAAGTTTGAAGGTGATAAGTAAGGTATCGGGTCCGAGAGGGATCGGTAGTTTGAAAAGGGAATGCCAAAATTGTTCAAGACCCTATATGAAAGTCTGTATAAGCTCATCGGGTCATAAAATCTGAGTTCCTAAGGATGGTCTTGCAAATATATAAATGACTATGAAAGTGTGTGTGTTTGCAAGTGTCATATGATGGTCTACAAGGTCTCAGTAACATGTGTGATGATGTTTTCCAAGCATGTCAAATGTGTTTACTTCAAGAAGATGGTATGAGAAGTGTCTAGGTCTGTCTAAGACTTAAGAAGAGGTGTACCATTGTCAAAAGTTGGTTAAGTCCTACATACTAGGTTTGGCACCTTTGAGTCATGCTCATAATGGCTACAAGAATGTTCATGCCTCGTGAAAGGAGTATAAATAAGGTCAGAATGTATCAAATATGTCTAATCATCGTAGAGTCTACATGAAGGAATGAAAAAAGTTTCACAATGCATATTAGTGTTTGTTGAAGACCAGAGGACAATCACAAAGTAGTATTATTTATATCTAGTTCATTCATGATCATGTGATGTCCGAGGTATGATAAGAAGTAGGTATAAAGAATGGTAAGATGATTTGCAAGAACTCTTACCTCATAATGGAGACTTCAATCTTGATGTAGAAACTAGAAGATGTCACTAGGAAAAGTATAATCAGATTGATAGGTTATAGTTGGTCCTAAAGGTTTGAGTGTGGCTCTTGAGGACCAAAATTGTGTTGAAGCATAAAAGAGGTACAAAGGAGTTTAAAATGATGTTATCCTAGTAGTTTTGAAGGTTCTTTGGGCATCATAGAGGCTATTTTGAGATATATGGACTTATCATGGATGTCAAGATGAAATGTTGAACCTTTCAAATTTGTCATACTCGAGGCAAACTGGGCATGGTCATCTTAAGCTTACAGAGATAAGATAATCAGGTCTATGTTGATTCAATTAATGTTCTTTGTATCTCGGAAGAGAAGTCCTAAAATGTTTTAGGTTTGTAAAGCTTGTATAGGTGAGAGCTTGCTAGTTGTATGAATGTTTCTCCTTAACTAAGGCATTAAAGCGAGATATAATGACTCACGAGGTCTATGAAGAACCTCAAGGCAAGGGGAGCCTCTTATGGCATTCATTAAGGTATTTAGAAAGTTTGTATGGCAGGAAGAATCAAATTACAAAGTTGTAAAAGGTTGTAGATTGGCTTCAAAGGAGAATGAGTCAAACTTATGCGGGTAAAGTAACTTTGAAAGAAAAAATATGATGGTTTAGGTATAAGAATCAAATTGATATGATTTCAAATGGTTTTGAGTCATTAAATACATGTTATAGATGATCTAAGAGTATAAATAGTATATGAAGGAATACCAAGACCACCCAAATGAAATAGGTAAGTTCTAAGTTGCCATGGTCTAAGTTATGTCAGTAGAAGATATGAATGGAATTCTCTAGTGTTGCAAGAAGTACACAATGTGGTGTATAGGTCTAACATATCCTAAAAAGGTAGGGGCTTGTTGTGTCTCTCGTCTAGGTGATCTAAGAGGTCTATAAGGTGAAAAGGAAAAATTTCATCTCGTTAACAAGCATAATTGGTTGAAATATGCATTCCAGGTATAATCAATAATCTATAGAGGATTGAGACAGTATGCTACATGTCTGAGCTATCTCATCAAAATAGGGGGAGCATGTTTCATTTGTGAATTAAGTATGAAGGATGTCTAGAAGGATTACACAGCAAGATGAAGGATGATCACATGTATAATGGATTGTGCAAGTAGGTTTTTGTTCAAAAAGAATGATATGGCATATAAAAGAGGTAGAGAGCATTGAAGAAGCTCCTCGAGCAATGATAAAGATGTTTGAGCCATCTCCATGAAAAATGAACAAGGTAAGATTCTTAAAATTTGTGATTTTTACTAGAGAAGTGTGTTATAAGTCCAAGAGGAGCTATAAGGGTTTAGTTCATGCTAAGTATGGACTTTTAGAGCTTGCACAAGTTGGTCAAAATTGCACTAAAGGAACTATTTAGGGATCTTAGTCCAAAAGTTGTGTGGGACAAGATATGGAAGAATTGAAGTCAAGTATGAGCCTTGAAAAGTTGAGATAGGTCAAGGAAGAGGTAAGTTTGAAGTTATTATCCCTAAATTCATGATTTTTGGCATGTGGATGAGGTATATACATATTTCAAGGAATGTTACAATGGTTTCATAGGTTGAAAGATAGCGAAAACAAGGTATAAGGAAGGTGAAACAAGATTTTAAGTCCAAATGATGAACTTGTGTGATGTCTTCACTCAAGAAGGAGGTAAACACGATGCTTTTAGTCCCGATTCATGATTTTCAGCATGTATGATTCAATGTATGCTTCTACTTAGGGGAGTTCAGTGGTTTCAAGTTATGCAAGGTGGTCAAATCAGGTCAAGATGAAGAAAAAATAGGTTTGTGTGCTTAATTTGAAGACTTTGGTTGATATTTCCATCCAAATGGTGGTCCTAAGAGGCTAAGGAAGATGAAGAATATGATTCTCAAGTATGTAATTTGTCATTAATGTAAAAATGGGGAGAAGATTAGGTGGTTTTCCATCAATGACAAAGGGGGAGATTATTGGCATGTTGAGTTCTAGGTGTTGTCATTGATGTAAAAACTTATTAATGATAAAGAGGGTGATGAAGAAGTATCAAATGATGTTAAATATGTTGGTAAAATGGAGATTCAAATGTTAACATGATGACAAGAGTGGATTTAGTGAGATTGGCTTGGTTTAACAAGCCTAATCAGGTGACCTAATTAGCCTAGGTGTTGGTGCATAATGGATGGAGTTACATGATGAGTTGAGGAGAATGGTAACAACATGTAAATCATGTTTAGAGAATGTTTAGGAGCTCACATGAGTTTTAGGGTGTAGGTACAGGTGGAAGACTCTAGTTTTAGGTGTTCATCTAGACCTAGTATAGGTGCTTGGAGACCAAATAATGAGGTATAGAGCCATGTGAGATCATGGAGGCATGTAAGGGTGTCATACATGTTGAATAATGTGTGTTATGGCCTTTTGGATAGGTTTAATGATGGTTTATAGTGTTTATTCGGTTGATCCTAGCTTTAAGCCATGTAAAACCCCAAGGGATAGTCATGCAAATGAGATGGGATATGAATATGGAGATATATTTGAGCTATGATGCTGATTGGATATGGTGTAAATATGTTTCCTAGAGGTTTGAGAAAAACTTAAAGTCATTCTGAAGAAGATTTTGTAAGTTATGATGTTTTAGGTAAAATAGGGCCCAAGAAATGGTAATTTCGTGTCGAACCGTGCAACTTTTGATGATCACCATGAATTGTGTGCTTTGCATGGGACCTTATGGGTTTCAGGGATGGTTTTAAATTGATCTAAGATCATTTAAAAAAATAATGGAGTCAATTCATTGTCACATTTTTATGAACGAATGTTAAGAAGGTAAACAACTTTTTATGAGTTTGAAACCCTAGCTCAAAAGTGGTAGGAGATATTCTATTTTTTAGGTGATCATAATTGATTTCTTGTGATAGTATGATGATTGAATGATTAGTAGGACTCTTCCATATTTCTATAAAGGTATGGTAGAGCATGTGGTGATGAGTGGACCCCACTCAAACATGTTAGTTTATGAAGAAGTTTAGTTTGGGAAAAAGTTTTCTAAAGGAGTTATGAAATAAATTGACATTGTTTTTAGTATGGGAGTTTTAATTGATTTCCATGATGGTTTCAGATCATGGTTGAGCTTATAGAGGGAAAAGTGTGCCCTATTTATGAAGATTGGTCTTAAGGTAGTTTTGGAGCAGTTTTAGAGATGGACCTAATTGAAGGCCTTCCACTTAGAGTTTGAAGGAAATGTAAGGTGTTATTGAAACAGGATTTAGAGAGATTTCCAATGATGTATAGTTTGTCTCATGATGAGAGTATTTGATAGGTCATCTAGATCAGTTTGTGAAGAAGAAGGTTGTTTGTTTTCAGGACATGATTACTCAAGTGAGAAGATTGAGGTCTAAGATGAATGTAATGGATTAGTTGATGCTTTATATCAATTGGATAGTGAAGAGAGGGTGAGTTTTTTCTAAGTGAAGTAATTTTGATGTCTTTAAGGTGGAATAAAGGAGCAAACTAGTTGTGTTTCCAAAACTACTTTCTGGGCAACTCGGTTTGGTGAAGAGGAAAGTTGGCATGGTTTGCATGTATGGATGTTTCATGAGTCTAGAAAGTATAAATGTGATCTAAAGGTAATTTTTATTCCAATGAGTTGTTGCATTCCATATTTGAGATGTTAATGGGTGGTCTTGAGGCCCATAGGTGAAGACAAGTTTCTGAAACAACTGTTTTGAGAAGGATATGAGCCTTCTTGATTGAGTTATGAAGAATTTTATTGGTGCAAGCTAATTAAATACCATGGATTGTGTTGTTATGTAATATTTGACATGTGTGAGCAATTTGGGAGCTTTAAAAATCATGGTGATGAGGTTCATGGTCTTTGTTGATCCAAGTGATGGGGTTTTGAGTTGTTTTCTAGCTAGTTTGGTGCATTTGGGCACGACCGACCTACATGGGTCCATTGTAAATATTTTCATAAATTTATTGGGATGTTTTTAGTATGTTTTGGTATAATTAATGATTAAGGATAGACTTGTTTTGTGTTAATTACAAGAGAAGGGTATAAAGTAAATGTTTGAGTTCAAATTTGAACTAGTTGTGAGAGATGGAAAAAATGTGATCCAAGTGTGAATGTGTGTAATGCAGGTATGAGTGCATCTAATATGATCGTAGGAAGTGTGTGAAAGGTTAAGGAATGTTATTGATCTTGTGTGTAAGGGTTTGAGATCAAATCAGGTCATGTTTGTCCAAGATTGAGCAAGTTAAAAGGAGGTGTGTTTGAAAAGGGTTTGAAGGAGTTTGGAGCTGAACTTTGTGATCACCATCGTTGAGTTTTTACATCATATATATTGTGATCTTATTACTAAAATATCTTATGATGATTCATATTCATAGGAGTCTCTTATTGTGAGTAATATAAACAAGGGTTTAGGGGTTGGTGCTTCTTGTGGGGTTGGTGCCCACTAAAGAAATCTCTTGTGATGTGTAATATTCACTTGAGTATTTTTTGTGTATAATATCAAAAACAAATTTAGTGGGTTTTCCTCCCCTGAGGGTTTCCCACTCACATCTTGTGTACTCTTTGTTTATGCTATTGTGGATGGTTGTTACTTATTGTTATGATCACATTAATGCATGGTTGAATGTTAATGGTGTATGAAAGATAATCTAAAATTTCATAAGGTTTTTAAAAGATCTGATTCACCCCCTATTAGTCCATTATGCTTCCAATAGACAATAATTGTGGGTGATTAGAGGATGATGATGACGATTCAATGGAATCGCTAGAGATTGTTGTGGAAACGACAATATTTAATTAAATGTGAATTGAGACTTGAGATTTGTGTTTCGATGATTGAATTTTTCTCAAGGAGGATGCATAGACAACAAAGATAAAACAATACCTTGCTTATGATGTGAAATAAAAATGGAAAATGATGCAGAGGACCTTACGATGGTGCGAGCTTCCGTAAACTTGATGTGGGTGCAGAGGATTTCCAGATGTTGCTAATGATGTCATCTTAGTCTCCAAATTACCATAGCTTTATTATATTGTCGAGAAATCATGATTCGAGTTGTAATTGATGAGTTTATATAGAATCACCAAGCGAATAGTTATAATCGTTGGCGATCTAAAAAAGTGGCAAAGCTCACTTGAAAGTGGTCAGAACTTCTTCCAAAATGGTGAGTTTCGTGTTAAGGCTAAATTTAGGATGACTAGAGTATGTTTTGGAGGTGGGAGGTGGGAGGTTGTGGCCTAACTAGGATAAAATATCTTTAAGTGGTTTACAAGGTTTAGGATGGGTAAATGAGTATTTACATGACTAAATAGGTTTTACTAGGGCAGAATAAGATTTAGAAATTAGGTATAGTGATTTAAATTATGGACATGAACCGTGTGGATAGGTCAGCTCCGGTGCCAAAAAACCAAAGTGTTTACACTTCTAGGGTCATCTTTCTCATGATATTTTTAAAAATTTGGATAATAAAAAGTAGGTGGAAAGTGGGTACGTAACATTTCCTAATTCAAGGGGTCAAAACATAGTTCTTCGAATCGATATTTCTTACTGTATCCACTAGTGTTTTCATGTAAGCCAATGTGCACATCTTTCATGGATTATCATTTCGGTCAAATAATTTTCCGTGTGAAGGTGTGTAAGGTATGTGATTAAGGTTCAATTTAGAGGCTTCACTAGTTCTTCATATAATGTGTTTCATATGGCACTTTGGGTTTCTCCATATGAGTGACCTTATGTTTGTCCGTGTGGATATGAGAAGCTAAGATTGTCTATTGGCAAATAGCGCTTGCAGTTGTTAAACCATCGGTCTTCAAAGGTGCATTATGTAAGTAGGGATTCCTCACCCTCCATACTAGTTTCATAGTTTATTTTAACAAAAGGTATGTGGTTTCTAGTTTTGGTCTTATAGGAAGGTATGTTTGCATCGGATTCATCATTAGAACCTTTAAGATTTGTCGATGTAAAGGAGTGTCTTAGGTCTAATATATATCCAATATTTCGAAAAGGTAGAGGATTTGTTTGTTCCTCCCCTCAAATCATACTAGTTATAAAGGCTAGATCAAAATTGGAGGGGAGATTAGCGCCTAATTTTACCAAGTGAAGTAGGACTTGATCCTTATTTTGATAAAGAAAATTATCGACTTGAGTCAAGTTATGTTCAAAGATGTCATGTGGTATTTCTTCTTCTCCTCCACTATGATCAATAAGCTCATCATCAGAAGATTATTCTAGAAGATCCCAAAGGAAAAAATTAGGTTCACCTCGTTTGTATCCTAACCGAGTTATAGGTGCCATGGTGGCTTGTGAAGCTTGATTGCATTTGTGTATTGAATGAGTTTGTGTTTACAAACCTCTTAGGTTGATTTGGACAATGTAACAACTACAAACCAAACATTTTGTAAAGATTTATTTTTTTATGTGATCCATAGGGATCCAGAAAAACACACCACTTCATCAGCCCATCAAGACTAAGAAGGAAATTGAAGAAAATGAAGAAAAATGAGGTAAATGGAGGTTCTCGGATAGAACCACCGCTCGCGCAGAGTGGCGGTTGTAGAATGTCACTCATATAGGGCGGCGGTCATGTAATTGCCACCAGCCAAAGTGGCATCCCAGAAACCATCGATCTCAGGCAGGCAAAGCAGTCTTGACACTTTCAAACAAAAAAGAGAAATGAAGTGAAAATGGACATGAATTTGAATCATTTGACCTTGTCTCTTCCCTGCCTCAACATTTCCCATTATTCAATGCATGGGAGCACTTGGGAGAGGCTATAAATTCATGGTATGAGAAAGAGAATGGGCATTCAAAGATCCAAAGGGATTAAAGAGCAAATGTTTAAGCTTAATGAGAGCTAATGAGCAAGATCTTTAGTGCTGGAGTGGAGTTGTATGAGTAAGGTGTAGAAACAGAGCAAGAAAACATAGGAATGGAGAGGTTTATATTATTGTCTCCATTTTATAATTCTTGTAATCTGTAATTGTCTATATTTGACCAATAAAAATGGGGAGAAAGAGCGTTTTTCCCTTCCCGACCGGTTTTCCTCTATTGGAGGTTTCCAGGATAAAATTGTTGGTGTTTAGAGTTGAATTTATTTCTCTTCTCTACAATTCCATTTCTATAGCAATAGATAATCAGTCACTAAAGCTCTAATTTTCAAGCAAATTTGTCATTGTCCAAAGTTGAAAGTAGAACAACATAATTGTGTGATTTCGTAGAGTATAAAAGTAGAAGTTTACAGATCATTTTGGTATCAGAGCTGGTTATATATCTAGGACTGTGGTATTCGATTCTTTCTTGTGATTTGTATGACAGTGACAAGGTCCAAAGGTGAAGAAGTTTTACCTTGTGAGCTAGATAATTTTATGAAGAAGTGGAAACAGAGAATTCAAGCTCGAATGGAGGAAGAGAACTTGGTCCGTAGAGTCGAGATGCTAGAGACCATGATGGATAGGTTGGATAGAAAACAAGAAGAGATTTCAAATATGCAAAAGATGACTTCGGTTAAGAAAGATTCCATGGAATCAATGGTTCGAGAATCGGCCGAGAAATTCGGTATCGAAAAGAGCCACGAAGAGGAAGAATGGGAAGAGTGTGAAAAAGAAACATCAATTGTAAGCAAGAAGGTAAAATATGCTCACACACCTTTTAAAGTTGAAATGAAAGTGGAAATAAAGAACTTTGAAGGACAGGTAGATGCAAAATTTCTTGATAAGTGGCTAAAATAGTTCGAAGTTTATTTTAGTGTGCATGATGTCACTAAGACACAAATGATTACCTTTGTGTTGTCGCCTCAAAATCCCCTGCTCATTTTTAAGTCAAATTCAAAAATTTTGAGCTCACGCCTCTATAAGTGTTCAAGTAAAGTTGGAAGTCTGAAAAGATAGAGAAATTCATGCTTTGAAGTTGTTTAAACTCTCCAGTCTACGTGGTTTGATCAATTTTCCGTTTCCCCGTCTAGACGCATGAAAATTCTATTGCAGCCTCCATTTGAATGAAATTGCCCATCTTTTCTATGGTCATGGATCATCGAATCTTGTATTGTTCTCAATTCCTTGGTTCGCGAAAGAATTTTGAAAATCGAGCGTGAAATGGTGGAGTTTTCTTCTTCTCTGCATTTTTTCCACAGTCGTGAATGACAGGCGTTTTCTTCCCCGTCAAATTTTGGCTCCATTATCCACGAGTACGTGGACATATCTAATTGGAGGTGGGATGGTAGAGCAATTTGTGTTTTTGAGCCTTTATGTAAAAAGGGCTAAAAGTCATAAAGTGACCAACAACCTCGATCATGCTATGAGGAAAAAGTCAAAGGTTGAGCTTGCATCAAAAGAGTCAAAACGGGGAGGCGGATTGATGGGGAGATTTGAGAATTTGAGCCTTTTTCATTAAAGGGGCTTAAAGTTAAAAAGTGACCTGCAGCCCGCCAAACACAAAGGAAAAAGTCAAATCTTGGGCCCGCCGTTGGAAATTCAAAGTAGGGAAGCGGGTTGGTGGAGAACTTTGAGGTTTTGAGCCTTTTTGTAAAAAGGGCTAAAAGGCATAAAGTGACCCGTAGCCCCAATCATGCTATAAGGGAGAAAGTCAAACATTAAGCCCACATCGAAGGTCAAAGCAGGTGGGCGGGCCAGCGGAGCAATTTATGTTTTTGAGCCCGCATTGAAAAAAGGTAAAATTATAAAAGTGGCTCATGACTCTATCTCCACTTAAGTGAGGCCACATATTAAGACCATATCAAAAGTAGGTGAGCGAGCCAAAATGTTCCAAAATGCCATATCTCTATAAAGTCACAAAATGTAAAAGGAATACTCCACGCCTTCTCCAGTAAATTTCTCCCATGTGGATGACTTTGGTTTAAAGTTTCAAAGGCAAGATGAATGGTTCAAATTCAAAGTTACAAAACGAGTGTAATGATTGCATTATCAAAAGTCTAGTTTTTTTCTCACCATAGACATTTTTTCATGAATCAAGAATCTGAACGGATGTGAATGATTGAAAAGAAATTATAAACTGTTTCTTGGAGGAGATTTAATGGATTCTTCACGCCATTGACATGGGTTGGTAATTGATCTTGTAAACTCACGAGTGCATTGTACTTAGAGAAAGCAAAGGAGATAGCCATTTTCTTCTACTTCCCTCCATTCTCAAATTTCTTCCATTCCCACATTATGTACAACTTCTTTTTGTCTAAGCATCAATACAAGAAGAAGGATTTTGTAGCCTTTTTGATGAGGATATTTTAGAAACTTTGAGTTCGCAATCTTATCTCATCTTGTTGCCATTTGCAGGGTTGTTTCTTCTCATAAATGCATGTGTTAAAGTTTCTAACTAATGTGTGTAGGAATCTGATTTTCTACCTGCAACATTAGTTCTCCTACCTCTTTTCTCACTCCCTTTCCCACCTTCATAGAAAATTTCCCCCTTGTAGATAATTGCAAGAATTTTCCGTAGGGTCAGTGGAGTGCCCCTATTGGATCCTCACCAAAGGCCACCACAAAAATCCACACTTTCTCGTGCATGCATACATGACAACTGCACCAGGTTAAGTAGAGGGACTTAGATTCCTAGAGTGTTGGCAAGGAATTCACAAATTTTTCCACCCAAAAAATCCCTCGCCAACACTTTGCATGTCTCAAAATGGAATGTCATGCTCTGGTTTGGTGGGAAACCCATCTAGCCACTTCTAAAAAGAAGAAACGTCCTATTGTCAAGACTTGGAAGGGTTGTAAAGATTTGATTAGAGCTAACT
The DNA here is from genome assembly GCA_018340775.1 of Taxus wallichiana var. yunnanensis. NCBI lineage: Eukaryota > Viridiplantae > Streptophyta > Pinopsida > Cupressales > Taxaceae > Taxus > Taxus wallichiana. The sequence continues at coordinate 683,480,110 of CM031243.1, forward strand.
TCTATCCTATTGGCCATAAGACTAACATGATCGGTAAGTGGTAGTACTTTAGGCAGGGTAGTGGTCAAAGCGTGCAAGACTACACAACAGAATTTTGGACACAAGCCACGTTGCTTAATATGGACTTGGAGGATGAGGACATTCTGACCAAGTATTTTAGGAGGACTTCACACTCACCTTCGGAGGAAGGTAATCTCCATGAAGCCCAATGATCTCAATGAAGCTTGTATACAAGCATACTACATGATGATGACGAGAAGAAGTAAGGAGAAACAAATCCAAAAGAAGACCAATCAACATATTAACATGAAAAAGAACAGGGAAGACAAGTAGCAAAGGTAAATGGAAAGGTAAACATGAAACTACCGCTTTTATTACTTGTAAATATCCTAAGAATTTTGAAAGGCTTGTGATATAAATGGACATACGATGCCACATGTTGGAAGTTACATTTGGAATTACACCCTAAAATACCAAACCAAGGATTTCAAGAAATCCATGGCCTTTGTGAAGACGAAGGAGAGCTGGAGATTAAAGATGATTCAAATGTAGATGAAAGGTGGGATACACGACCACTAATATGCACGGGGAGCAGAAGAAGAAGAGATGAGTAAGTTTTTTCAAATTAGAATCCAAATCAAGGAGACTAAGGTGAACGCTTTAGTAGATTCTTGTTCTCGATTAAATTGGCTTTTTGATGTGGTTGTAGAACATCTTGGTCTAGAGACTTACGCGCATCCACATCCATACCCATTGGGATGGGTGAAGAGGGGTGTAGAAATACAAGTTACAAGAAAGTGTAAGTTTCAATTTGGGATAAATACCCAATATATTGATGTATTAGAGGTTGATATCATTCCACTTGATACATTTTATGTTGTCTTCAGAAGTCCTTACTTGTAGACGTTAGGGATGTTGTGTTCACAAGGAGGGAGAACCGGTATAGATGGGTCAAGGATGGAGTCAGTTTCAACATCTAGGCACACCAGAGAAAATCAAAGAAGGCTATGGTAAGTGCCAACCAAGCACCAAGAATTATTTAGGAAAATCATCGTTTTGTTTACTTTCATTGGAAGAAAAGTAAAATGGATGTGAGAGCACGGATATTTCTGACCAAAGGATGGAGAATTTGGATAGCGCTTGTCAGTTTTTGCAGAAGAAGCCACCACATGAACTGCCCATTCAATGAGAAAAACAAACTTGATATGCGATCATAGTATCTACCTATTGATTCACCTTTGGACTCGACGGTGGGACAACAAGGAGAAGAGGAGATACAAGGAATAATGGTGACTATAACAACAACGCACATGGAGAGGATTCGGCTAATCCATCTCAAGAGACAAAGACAAACAAGGACTAAACCACTACATTATGGGACCTTTGCCATACTTGAGCAAGTTGGAAAAGAAACCTTCAGGCCATACTTCATGCAGATGCATGCGATAGCAAGTTGCAAGAGCTTGCACCTACTAAAGCCATATATGCATGACAAATAAGGAAACATACAAAATTTGCCTTCCAAAGAGGATTATACTTGAGACAAACCAGAGGAGGATGTAGCAATCAAGTAAAAACTAGAAATCTACGGGAGTCTTGGCGGAGTTAGATGAGAGAAGACACAAGCGCAGAGACCAGTAGTACTCGAAGGAGCAAGAGAGGGAGTTGATTCCTCTACCACTCCCCCACTAAGCTTTTGTGGGACCAAAATCCTCCTAAGTAGGGGAGGTATGATCCATAGGGATCCAGAAAAACACACCACTTCATCAGTTCCATCAGCACCAAGAAGGAGAATTGAAGAAAATGAAGAAAAATGAGGTAAACAAAGGTTCTGGATAGAACCGCCGCTCTATGCAGAGTGGTGGTTGAAGAGCCGCCTTGCAGGCGACGATCCTAAAGCGTCGGTCACATAGGGTGGCATCCTTACACTTTCAAACAAAAAGAGAAATGAAGCGCGAATGGACGTAAATTTGAATTGTTTGACCTTGTCTCTTCCCTACCTCAACCTTTCCCATTCTCTAGTACAGGAGCACTTGGGAGAGGCTATAAATTCATGGTTGGAGCAAGAGAATGGGTATTCAGATATCCAAAGGGATCAAAGAGCAAAGGTTTAAGCTTAATGAGAGCTAGTGACCAAGATCTTGATCTTTGGAGTGGAATTATAGGAGTAAGGTGTAGAAACAAAGCAATCAAACATAGGAAGGGAGAGGTTTACATTGTTGTCTCCATTTTCTACTTCTTGTAATATGTAATTGTCTATATTTGACCAATAAAAGTGGGAAGAAAGATCATTTTTCCCTTCCCTACTAGTTTTCCTCCATTGGAGGTTTCAAGATAAAATTGTTGGTGTTTGGAGTTGAATTTGTTTCTCTTCTCTGCAATTTCCTTTCTATAGCACTAGATAATCAATCACTAAATCTCTAATTTTCAAACAAATATGTCATTTTCCAAAGTTGAAAGTAGAACAACATAATTGTGTGATTTCATAGAGTTCCAAAGTAGAAGTTTACAAATCATTATGTGAGTTTATAAAGGGAATATAAGAAAAAACAAGCTACATGACGGCTATAAAATGGAGATTTTGCAAGTTTAAGATTTTTGATGAGTTTTGCCAAGGAAATATAGGTAAATTTTGACAACGTAACGACCATAAATGGTAATTTTCCTAGTTTTGAATGTTATAAATTTTCTAAGGTAAACTAGGAAATTCCTAGAGCTATAATGACTACAAATGGTCATTTTCCTAATTTTGGATGTTATAAATTTCCTAAGGTAAACTAGGAAATTTCGGCATCGTAACAACTACAAATGGTTGTTTTCCTAATTTTGGATGTTGTAAATTTTCTAAGGTAAACTAGTAATTTTTGGTAGCATAACACCACAATTTTAATAAGTAACTAGTTTTGGAAAACAAGTTTAAGTGTGAAGGTCAAAATGGTTGGTCAAAATTTGGTAGAGTTTTGGGTTGTTACTTTTGATAAATGAGGCCAAAATTTGGATGAATAATATGGTTTTGATGAAAAACACATGGTTTAACTTGAAAAAGTTTCACCTTGTTTTCTTATAAGTCGGTGAGTGCATCTTTCATGGATTGCCATTCTTGGTCAAATAATTTTTCGTATGCGAAGGCATGGAAGGTTTATGACTACATTCAATTTAGAGGCTTCGCCTCCATGGTTCTATATATAACATGATTCATATGTCACTTTAAGTTTGTCCACTACTATTTTCTTGTAAGTTAGTGAGCACATCTTTCATGGATTACCATTACTCATCAAATAATTTGACACGCATAGGCAAGAGAGAAGGTACACGAGTACGGGTTGTTACTTTTGATAAATGAGGCAAAAATTTGGATGAAGAATATGGTTTTAATGAAAAATGTGTGGTTTAACTTGGATAGAGTTTCACCTTGTTTTCTTATAAGTCGGTGAGAGCATATTTCATGGATTGTCAATCCTGGTCAAATAACTTACCATTTTGGGTTGTTATTTTTGATAAATGAGGCCAAAATTTGGATGAAGTATATGATTTTTATGGAAAAAACATGGTTGAAATCGAACATAGTTTCGCCATCTTTCATGGATTGTCATCCATGGTCAAATAATTTGTCATTTCGGGTTGTTACTTTTGATAAATGAGGCCAAATTTTGGATGAAGAATATCGTTTTGATAAAAAAATACATGGTTTAACTTAGTCATAGTTTTGCCTTGTTTTCTTGTAAGCAATGAGAACATCATCCATAGATTTCCATTCCTAGTCAAATAATTTATTGTTTGAGTTGTTACTTTTGATAAATGAGACCAAAATTTGGACGAAGAATATGATTTTGATGAAAAACACATGGTTTAACTCGGATAAAGTTTTTCCTTGTTTTATTGTAAGTCAATGAGCACATCTTTCATGGATTTCCATTATTGGTTAAATAATTTTATGTGCGAAGGCATGAAAGGTATGTGAGTATGGATCGATTTAGAGGCTTCGCCTCCACGACTCTCTATATAATGTGTTTCATATGTCAATTTCAGTTTGTACACTATTGTTTTCTTATAAGCCAATGAGCGCATATTTCATGGATTTCATTACTGGTCAAATAATTTGTTGTGCGAAAGCGTGGAAGGTGTGTGAGTATGGTTCAATTTTGAGGCTTTGCCTCCATGGTTCTTCGTATAATGTGTTTCATATGTCACTTTGGGTTTCTCCGTATGAGTGGCCTTATGTTTGTCCATGTGGACGTGGGAAGCTAACCTCATCAATTGACGAATAAGTGCTTGTAGTTGTTTTTGAACTGTCACGTCTTCGATCGCATGGTGTAGGTAGGGGTTCCTCACCTTTCGTTCTAGTTTCATGATTTATTTTGACAAACGGTATGCAGTTTCCAATTTTAGTCTTGTTGGAATGTATGTTTGTAGTGGATTCATCATTAGGACCTTCAAGATTTCTTGATGTAGAGGTATGTCACGGGTCTAAGATGTCTTCAAAATTTCAAAAGGGTTGATCAAATTTTGATAGAGTTTTGGGTTGTTACTTTTGATAACTCGAGGCCAAAATTTGGACGGACGAATATGGTTTTGATGAAAAACACATTATTTGTGAAAAATAGCGACAATTAACTATTTTTGTAGAGATAATTGATAATTTTTAAAAATCATATCCCCTTATGTGCTTCACCCTTTTAGGGTAACTCCTACTCCAACATCCATGAACAAATTGATTCAATCATATTAAAGTAACAAAAAATACTAACGCTACCACGACCATCAATATGTGAAGTACAAAAATGTGTGGCATATGATGAAATGCATTTCATGGTAGTTTGCAACAACTAACATGATTCCTTAAATTCCTACAAATAAATAAAATCTAAAGCGTATAACTACGATAAGTGGATCACACATAGATTTTTGTAAGAATGCTACGAGACCTCTTACATTCCAAGATATAAAATTCACGAGAAAAATTCTTCTATATTAAGTTCCTCCTATCCATCATCAAAATTTACGTCTTAACGTAGAGCAGAAAAATTATTAGTAAAAATGAAAGCTAGTTTAGCAAAAATATATTTGTTGAGAAAAAAACAACATTTATTTGCATTATCTCTTAGTGGTGACTCATTGTCACGGTGAGATGGGCTATGTGAGCATTGAGAGGCTAAAACAAACACTAATGAAGTTCAAACATTGGAGATGATCTTTACATCAAGCTATCTTAAGAGAATTAGACCTAAGGGATGACCAAAGGGTTTTGAGATTGGGGGATTGAGATGGGAATGGGGACAATATTCTCAAATTTACAACAATGCTAAGGTTTTCCATTAGGGATCACACCAATTGATTTAGGCTTTCAACTCCCAATGAAAGAGTTTTTTGTCAGCCATTGTAGCGAATCATCATTCGTTTCTATCACTTTGTTTATTTTTCGATAGGTGTTTGTCCCACAATTGACTTAAAATGAGCCATGAGGGGATAGTCAAGTATCCTACGATTAAGGGATCGATAGTGAAATTATGTATTTGGAAGGTTAATGTAGGATACCTTTTCCATGAAGTGTTCAATTCTAACCTAGATATCGATAGACTCTTTTAATCCTTTTGTAAGGTTAACCTCAACACAAACCCATTATTTTGACCGAGTAGACTATAAATGATCAACTTTTTAACATATCACTCATAAATGGGTTTGATTATATTATGTATGAAATGCTAGAGAGGAATCGGGAGGCCATGCAAATCGACCCCAACATGGACTTTGAGGGACACTTCCTGATGACTCTAAATGCCTAGGTCTAATGAAACAAAATCATCGAGTCATTTGTAAGAGATAACATCTCGCCGCGATCAAAGATTACACTTGCAAAGGGATCCTTAAAGAAAAACAAGGAAAAAACCTCAATGAGCTTTTAAACCCCTATGATATAGATCTGCTTAGACTCCCATTGATGTTTTATCCAAGTCCGAGAGATGGTCCTTTAAGGGGATGTGACAAACATAATAAGCAATTAGCCATTTATTTTCATACCATTCAAACATTGGTTCAAAAGATTCAACATTTAACATAACATGAACAAGTTGAGGAGTTAGAGACTCATTACCTAGTCATAGGCCTTTGGGATAATTTTTTGAGCTCACTTAAGTGCCATTCTCTTTGCCATCTACAAGCAAAGTTATGTCAGCAGGTTCAAGGCCATATTTATAGACCTAAACCACCTAAAGGGACATGTTAGTGTCAAATTTTATGTGAGGAGGGCTTAAAATCTGCAATGAAGGTCTTTGCAAGCAATAAGGTTTGACAAAACAACAAGACGAAAGACAAAAATACAAAACCATAGAAGAGCCAAGTTATAGCTCATGATTTCTACCTCACATTTCCGAAACATCTATTTCAAATAAATAAATGAAAGAAATATTTCAATAATGTCCACAAGACCAAACATTCTATGGGACCAAAAGCAACAAAGGTGCTCAACATGTAAATACACACTTGAGCCTAAGATTATTCCTTCAAGTGTGAATCGTATGCCATGAATCAATAAGAAACAAGAACTTAAAAGTGAAAGATGGGACCACACACACAACTTGAATATATGTTAAAGAAAATGATGTCACAAGTTTTGAGTAGGTGACACCCAATGAACATCGTTTATGTTGGCCAATTACATTCCATTGAGTTCTTACCTCACCCACCATGAGAATCTCCCTACATGCACACATAATTCAACTCCCCAACACGTGTAATGTAATGGTCACATTCAATTTGCATGTGATCCTTTTTACCCAAGGATTTTACTAACACTCGAAAAGAAAAAGGAAAATTATGACAACCTTGCTCTTATTCATCTACGGTAAAATCTAATTTTGTTACTTTTACATACCCAACAAGAGGGTTCGTCGAGAACTCGGCACATGCATTGTGGGTAAGTATGATTATATAGATTAATATAGTCTTAAGCTACCACCATCAAGCCTTTATGAATTAAAATGAGGGTTGATGCTTCTATCATAAATCATTTCCCATTAGGTTGGGTATATGTGTATTTTGAATATTTCCTCGAGTGTACCATCATGAGCTTTCAATGTTGGATATATAATTAGATATGAATAAATGAATGAATGAAAGATTTTAATGACATCTATGAGACCAAAAGCTGCGACTTCAAGATGAATTAAAACTCTTTTCAATATCATATCTTCTACTGTGAATTCTAAGCACCAAACCTGCGATCTTTTCAAGTTTTGTTTCTTTGAATAACTCATTTAATCTGTCCACCTTCAAGTCATTTTCATACTCGGATATGAATATCATCATAAGCTAAACACTCCATGATGAAGTGCCATTCTGTCTCAACCACCCTTTTGTTGTAGAAAAGACAAGTTCTCCTTTCCCAATCCTCTTTGGGTATAGTCTATGTCTAGGTTTCACATCGAAGGTGATGCAATCCGGTCCTCATTTGAGCCATTAAAATCCTTGCTTTACCCTTGATAGCCCAAGATAAGATTTTTCATCATGTTCTCAAGTGGGGTTAAATTCTTTGATGTAATATGCTTTCTTACGACCAATTTGCCCTGTTCACATGACAGTCCTAAAATTTTCTATCACAAAGTTTTTTATTTCCCTCACGTTGTTAGGACATTCACGAAAGTTGATGCCCCATTTCTTCATCCATTTGTTGTTCTGTTTCATCCAAGTTTTCTTTCTACACTCTAATTTTTCCTCCACAACCATTTTGGGCCAACGGTGATTATTCATGATTTTAACCTTTTTTAGATAATTTAGCAACCGAGTTATTCTTTGATGTTTACATCGGGAAAGTACCCGCTTCAACCAACATGATATCATAAGGGATTGTTGATTTGACTTTAAGAGTGCTTGTGATTAAATGTTTCTAGATTCTTTCTAATTGTCTCCATCCATAATTTGACATGCTACTTCCCCATACTTCGCAACCATAAAGAGCCACCGGGTGACCAACAATCCAAAAAGACTTTTCTTAGTTTTCCAATCCCAAAGTTCAGCAATCCTACACCTATTTTGAAGTAGGTAAGATGTTTTCCAACCCCCTAAATCCTTTTGTTCTACAACCTAACTAAACTTTTGTACAAATCAATCCCATAATAGTTTCAATTTCCAACCTCTCCCTCAAAAAGAAAGTTAATTTGTTTCTCAATTCTTTTTAAAGAAAAAACATTACTTTGGGATTTTGTAATTTCCATCGACCACAGGGGCCAAATTTGAAGTCACAATGCCCTTCAAACGTCTTTTAGCTTGTCATAGAAGGGTGATTAAAATTTTACACTTCAAAAAAATTGAAATTTAAAATTACACTTCAATACTAAAAGGCATTAAATATTATAAATTTTCATTAGAAGGGCTTACTAAAAAAATAACTTTTCATGTAAATTGTATGCTAAGTTAATTTTTATAATTTGTTAAATTGATTTTAATAAATAAAATATTAAATAATAATTAGAGCAACAAACTTCATGCTTGTTAGCTTTCTATTTTCTATATTAAAAAAATCTTCACTCACTTCAAAAAAATCATTCACAAAATCACTAGGAAAAAGGATAAATATCTAGAAAATAAACAATTATTTTGCTCTTTCTATTTTCAAAAAGCTAAAGTTAAAATTTGAATTCCCTTATTTATTTTGTAAACTAGTCATTTAAATTATTTATCTTGATTTTTAATTTAAATGAATTTTAAAATTATTATTCGATGTTATATATTTAATAATTTTGACATTTTTTATATTTATTTTATTTAAATTAATCTTTGGGAAACTAACCTCTTTTATTTTTTTATTGAATGGTAATGTGTTATTTTATCTGTCATTTACGAAGGGTAAAGCTTAAACTAGCTTGCCAAATTAAAATATGGGGTGCCCTTCAAATTTGATCACTGATCCCGACTCTTCTAATGCACAAGTTTCTTTAAAAAACGTAATCCATTTTAAAAACAAGCAGACCAGAAGGGGAAGAACGCACGAAAGAATGCATTAAATCTTCATTTATTGTCACCTCTATTATTTCTATTAAAGGGCGTTGGAAGCATGGATGAATCTCAGAGCACTAAAGGCCAACAGCTGTTGACAGGTCTAGCAGGGGCAGGGTCTCCATGCATGCTGAAGTTTTTGACAGTTACTGGACCATCATCAATGAATGCAGGGCCACATTTGGCACACCTAGATAACATTCCTATTCCCATGCACCCAACAGCATTATGGAACAGAAGAAATCCATAAAAATGAAGTGGGTCTGCATATTGATTTTCCTATTCATTAGCATGTGGGCACTGGCCAATTACCATTTTCTTGGTATGTATTATATGGTTTGTGTTACTTTTTTAAGTTATCAGTGTCTAGGTGGTAGTCTGATATTTCTTTTTGAATTGCTGATATTGGGGTGTGAAGCTTCTGCTTCCATGATCGGTTTTTAATCTGTGAGATTCTTGTGATTTGTGCAGACCATGAAGAGCTTAGTTGCAGCAGCAGCAGTTTGGGGTGTGGCCTCGGAGCAATGGTAATGGTTTCAGATTATTTATACCTTTGTTTGTATGTTGCTTGACTGCATGGTTTATATCAAGTTTTTCAATGTGGGATTCTAAATTAAAAACCGATTTTTTAGTGTTCCTATAAATTTTGGGGACAAAGAACCTTGAATGGTCTATGTTTAGTGATACCCTTGTTTGATTTTCCATGAATTTTTTTCACATAAATACAGAGGTGAAAAAAATACAGCAACGCTAGGGAAAGAGCAAAAACATTTAGCAGTCTTATAATTTTTCATTTCCTTTTCCAAATTTGCACATGTCTTAGAAATTTACAATTTCAAACTTGTGGGTGATTTACAGATGCCCTGAAATCATGAAAGGTCGCCATTGAGATTTATTTGCATGCTTCAGTAGAACTTGTTTGCCAGTCCATATCATCTTATTTAATTCTCCACCTTTTTATGTTTTTCTTTGAAACTAGAGTTTTCTTACTCAAAAGGAGTTAGCATGCAGAACACACATGGTCCAACGGACTGGTCTGATAAAAGCTACGGCATTAAACCAACTATTAGCCTGATGACTTACTAAAAATAGGATTTCTGTTAAGCAGTGAGCATATTATCTAATCGATTTATTTGCATTCAAAAGGTACATGGGTTGTTTTTCCCAGCCTTCAATAACATCTGTACATGGTTTTACTTTGATTTAGGATCTTCAGAGGCGTGATGCCTTTCAAAGTGGTTTAGGTTTTTTATAGAAACTTGGCGACATCAGAAGCATATTTTAGTGTGAAGCTTCCACGGTTGATGGGATATCGTCAACCTGTATGATTTTGTTGCATCTACATGATTTTATTCTAAATGCTTGTGGAAATGAGGGTTTGTTCTTATGAATGGTTTGAGAAAATATTGTAGAACCTTAGCTAGTCTAGAAGCAGACTTTAAGGTGCAAGGCCTTTGGTTGATATGTTGGACGTAGTATCCTGGCTCTCTGTGATTATCATTTTTGTTTCCTTTCGGCAAGTGTGTTGATGTTGCCCTGTTTCCTTCACAACATCAGTGGTACACAATCTATTTGCATGTTTATGTTCTGCAATTTGTTGTTAGATATCCTAAACCGGGATAAAATTTTCTTCATTGCACTTCATGTGCATCAGATCAATGACCATGTCATGTATTGGAGGTTGGGAAGGTAACCTTAAAGTTATCTTGAGCCATCTATCTAATATGTGTGAGGTGCACTAAATACAACTTTTTTCCTTCCAGTGATGGATGCATGTTCCCTTCCTAGGATGAATACAGGTTAGTTAACTGTAAATTCTCCATTAAGCTGCAAGGATCACACTCTTGGTCAGTTGTCATATATAACATAACCGTTCTAAATTCTTCTAATAGGTAAGTTGGTTATCTTCTGCCCCAGCATATTTCATCCATCAGGGAAATTTTTGTACTCGTTGTGAGTTTCTTAGTTTTTTTGCCATGCTTATTGTTCACGCTTTTTTAATTTTCTTTCTGCAATTGCATGAGAACAGGAGGAATTTGATACCAGGAATGAGGGAAATATGAGGAGGAGAGCAAACAGGAGGATCCTTGATAATTCTGGCAGAAAAGGTGAAGATGTATCGGGTTTAATTTCTGAAGAATCTGTTAAGAGTGATTATGCTATTTCTGACCCCCACCTGCTACGAAGAAACCAAGCAATAAACCTGTGCAATATAGGATTTTCAGTCATGCTCCAGTTGCTAGCCCTCCTCTAGAGCATATATGAGACATTTTGACATAAAACATGCTATATTAACTTATTGGATTCATTTTCTTGCTATTACTAGAAATGTATGGAGAGGTGAGTGCACAATACATTGCATCTGGAGATTAGAATCCTCAGTGATGTACAGAACTTGAATGGTCTCATTTCCCCCTGCAGATATATCTGTTGTAATAATCTGACATGATCACAGGCATTTTCTGTTGAAAGGCACTTGTTGTAGCAGTATTCTCCCAAAATACAATCTGGAATCCAGATAATTGGGGGATTAACTGGATTGGTAGATAATACAACTTGTTTCAGCATAGAAAGAACTAAAAAAGTTATTGATCATTGATAGTTTTCACAAATGGATAACAGTTATCAGTAGTTCGCAGTGGTGTTCATGCAACTTTACAGCCACTAGAATTGCCTCTGGATGGAAATTTTTGTTTTGAGTTTCAATTATATACAAAAAGGCTACATGATTTAATGCAAGTGAAACATGTTCTGCCAAGTTGATCTAATGTATCCCTGGGAATAAATGCAGCCAGTGAGGGCCATATGATAGAGAAGCCTATTTTCAAGATAGATGGTTAAAATTTAAATCTGAGAAAAGTAGTGATTTCTTAATTCAGAGATATTTAAATGGAAGAAACATCCATCTCAGTACAAAACGAATGGCTCTGTTTACTTTTTCTTGTCATCCTCTAAAGGACTTGAGAATATTGTTACCATCCAAAATAGCCAGAGGATACATCACACACAGGCCCCTGAGTGGACGCATGCATAAAACACATGTGTCCACAGACACACAAGACTGCTAGAGAGAGACGCACACATTATATTGGTATCACATATTACTAAAATAAGTCAATGGAAACCGAAAGTAAACCAGTAAAACTAAAAATAACACAGGGGAGTAGAAGGAGCTTTAAGAAGAAACCACAAGCTAAAGATACTTTAAAAGCGCAAGAATACAAATTTCAGCTAACAAGGGGAGGTAAACCCAAGGGAAGACCCTGAGTAAGCATGTTTTCTTGAATATACACACACAAACACCCCATGAAAACTTGAACATAAGTTGAAGATTTTCATACAGACTTAAGTGACAAAAGTCAGGGGAGCTATTTATTTAGTGGGTGTCAAGTATGGAGATAGCTGTAGATCTCACAAAAATATACTGTGAACTATATTCATCTGTGTAAGCAATCAAAGTTAAAGCATAAATTGAAGATGTATGCATAATTGACAATGTCTTGCCTTTTTAAAAGACACAATAAATTGGAAAAATTAACACTGCATTATACACAATGGAAATCCACATTATACAAGAATTTGATATGTTTACCATCACAGAACATGCAATAACCAGAATACACGGGTGCATATTCCAAGAAAAAGGTTTAGCATTTCACTAACATGGTACCATATGTACTGGGAAATTCTACTCTGTCTAGTGCAATGGACTACTACATTCCCTTATTAGTTTTAAAACATACAGCAAGGCGTATAATGGAGAAGGCATTGGCAAACTGTTCGTGAAACTTGAGTAGAAACTGTGGGAAGAGAATACCAACAACTGGTATTAGCCTCATCAGATATGGGATTATGACAAGGCTGGGTTGCAAACCACGTGATGAAAGTGATGCAGCAAAAGGATGCATAACTGTTCCTAACATTTTTGTCTAAGTAGAGAATAGGTTAGAATTCGTTATTGTCTCAATATGTATGTACCCGATTTTAACTTTTATAGGAGCAGAGAGTGGTAAAAAAATTACATCAAAGGATGTGAACCTTGTGTGCACAAGGCAGTACACCCAAGTGTTTGGATGTCTACAAAGTTGTTTATAAGTTGGCTATATTGTTCATGCATACCTGTGATCAGTGGGTTTAAAAAAAAAAAAACCAACAAAACTTTATATTAGATGGAAATCAAAAAATACATATTTGGCTGTGCCAAGCCTGAAAACTATTAGTCCAAGCTTGAGCATTATACAAAAGTAAAGCCGAAGAAATAATCATAACAAAGAATCAAGATTAAGAATATATCTGATGTCCTCTTGGAGCTTGTTGGACCACCATGTAGGAGGCAAGCCATAGCAAAGAAGATCCTTATTATCCAAGGCCCAGTTAGCCAAACCATCTGCAACTTTATTCCTTTCACGAGGAATGTGATTGAACTGAACTTCTTGAAATTTCTCCTACAATGTTTTTATCTTCCAAACCTCTTTAGCAATTCGCCAATTGGGAGAAGAACCAACACTATTTTCAGACAACAAATTCATAATGATTTGAGAGTCTGATTCAATTTGAATTTTTGCCACCCAATTTTTAAAGCCTCTTGCATGCCTTTATAAACTGCTTTCACCTCCGCAAGATTATTGGTAGTAATACCCAAATTCTCTGCAAAAAGGAACTGCACATCACCTTCCTTGTTTCTACCAATGCCTCCTATAACAACTCTTCCTGGATTTCCTCTGGAAGCTCCATCTGTATTCAGTTTTCCATAACCCAAAGTAGGGTTTTCCATTGACTTTCTCTTACAGTTTTCTTATTAATATGAAAACGGGCAAAGAAGCATCCCTAGGATCAAGAGATAACTGATTGCAAATATGCTCCATTCCGTAGAAAGAGTATGGGGCAAAGATATCATGTTTTTTTAATTGAAAGAATATCCGTGTTTTAGACTTTCAACTATATTGATTTTAGTTTTCTCCCAAACATAAGATCCGTCTTTTGTTGGAAAATTCTACTATTTCTTTCTTTCCAAATATTCCATAGGAGAAGAGAGATACCACTCCATAGCACCGGGAGAAGATTTTGTCCTTTAGGGAGAAGTCTCTGCCAATCTTTGAAAACCTGCTCAAGGGAACCAAAATTATTCCAGTGCAATTTAAACAAAGTAGAAAGATGTTGCCAAATTGGAATAACCCAAGGACAAAGGAAAAAAAAATGAGTAGAAGATTCTTCATCTTCTAAGCACAAAGCACATTTGAAAGGGCCATAAAATCCTTTCTTCATAAGATGGTCCCTGTTAAAACTCTTCTTTGAATAAGAAGCCAAACAAAAAAACTAACTTTAGGCCACATACCCGGCTGCCATAAGTGCTTAAAGAGAAACTGAAGAGGATGAGGATTATCTATCATCAAGGAGGCATAGCCAAGTGGACACTGTATAATTAACAGAAGGGTCTTGTCCCCATCCCAACTTGTCTGGAAATGGGGAAGAAGAAAGAGGACGAGCCTTCAACACATTATGCAACAAAATATGAGCATCATGCTCTATAGCAAGTGGTCATTCAGAAACCGGAATCCAATCTTTTCACTCTCCCAAGGATGAGTAGACGGTTTACCATAGTGGGCTACCTTAACCCAACCAATATCTTGCATTTGCTTCATAATAGGCTTGAACTGAGGAAATTGAAGGATGAGAGGGGGCTGTCCATCCCAAGAATCAGTCCAAAAATTAGCTAATTGCCCATTATTAACAATCCAGAAGAGTTGCCTTTTAATGATTTCCTCTCCCACTCTGATAAACATCAAGGTCAGGAGAACCTTAGTAGGAAGGGAAGATCTAATAATTTCCTCCGGGTTATTTTCAGCATACTTTGCTTTGAAAGCAGCACAAAGATCATTAGGATAAACAAATAACCTCCAATATAGTTTAGCAACTAAGGCTTTATTCTACTTAGGGGAAGATCTAAATCCCAAACCACCTTCCTTTTTTGGCTGGCAAAGAGTTTCCCATTTAACTAAGGACCATTTTTTCTTATCTTGAACTCCGCTCCATAAGAACTTCTGGCAAATAGAGTCCACTTGTTTCAAAATAGTTCCGGAATATTTAACACAAGAGGCAACATATATCGGCATAGCTTGAAGGACAAATTTGATCAGTGTCATCCTTCCTCCTGAAGAAAGCCATTTATTAGTCCATTTTTGTAATTTTAATTCAAACTTGTTGATTAACCAATGCCAAGGAACACCCAAATATTGTAAAGGAAGCACTCCCTTCTTAAAATGGAAGATATTCAGAATTTCTCGTCTTCTAGAACAATGAAAAAGAAAATACTAGATTTTCCTTGATTGATCAGCTGACCAGTGGCTACCGAAAAGGTATGAAGAACTTTATGGATTTGTTTAGCTTCCAAAGAGGTAGCTCTTCCAAGCATCATAGAATCATCAACAAATTGGAGGCAAGATAGTAGATGAATGTTTTTAGCCAGCTGAATTCCATGAATTTTTTTCTTGACAGGCTTTATTGACAAGTCTCCCTATACATTTTGCTAGAATAATGAATAAAAAAGGAGAAAACAATCTCCTTGCCAAATGCCTCTAGAAGCTCCAAAAAATTATGAAGGAGAGCCATTAACTAAAACAACAAAGGAAACAAAAGAGAAACATGCCTTTAACCATTGAATCCATTCCATAGAAAAACCGAATTGAGCCAAAACTCTGCAAAGGAAACCCCAATCCACTCTGTCATAAGCTTTGGATAAATCCAGTCTAATAAACATTGCTAGGTTTCTCTGAATGTCCATAAATGCAAAATTTCTTGAGCTAGCACAATCTCATCATGAATATGGCGACCAGGAACAAATCCACCTTGCTCAGGAGAAATAATCTTATGAAGAAGGGGTTTTAGTCTTTCCGCTATAACTTTGGTAATAATTTTATACAAGACATTACATAAGGCTATAGGACGGAAACTAGAGATATCCTCCACCTCATTAGCTTTAGGAATAAGAGCAATGAAAGTCTTATTTATCTCTTTAAGCATAGTTTTGGCCATCCTTACTTCCTCAACCACTTGTAAAAGGTCCCCTTTAATAATATCCCAAAAGGCTTGGAAAAACTCAATCGGGAAACCATCCGGACTAGGAGTTTTACCTCTCTTCATATTGAAGACAATACCTTGGAGCTCTTCTTCCGTAATAGGTTGAGTCAACTTTTCATTATCCTGTTGAGAAATACTGCTAGGTAATATGTTCAGAAGTTGCTGTTGTGAATCTAGATCCAAAGGTTGAGAGGTAAACTATTGAAAATACTGTTGAGCGACCTGCTGTCTCCGATGAATGAATAAACCTTTGTTCCGTCTCCTTTGGAAAGGGAGTGGATATAATTGTGGGCCCTCTTGGCTAACAAAGATTTATGGAAGAAAGTTGAATTTTATCTCCCTCATTTTGGATTTTTGCTTCCACATAATTTCTTCTCTAATATCCCATTCTTGTAATTCTGCTTTTAGGAGACATTCTTTTTTGAAAAGATCCAAAGAAAAACCGAATGTCGGTGAAGAACATTAATATCTTCCAACTGATCAAGAATCTTTGTTTTTTTCCTTAATATCTCCAAACTCATTCCAATTCCAAGCTTTTAGCTTGAATTTTAAGTAGGTCAATCTCTTGACAAACATAAACATTTGAGTTCCAAACCTGGGTTTTCCTTCCAACCACCATTGCTGAACATACTTAGCAATATCTTTATGACGAAGCCACATAAGCTGAAATCTAAAAGGGGCTTTGCATGGAGAAGTTCTACCAATTTCCAAGCATACCGACTAGTGATCGAACCACTATTATTGATAATCATTGTCTTAGGAGCACAACCCCTTAACCACCATTCTTCTGAGACTAGAAAAGCGATCCAATCTTTCCAAGATACAATCGACCCTGCCTTCTATTAGACCATGTCATCATACCATTAGCAGTAGGCACATCCACCAAATGATGAGTCTGAATGAATTGAGTCATGACAATCGAACTAGCATCTATATGGGGATTACCACCTTGTTTCTCTTGGATATTCAAGATAGTATTAAAATCCCCACCTAAAATAACAGGCAACTGAGGAAAAGATTGGATAATAGAGGTCATACTGCCATTGTTGTCTTTTGTCTTCCATAACAAGAGCATAAACATTAAAAAATAAGAACTCCTGGTCTTCCATTTTAGAATAGGCATGCAAACATAATGCACCCTTAATTGCACAGGAATTTAAGACAATAATCATTCTTGGGTCCCAAAGAGAGTTTATAGAAAGGTGTTTAGTTTTAGGCCAAATGTTTAACATGGACATAAGATCAATGGAGGCTTTGGTTTCTTGGATACAAACCATCGTGGGATGATCAATATTAATCATTCTTCTAAGTTCTTGAACTTTTGAAGGAGATCCCTTCAAACCCCTTATATTCCAAGTGATCACTTTCATTGAGAAGAGCTTTGGAAAAATTGGGACAAGTCCCGAGCTATTCCCGAATTACTCATCTTTTGACCCTCTTGCTGAAGTTTAACTTGATTTGACTTTCTCCCACCTTCATATTGGTATCCATTTTAAATTTCTTGTTTTTTCTTGATCCATGCCTAAAGAAGACTCTATTTGATGTGACACATTAGAATCTCTAACAAGAGCTTTTTCCATTCCTTCCATCTCTTTTGTTTGCTGATTATGTTCTTGAAATTGCTCATGGAATTTGTTTTTACGTTGGTAGCTTTTTACCATGTTTTCACTTACATTCTTATTAGGTTGTGCTTGAAAAATAATCATCTGATTTTGACCTCCGACATCCGGTTGAACTTGAGCTGCTTGTTGCTTATCCATCTGTGTTTCGGCACTTGTGATTCCATAAGTACATCCGGTTCTTTTTCCTCTTGTTCTGTAGGCTAGCAAATCTATTATTATTACTAGTTTTAACTTGTTCCTTGCCATTCTTTTTTGCCGTTTGTTTCTTCTTTGGAATAATAAAATCATCTTTGGTCGCTTTTCTTTCTTGCTGCTGTTCGAAACTTTATGCTTGCAGTCTCTTACTAGATGCCCATATTCATGGCATAAACGACATCTAAAGGGAATGTTTTCATAGTCCAAAACTTGGTCCC
Source organism: Taxus wallichiana var. yunnanensis (assembly GCA_018340775.1). Taxonomy (NCBI): domain Eukaryota; kingdom Viridiplantae; phylum Streptophyta; class Pinopsida; order Cupressales; family Taxaceae; genus Taxus; species Taxus wallichiana. The sequence goes on from CM031243.1 coordinate 683,498,213, forward strand.
ACTTGTCCTCTATGACTAAAGATATTTTTGTAGGCAATGGTTTATTAAGGTCCATCAAAACACAAATCCTTGCATATATCATCTGTTTCAACCAGTAGAGAAGCATCAGCAGTCATCATAAAAGTACCCAACGTGTTGCCAATTGCCATGAAAACATTTTGATTCCAATACTCAGCTGGAAGCCCAAAAAGTCTTACCCATATAGGGGCTACCAAGGGGAGTTCTTCGTCCGGTTTAAACATGGGGTGCCAAGGTTTCATGAATAACCCCGCCCTTCCCAAGAACCATGGTCCACCTTGAAAAATGAGTTCACGATCGGAGGCTGAAGCAAAGAAGATCAAGAAATATCCATTAGGATAAACAGAAACTGAGTACTCACCTTTTGTGTTCCATACTTTTTAGCCCACTCCTTGAAGACCCCTCAATGAAGGGTGAAACCAAGAAATCGAACAATCAGGCCTCGGTTTTCCAACTCATTGATGCTACCTTGTACATCAGTCTTTTGAAGTTGAATAACTGGTGTTCCATCCGCTGCTAGCATGCATCCCTTCTCATTCTTCCTAGGATCCAGCTTGGGCATCCTCAAGGGAAATTTCTAGAGATTTCTTCCATTTATATTATTCTTCGAAGAACCACGAAGGGCTTCTTTAAATGAGACATTGAAACCATCCGTAACGCCGCATCAGTCTTCTTCACATTAGCCATTTCTGCTCGGGACGAGGTTGGAAAGACAGGAAATAGATGAAAGACCCACTAGGAGGGACGAAACTCACTCACTTGTAAACCACCAGCTTAAATCAGCGTTCGAAAAGGGAAAAAACTAACCATCCTGAAGCGCAGAGGGAACAGGGATACAAACGCAACAGGGATGAAAAGGAAGCCAAAAACCCTCGCTAACGGGAGACAACGATTGAATATGACCCCTCTAGAATGACCACCAGGAACAAAAGAGTTAGAACAGCAAAGAAAAACAAGAAAGAACAAAGAAAAGCTAAAGAAAACAAAGATCGATGATCCTAGGAGATCACGATCGCCGACCATGGTTCCTACACAGTTCGACCATCATTGTGTCTTCCTTTAAGGTTTAACCCTCAGAATTGGGGCTTAATTTTTCTTCTCTGTTTACACGGGTATACAAATTACAGAAGCACTGCAAATGCAAATAGAGGTGCAGAAATGGCTTCACGAAAAACTTCTGATCAGTGGGTTTATTACCAGGTAAAAATCTTCCTCATTTTGATGGCCATGGTAACAATGCTGTATTAGGGACACTATTGAAGAGCTAATAGGGTTGGAAATTGACTTGATGACAGTACCCGTTCATGGTAGACACTGACTACAGTCCCTTGATGTGAGTGTTCTTGGAATTAAGATATGCTTCAAAGCAGAAAGGTTTTCATTGGATGTCAAAGAACCTCAGCGTTGAGGTGAACCCATGAGACCTAGCAGAACTGGCTATCAGAGCATTAGCAAAGATGATGGCACCAAATCGTACTAAGCTGGTTTTAAGAGGTGAGGAATTTGACTTCAAAACCTAGTTGCATCGGTCAGCTGACATGGAGCCAAGCTTTTGTCGGGTGCAAGTATCTGATATTCATGGTAGTTGAAAACAAATTAAGCAAAATTTGGTTGATGGTACAGAATGTGAGAACATCACAATTCATGAATTTTTCATCATGTTAAAGTATCGTGGTTTGAACATATATATGTTAAATATAGGCCATCACAATGTAGACAACACACAAGATTAAGGGTTGTCTATGCCATCAATGCTACAAAATGAAGACCAACTATCAATTGTTCATTAGCATGCAGTGTTAGGGATAATGTTCAAAACACAGCTGTGGATGCAACCACTGTAGAGGAATCCAATCAGGTTACGAATGGTGATTTAAATTAGATACCAAACAATCCAGGGGAGAGAAGGCCTGACAAGTTTTGAAGGCATTGAAGAAAGAATGTAATTGTCATATTAATATCCACAAACGACCAAAACAGATCAATGGGACTTGATGGTAGAGCCAGTTACATTAGTAAAGTACTAGGGTAAGGACCCAAGTACAAAAAGAGAAAAGGATAGCACATTTTGTGATTAGGGCATATAAATAACATAAAGTTCAAAGAGAGGAGATAAAAGAAAGGAACATCAAAAGTGAATTTCCAAGAAGCATAGAACAAAAATGGAAGGCGTAAAGGTTTCTTGGGAGAAAGAAAGATGCCAAAAGGAATATAAGAAACAAATCAGTGAATCAAAAATATGGAGGTCACTGAAGTTTTCTAGATCACCCAATTCCAAAGCATAGTCAATTGTTTGGGGATTGTGCTAAACACTCGAGCTCCTGGCTTTTGCCGTATATTCACCATCCATTAGACCAAACAGTATTTCACTATTTGCAAGTGTAGTTAGTCCGTGCGTCCCAACATAGCTGTGACAATCAATAAGTATAAAAAGTCCAATGCCATCAATTAATCATTGTACAAACAAATTTTCATCTGGATTCCAGCTAAAATGGTCATGGGTATAGGAAAGTAGGTAGAACATTTTTTTCGCTAAGTCAAATATTACAATGTTCAGGGATAGATTGATAATAGATTTTTGCTTGTCTAGTATGAGACACAAAATATAGCTCATTTTTGTGTTTAATTGTCTTCTTTATTCTATTTTTCAACTTTGTCTTTCAGGTTGTATTTGCTCTACCATGTGATTCCAGCCTATCCTACCACGATTTTCCAATGTAATTGATGCTTTCAAGGTTTAATGCAATTTGCCATGGTTTTTCAATTTCTACTCGATTTTAGTTTCATCCGCTGGTGTCCACTTTGTGAAGTGGACTAAAGTGAAACAAATATTGCACGAGCTTTCCTTCTTAATTTCAATGATAGACTGGTTTAGATCTAAAAGGTCTCATTCACTTAGTTCTTTTCAATGTACATTATACACAAAGTTAACCAGTTCTTTCAACGGGCATCATCCACAAAGTTAAGCACCCAAAAGTTAACAGATCAGTAAAAGTGAAAATATTTGCAGATGCAATCCATATAAAGATAATAGCAAATGCCCAAGTTTGTACATCTAGTTACCGATTAAATCTTGGGCTTGTAAGATGGTTTTTGTCTAGGCACGTAGTACCACCCAAACATATGGTGTCTATCTGTTCTGTCATATACATAAATCTTTGGCTGAACTGTTAACAAAGAACATGTGTTTGAAAATAACTGTTTGCAAAAAAATTATAATATATGTAGATTATATATGAATAGTTTGCAGGTGTGTATTTCGGTATACAAGAGAAATGCTCTGTCAACAAGTCAGTACTGAGAAGGAAAAATCTTTTCAAACACATTAGTTTACTCCAAACTGAAGGGAATTTCACATAACAAAACATATCAAACTCTGTGAAATAGATAATGTATGAATGCCAAGGGATAACTATTAGCAAATTTTGAAAACTGAAACAACTTCTAAAGCTTACATTTGTCATATATATGCATGGAGTGTAAATGTTGAGATTCACTTCAGGCATGTTGTTTGTCATGCAAATTCAATTTGAATTTTGTATTTGTGTTAGTTTCCCCTGGTGGCAAAGCAAGTTTTTGCTTTAAATATTCTTGGGTGAGTTTATGGAATGCCTTCAATTCTTTTGTTGGTAAGTTCTGACTAAGGTTATGGGGCATCTTTGATATCCTGAGAATTTGTAAAAGTTACACTTGAACAGATCCCATATTCATTACACCATCGCCTCCATCCATCGGCTGAAGTTTTGGCACACCTTGTCAACCTGACCATTCTCTTACTAGAATACAATTTGTTTTTAATGTAAAAAGAACGAAAACAATGTTATAATCAATTATTTATATTCCAACGTAAGGTTATAATAATTATTTTTATTCTTTAAAAATATTTTAATAACATAAAATAAAATTAATAAAAGAACATTGTATATTAATAATTTAGTTGCAAAATAAATAAAACTCAACTACTACATAAAATGACTAAGAAAACCCTGCCGATATTTACTACATAGCAATGAAAAGTAGAAAAAATCACATAAATTCTAGACTGCCCTGGGAAGTGATTCTCTTAGCACTACAAGTTGAACTCCAATTCAATCTACTTGTGAATTGCCACCAAATCGTCAATTTTGACATTTTCCTTTCCAAATAGAAGAAGCATTTTGAGGATGGCAATAGAATTTTGAGGAAGCCCCAGATCAATTTTAGTTCTTGGTCAGCTTCTACAGTATGTCATATATAGCCAGGACACATTCTGTAACGGAATTAATTTATTAAGATTAAGGAAACAATCTTTGGCAAATGGCAATGTGGCATCATGTTCCTTAATTCAAATAGATAGAAGACCTGGACTCTACAGATACGGCACAAGAATAAATGGCATGCAGGATCCACATATAAATGGAGGCATAATGGCAGTTATTTAAATCTTGAAATCAATGGTGCTTCACAATGGTTCTCCAGCTATCCACCGTGTATAAAATGCCAATGCTTCTGCAGGCTTGTACTCTGGAACTGTGTGTCCAGATCCCTGCAAATATAAAAATACGAATGAATCTAATGAACAAATGTGAAAGAAATTTGCATCATATTTGAGAGACATTAAGTCTGGTCCCAAAAGAAAAATTGTAGCGTTTTGCTTCTTTCTCTGACATTATCTGAAATAATAAAACAATTATAGTATCTATCAAAAAGAAAACACAGACAACCCACCTTTATGGTTGCAAAGGTCAAGTTGTGGGCATATCCTTGAGTATATCTGTGAATGTTTCAACAATTCAAAAAAGTGCACTATGAGAGTCAAATCCATGAATTCAATATGATTTCAGGCAGAAAGGCACCAACTCAAAAGTTACATACCCTGCAACTTGTCCATCCACAATCCAGGGGCGCCATTTATCAGTTGTTGTATAACCCAAGGACCTTGTCCAAGCCTCAGATCCAGTGAAAGGCACACACATATCGTGATCACCACTTCAATCATTTGTACAAATATGAAACAATAAACAAATTAGAAAGATTCTACCAATTTGTGTAGCCTTTCAAAAGTTTAGTAGTGCAATCTTCATAAAGAGTGGAGCTAATATTAGGAAAATTGGGTAGGCAATAACTTGGCAAGTAACCTAAAATATTGACAATGAAAAAAATGGTAAATGACAATAAAGTTGGGGAAATTTTTGGCAATTAAAATAACCTATGATAAAATCAGAGAACTATGAAGATATAATCACAATCATAATTAATTGCAAAAATTGTGATTAACCAGAAAATTTTGGCAGCAATGACTCTAATAAGATATTAAAATGATCTGTTGTGATACTGATTTCTGCCTTCTACCTAGGATTTTTTTAGTTGATTAAAGTATTCTATTAATAAATAGCAGAGGCCCAAAATTTTATGGATAACTGAGTTCAACTTTTTAGTATGTGTGAATTGCCATGAAATGCGAAATTGCAGATAAACTGTGGCTTAACGTAAGAGTCTTTAACAACAAGTCTGAGCAACCATAAGACATCAAAATCAGAGTAAGTACTATTCACAAAATAAATCAGAGTAACTCCTATTCACAAAATTACTGACAGAATAGATCTCTATGTAACATAGCTTGCACCTATTTTAAAAATTTGCAAGATAAGGCTAATCAATAATTTTAGACGAACAATTCCTACATGACCTCCACTTCATGTGAGATTTATCTTTTTCAAGTATGTATGGTAAAGGCATTAGTCATCAATTTAACAACAAATTGTAAAACAAAATATGTACAGAATAGCCAGAAAATGTAAGTTAGTTTGTAATAAAATGCAGATTGGAATACTGTTTATAACAGGCCATACAAACAAGAACAAAGCCTGAAATGCAACAAAAGTTTGTCAGCAAGTTTGAGTTGCAATACGGTTTAGAATAGGCAACTACAAACAAAGTCCAAAATACTTCAGATGCTTGTCAGAAAATTCAAGTTGCAATACAGCTAAGAATATACGACTACGAGCTATGTCAAAAATTAATCCTTAGGTGAACAATGAAAAATTGAAGCCGAAGTAAAAATCAACCTGTAAATCAATGCACGGTAACCTTTAGTTGTTAGATTTACATGGTAGTTGATCATACTTCCAGCATCATGATAGTAGTTAATACGGCCTGTACATAAATCCCAATCGCCACATATAGCCTTCTGTAAAGGGAATGCCTGTCAGTCAGCTACAAAAACAAAATTCTTGAGTAGCTTTGTGCACGACACTACAGGATCATCATAGTAAAAAGAATGTAGTAAAGCAGCCAACATCACAAAACTAAAACCATCTTTACATTCTTCTTGTAAGCAAATAAGTTCAAATCATAACAAACCAAGATGCTTTATCCTGTATACACTGTTTTTGAAAAGGCATAGCCTGAAATATATGTACAACCAAAAGGCAATGCAATAAAAGTACATTTTAATGACCTTAAAAACTACAATTCCTTAAAAAGTTATTATTGACAGAAACTTTTGAGCTTCTATAATGCCGTATAATACATCCAACAAGAGAATGATAGCTTGACTAACGCTATCTCCTAAAACATTTAGACAATTCACGGTTCAGTAACTAAATATTTGTTTTCTTCCAATTTGTGCCAACTTAAATATTTTCTATTGTATCTTTAAATAAATCTCCCTACCTAGTAATGTCATTCTTTAATGTAATCCACTTGTTAGCAACCCAAGTAAATGGTTAAAGAAACATATTGGATACTGGGATATATGTGAGACCATTTTGTTGGAATGTGTTGAGAGTTTTACATGCATAAAAGAAAGTAAAGAGTCCCGTACGATACAAAGAGTTGGGAGAAAGTGTGATATTATAGACTGTTGGTTATTATTTGAGAGTTGATTATAACAAATTGTGAATACATTGTGGTCACTCTTACAAATGCATCTTTGCTTATTTGTTTGCACATTCTTACTATCATTTACCTAATATTAAATATGCAGTGGCTGGAGCCTGGGACTTACTGTGGTCATGGAAGGAATTCTACCTTGGGACTATACCTGCAAAACTGCATACAAGATACCATTCTGTTAAAAGACTGTGAGGCATTAAACTTTGTCACATGCCCCGAGTTTCAAGACAAGCCTGACAAGGTAGTGAAACCACCTGACATGCTACCAAAATGATGAAAAGTAGTCATGATGACTAATGGCGAGATGATAGGACCATAAGAGTGGGGTCTCTTATAGAAAGTCCCTAAAATTGATTAAGCTTCAGGGTTGTAGGATACAACACCCCTACAAGTACGGTGCAGATATCTGCGTGCCAGATACGGATATGGATATGGTGTGGATTGAATACGGTTCGGATACCCTATCGAACTGTATCCAAATACAAACCCGTAACTAGGCCATATCAGATACAATTGGATATGGTATGTAGGCCAACTATAGCCTTATTTGATTTAAAAGTTAAAACAAAAACAACTCTACAAAACGCTAAAAAACTGCAAATGACCTGAAATAACGCATTTTAGTAGCAACAATTGTGGGCATGGACGTGAGTGTTGATTCACCCTTTTACTTCAAAGTTTCACATTGGCTCTACTCAACTTGCAATTCTTTTGATTTGTTTCTTTTGGCCTACTCTACTTCTTTTCTTTCATTTCGTCTATTTTCCATTGGCCTACGCAATGAAGATTTTGTTTTTATCCATTGAATATCCAATTTCCTACCTATCCTACGGCGCGGGAATATGTAATTTGCGTGTATTTTTAATATAATGTATAAATTTATTTATATTTATTATTTATATATTTTTAATTTATGATCTAGATTATTAAAATATTTTAAATGTTATATGTATGCCACATCCAACTGTATCCATCAAAACTAGCTGTATCCGTATCTGATATTATATCTGTATTCACATCTGCATATGTATCCATGCAACTCTAGTAAGCTTACATTCAAGACCAACACTGAAAGAGTGCTTTCTTAAATGAGGGATAACAGCAGCAGGCAATCTTCTAACATGAGTTTGCTTATCCACTTGTATAAAGCTGAAGCGGCTTTCAACCAATCAGTTTACTTTGTACACTATCCACCCAAAGAATTCCAGTCAGTTTATAGGATTCTCTCGGTAGCTATGCTCACAAGGAACTACCGCCGAAGAGTATGGCACTAACAGCAAATGTATGCTCTTGTTACAATCCAAGAAGCCAAAACCATAAGGGACATCATGAATATTAAAGGAAATCAGAGGATAATAATTACGCTGAAAGGTGTTCTCATTGGCGGAAAGCCCAACCCCTTTTGACAAGTGATAGAGGCATCAACGATCATGATCCATTGGTCGACGATGCACGGACAATCTCCTGCTGTACATGTGGCACACAATATTTGGAGACTTTTCATAGCTGATGATGGTGCGTCCTATGGTTTTGTCGGGGAGATTGACGATCAGTGAAGGCATTGGTCAGCGATGCACGGACAATCTCTTGCCATACACGTGGCACGCAATATCCGGGGACTTTTCATAGCTGATGATGGTGTGTCCTATGGTTGTGTCAGGGAGATCGACGATCAGTGAAGGCATTAAGTATGTTAAATTATGGACCGTGGATTTGAAGGTGAAGCCCTAGAAATGGGCAAACCCTAAGCGAATTCTCCTCTTGTTCTCTTGCAGACGGACATTCTATGGCTTCCCTTTTGAACCTCTTTCCTAATTAATTCCAAGAGCAGAGCAGAATTTATATACAACAAATATGTTTACAGGCGTGCCCTAGGGAAACCACCATTCAAACTCAGGTTAGAATGCCGCTTATTTGTTTGTAAGAGTTGTTTAATTATCGTTGGTTGTTTAGTGGAGCTCTCCATGAAGGTTGTCCCTCTTGCAAGATTAATTTAAGGTTTTTCTGTTTTTCTTGCAGGGTTTGTTTGGTGGATTGGGACGGCAAGGTGGAAGACTAGATTTTCTAATCTCCAACAACCACTATGTGTGACGGCGACAGCGTCTCCATCTTCGGAGGAAGCCATGTGTGGGTCGACCACTGCTCCATCTCCCCCTGTGCCGACGGCCTCATCCACCTCACGATGGCTTCCACCGCCATCACCATCTCCAACAACTAGTTCTCACACCATGATAAGGTGGTTCTGGGTCTGGGTCGCTCTCTTTTCTAACCCAAAGAAAACTCTTTCATTCCTGGTATATGTACTTAGCTAATCTGTATCACTTTCTTCTTCGCAGGCATTTATGCTTAGAAATGTTCATTCCTTGAGGAATACAAAGGACATGCGGACAATTTTATTTGAGGTTTTAGAATATTTAATAAAAATTCCTGCCACAACTATCACACCTCTCGACGCCAGCTTCACATTGGGATCGGATCGACCACAGTCTGCATCGGTTCGAGTTTGCAACGAATGTCACTCATGCATTAAAATTATTTTGCATTGACGAGTGTCGGTTAATGCATTTGAATCTGAAATAAAGTGCTTGTATTGTTATGCAAGGAAAATGACAGGTCTGAAAGGCCGTTTAGGATGCGTCGCTCTCCATGTTCTGCCCGGGTTTTGAAGAGCGCCTAACCTAGTTGGTGGGTTTGTTTGACACGGGTCTTTTTCCCATTCAACTTTATTTTTGTTGTTAAATACATGGAGAAACAAACAGTAGATACTTTTGAAGCTATACTGATTCATATGTTATTAAGGAATATCTATATCAAATTCCCTTAAAAACAAATCTAAAATGTGTCCTTACTCTGCAAACCCTAAATTTCCTACATTAAACTTATCATATTAAGAAAATATTGATAATGGCGTAGAGGATGAGGATAAATCTAAAATATCCTAAAATTTTAATATGTCGAAAGGCATTTGCATAAAGCGGAACACTCCACCCCATTTTTGCATTTACCTTTCGAGAATTTTTGGCTGAATTCATCGGTCGGGGTTTTCAAGCAAAAGTGGAGGCCACTGGTTGGCTCGCTTCTTGCTTACGCTCATTTGATCGTGGCAAAGGCGCGAGTAACGGTGGCGGAGGCGTGAAGTCCACAAACACTGGCCTCTGAGCGGGTGTATTCATTTGAATGGGTCTTGGCAATTGCACTGGGAACGAACTCAGGAGCTTGCGTATTAAGCTTGCTGAACGACAAGTTCTTTTCAAGAGAAATCGACGATGATGATGCCTCTATTGGGTTAGGATTTAAATTTTTGAAGCTTTTCGACAGGGCATCGTCTTCCTCATTTAGGGTTTTGTCTGAAAAAAATTCTCCATGGATTTCCTCAGGGGCAATGATTACATCACCTAATTGCGTTGTAAATGCATTGATGGTTTGCATGGATGCTTTGAGTTTCTCCTTGGACCCCATGCCTAGAATTCTCGTGCTTTTCCAGATGGAAAGAGCGATGAACCTGTAAAAAAAGATTTAGGGAAAGAGAATGAAGAGTGAGCAGTAAAGCAAATTACCTAAGCACTGTCGCATCCAAGGCTTGTTTAATGGCGAGCTCTAGGCGTTTGATTTTGAACATCCCAAATCCACCCCAAACCCGAGCATTCACATATTGTGGAAAGAGAAACGAAGAAGAAGATGTTCGAGGTGGAGCGGCGAGGCAGATAAAAAGAGGGCAAGAAAAAGGAGGAGAAAAGCATCAAAGTGATGCAAAGAAGAAAAACAAACAAGAAATTAAAGAAATCGTGTAGTTTCTCAAAGCGGTGATGCAAAGAAGAAAAACAAACCAGAAATTAAAGAAATCGTGTAGTTTCTCGGCAGTTATGCATATTGATAGCAATTGAGTAGCTTGAGGGGCCATGTATTTGTAATCTTGCATGAATCACACTTGGCTTAGAATAGTTGTGTGTTGATATGATTTTGGGTTTATCTATGTTTGAGTAGCTTATACTACTCTGCGTCATCACCAAACATGCAATCATTGAAGTCTTCATATGGTTATGTGACAAATATGCATTAGACCAACATCAATGTCTACATTTTGATTATATGGACGTATCCAAGCTAGCATTGGTTTCCTTACCTATCACCTCGAATCATGTGTAAAATCAATTCTGAACTCACCAACACGTTCACCTGAATCTGGAGTCAAATCTATTATTTTCCATCTTAGGTTGGTACCTCCATAGAAGCTCTAACTTGACAATGTAACCATATTTTGTTGTTACCGCTCTTAAATCTTTTATTTTTATAGACTTGCATTGTATGTGTTCATCTCGACATCAATTAATCAACCCATGTAAGAGGTCACATCTGTAATATACAAGTCCATTCACTGTGACTTGTTTTCATTCTAAATCTTGGTCGAAACATTATTTGTGATTTTTAATAGGTTTTAGTTTCATGTAAATTGGTGGTAGAAGTATAGTTTTTTTTTTTTGAAGCTTTTCGATAGGGCATCGTCTTCCTCATTTAGGGTTTTTGTCTGAAAAATGCATTGATGGTTTGCATGGATGCTTTGAGTTTCTCCTCGAGCCCCATGCCCAAAATTCTCATGCTTTTCCTAGATAGAAGGAGCGATGAACCTGCAAAAAAATATTAATTTAGGGAAAGAGATTGAAGAGTGAGCAACAAAGCAAATTCCCTGAGCACTGTCGCATCCAAGGCTTGTTTAATGGCGAGCTTCAAGCTTGAGCGTTGATTTCTTAACATCCCAAATCCACCGCAAACCCGAGCATGCACATATTGTGGAAAGAAAAACGAAGAAGAAGATGCTTGAGGTGGAGCGGTGAGGAAGCTAAAAAGAGGGCAAGAAAAAGGAGGAGAAAAAGCGTCAAAGTGATGAAAAGAAAAACAAACCAGAAATTAAAGAAATCATGTATTTTCCCAACAGCTACGCATATTGATAGCAATTGAGTAGCTTGAGGGGCCATGTATTTGTAATCTTGCATGAATCACACTTGGCTTAGAATAGTTGTGTCTTGATATGATTTTGGGTTTATCTATGTTTGAGTAGCTTATATTGCTCCACATCATCACCAAACATGCAATCATTGAAGTCTTCATATGGTTCTGTGACAAATATATGCATTAGACCAGCATTAGTGTCTACGTTTTGATTATATGGATGTATCCAAGCTAGCATTGGTTTCCTTACCTATCACCTCAAATCCTGTGTAAAATCAATTCTGAACTCGCCAACACGTTCACCTGAATCTGGATTCAAATCTATTATTTTCCATCTTAGGTTGGTACCTCCATAGAAGCTCTAATAGTTGGAACCATATTTTGTTGTTACCGTTCTTGAATCTTCTATTTTTACAGACTTGCATTGTATGTGTTCATCTCGACATCAATTAATCAACCCATGTAAGAGTTTACAGTTGTAATATACAAGTCCATTCACTGTGACTCGTTTTCATTCTAAATCTTGGTCAAAACATTATTTGTGATTTTTAATAGGTTTTAGTTTCATGTAAATTGGTGGTCAAAGTAGAGTTTAGTTTTAGTCTAATTTTTATAGCTTGATAAACTCAAATAGGTGATCTTAGTTTTATTGATATTTTATCATCTTCTTAGTGTAAAAATATATATATGCATGTGTTAAAAACTATTATTTAATAATATCTTGTAGCTATATTAGATAAGTTTCTCACTTTTGTCATTGAGTCGAAGTCAATGCGTGTCTTATAAAGTTTAAATGTTAAATATAGAGTCGTCAATGTTGTTATTGTTTTATGAGAGTCATAAGTCAAAACAAAATTATTTGTAAAAGGAACAATTGAATCAACAATCAAATTAAGTTTATGGCCTTTGAGTATTCATTGCTCAGAACACCGGGCATACTGACTCAGGATAGGCTGATTATGCATCAATTGCAACACAAACTTCTTCTCTGCGTCAACCAAAACGTCATGCTCTCCGCAAATTTGTGGGGTGAAACATGTCTTGTAAATGGTGCTATTGGCTCTATCGTCGAGATTGTTTACGACAATTTGTTCCGTCTACTTGGTTTGCCTTTATTCGTCATCGTCAAATTTGATCGATACACAGGGGCCCAATGGGATACCGACAACCCTTCCCATGTTCCAATTCCACCAATTTCTAGAGGTGCACAGGGGCAATAACCACTTAAAATAGCTTGGGCATTTTCAATCCACAAATCTCAAGGGCTTACTTTGCGGAGAGCCACTTTGCTGACATTGGGGGTGGGTTTACCTTCCTAGCTCTATCAAGAGTTCCCTCCTTATCCGCCCTTTGAATTTCACCCCCTTTTCACTCAGCCGCTATGAAATTTTTTTCTCAACACCTCTTCTTCAATCACGCATACAAGAGAAATCCCGACTTCATTCCTTGTCCTTAACACTCCCCTCTTAATCCCCATCGGCCCTTCCGTTCAAACTATTCCACTTCTTACGCAATCCAAATCTTTTCTCTGCTCTAGTTTCCACTACTTCGTAGTTTTTCATTTTCCTTGAAATATCATAATGCTTTGTTGTGTGTTTCAATTTCCTTTTCCACTCACCAATATTTCGCTTTCGGCGTTAACATCACACACCTCATGTGTGATTGTTAGTAATATGCAATTTACACCATTGTACGACATACTTTGAAATGTTGACAACAATAAATACCAAGCATCCTGATATCACTAAACATGAGGGTCCAGTTCACCAACATTTGATGCCATTTGTGAAACAAGGAGCCACTAGAAATGGAGACAACTAAGGTATAACTTGAACTTGTAGTGAATACTCATTCCAAACATGTCATACACAATGTTTAGAATCAACCATGATAAGAACACCATACTTGTTGATAAGCAGATAAAATCTGAAGGTTTCCCTCTTCTCTATGGGAGGGGAGCCAGAACTGCATACTCAAAAACATTATAGCATAGAGCAGACTCTGTCTTAAACTTTGGCTCTGCTTAACTAATGAAGTTTTGAGGAAAAAGCGACTCTTTGATCATGTTTAACTATATTTTTGACAAAGGATTTGTTTTGCAAGTGACATATACAAAAAGATAGCAAATCAATACAAAATACTAGAACAATGAAAATGCAACAGATTTGCATCAACAAGCTTGACATTCTTATTACAAAAACATAACTAAATACACTTTAGAAATGACATCTAACCATTGAACTTACACCTCTATGTACAGCTTGACACTTACGTATGACAACTCTCTACATTCTATAACTTAAAATGATTCACTTTTACCGTTGTATAATCCCAACATCCTATCATGATTGTGATCCCAACATCCTCCCTAATAATCGTCTAGAAAGCGTTGTCCATCCTTGAAACAATAACATCTTTTGAAGTTTGGATCCATATCCGTACATAATACTTAAGATACCCTTCCAAATCCACGATAGTTTGCAAAAATCCTACCACATTTCTTGACAATCTCAAATCTAGATTCCGGTCCTTATGCAACCACATCTCAACACACATTCAAAATCCATTCTAGCTTGACCAAATTCCCTTGACTTTGGTGAGCCAAGTCACCTGCTTATCTATGTAATTGCTTCTTTGCTTTCTGCATGTTAAACATGTAGTAAAGTCTACATTTAATGTTTCTCCTTTAATTAATAACAAATACACAAGGTGAATTTTTACAATCCACAATCATCTCATTTATAGTTTTGTGTCTGTCACATCTTCCAAAATGCCTTTTGAATGTTGGCCAACTTTTTGCCTCAATTTTGAATTATATCCTGTCACTAGTCTTGTATTTATGTGCTCTTATTGAGAGAGGGCCCTTTCACCCTCCTTTAGGTCGAAGGGATATCCATCGTAATTCAAAGCTACAAGATCTCATTGATAGTTACTTTTGTACTACCAACAATTTACATTTTGTCTTCAACTAATGACCTATACAATCTAATCTTATTTAGTTATTTATGTGCTCTTATTGGGAGAGGGCCGTTCACCACCCTTTAGGTCGAAGGGATATCGATCATAATTCAAAGCTACAAGATCTCATTGATATGGTTACCTTTGCACTACTAGTTCAAAATACTAAAATGTGCCCTAGAAGGCACAAAAACTCAACCCCAAACAAGTCGCCTAGGGCTAGAAATGAAGAAAAATTGCATAAAATCACTTTGAAGTTCCAATGTGACCTCCATTTGAGATCACCCTTGCACACAAATGGATTTTCGTCCCCTAGTGTGATCCTATTGAAGGGTTTTGTCCTCAATAGGTGACCAAGGAAGGGTTTATGTCCTTCAATGGCAAGAAAAGCTACTTGCTCCACCTCCAAGAGAAATCAATATCCAAAATAACATAATCTTTCTTAGGCCACTCGATCCACCTTTATATCCTCCTTTTTGGCGCCAAGGATAAATTAGAAGAACAAAAGGACCGACCTCCTTGGGATTGTTCTCCCACCTTTATCTTCGATGTAGGCTCCAAGAAGACTGACCTTAATAAAAGAAAGTACTTTTCCATCTCTATGTAGGCTCTCAAGACCGACCTCATGAAGGAGAGATAATCGTTCCTCTTTGCTTTGTCATTCAACCATCACCTAGTTGAATCACTCCAAGCCATAATTAGTAATCAAATAAATAAGGAAAATACAATCACTTACAATTATGGCAATGTTCACCTCCCTTGCTTCCCTTCCTTGAAGCCCACGGAAGGTGGAATGGGCCCAAGGCCTTCATAGTGACTAGCTTGGAAAAGGGTACATTACATTGCGATTCCAATCTTTATGACCTCTCTCGTCAATATTGTGCTTTGACATTTACCAAACTCTCACTAAATGGGATGTCACAACTATTCCATACCGAGTTGTCTTCTATAAAGTCGCTCTTGCTCACAATCTTATGATCTTTACTCTAATCCTTAAACCAATTCATTCCAGCTGTTATCTTAACCTCCCATTTACATATGAATTCATCGGTCACTCAATACACATCCATAATTGATTCAACAAACTACACTATCGAGTATGATTAACGGTGATGAAGCTCGTCTTCAATATCGGTACAACTAGTCGAGTTTCAATCTTTTTATCTACTTTGTTATCCACTCTTATATTCTTGCTTTATTGTCGACTCTTAACAATCGATCGAAACTTCTTACATCTTCTAGAGCTCTTCACACTAATTGATTCACGGGTTAGTAGGTCCACATTATAAATTGTGTTGATTACACGGTATAGGGACGAGACTGAAAGGATTTAGTACCGAGTTGAATGGGGATGCTACTCAATTTATGGAGGAGCAGTTAGAGAATATGTAGGCCACCCGGATCTGATCTATATAGATGGGGCCATCTCTTTATACTAGCCACTAAATGAAAATATGATAGATTTGTAGTAACACATTTGAGATTGTTGCTAAACATATACACTTTAGAAATGACCTTTGACATATCAACTTACACCTCTTATATATACACAATTCAATCTTCATAGGGCGACTCTCTTTATTTTGTAACTTATATGAACTCATTATATATATATATATACTGACCCCATATTCTCAAAATAATTATTACTTCAACATGCTTTGGAATGAGAGGGTGATTTTTGTCACGCTTTCTTCTTTGTTTAGTGCTATATTCTTGATAGGGAAATAAATGTTTGCACATTCTTATACCCACATGGATGTTCAAATTTCAAGCTATGCCTTAGATTCTAGCAATTGAAGCTTCATCGTGTACTCTTCCATCACCATACTTTTGACACAAGTGCAATGCTGACTTCGAGGCATTTTCCATCCCGAGAATAGAATGAAGAAGGAAGTTGGGAGGGGAAAACAAGATCTGAACTTGGTAAAATTGGCAAATGATGCTGAAATGATTCAGCTTCCTCATTGAAGACAAGATACATGCTTTTGTAGGCTCGAGATTGTTATTGGATGGGGAGGAACTCTAGAAGGGATTCACTATTGTTAGAAGATGTGAACAGAGAAAGAATGAAGAGAAACTGGAATGCACACTTTGGAGTTTGTGTGTCCGTCATTTTATTATGCTAGAAGTGGTTAAAATATAGCAAAGGAGGTTAAAACAGAACAATAGTTAGTACATAACTTATAGTTTGTTAAGTATCAACTAATATACTATATTTTAATATTTTGTTTAGTGTATTTGAGATTGTTGCTAAACATATACACTTTGGAAATGACCTTTGACATATCAACTTACACCTCTTAGATATGCACAATTCAATATTCATATGGCAAATCTCTTTATTTGTAACATATATGAAATCATTATATATATATATATATATAGACAAACACATACACACACAACCCCATAATCCTAAAATAATGTAATGTCCCCTTTTTCAAATTAATGCTGAATGAAGACTTCTTGCCACTCTCTTCTCGTGGCCAAGAAGAATAAGTGAACAAGGAAGTAATTGAGCTTCGTTTCAGTTTTCTTTTATTATTTTTAATGTTTTTATTTGGTGTTTTACTCCCTAAGGCAGGTCGGCTGGGGTTATAAGACTCCCAACAAGAAAATAGAAGATAAAGTGAAGCTTAAAGAGGTCGGTTCTCACCCAAGGGCTCTTGGCGCCAACCAAGGGATATAAAAGGAGGTCGTTTGGCCTCATTTGCATCATCTTTGGTGCATATACACTTACTATTTTGGTTTTTGGGCTGATTGCTCAATACCTTTCCACTTGAGGACAAAAACCCTCTTGTGTGGCATCCAAGGAGGACAAAACCCTTCCTTGTGGCATAGTGGAGAATGAAAACTCTCCATATTGGCGAATTGAAGGCATTTATTGAATACTCTCGTTGATTTGGATCTAGGGCATCAAGAAGAAGACCTACAAAGAGCTTTGGTTGGAGAACCTCTCCTAGGGAGCGACTAGGGTTTGAGTGTGATTTGGTGTCTTCTAGGGCACATAACTCATTTATTCTTTGATATTTAGGCTTGGTGTAATTTATAGGGTTGGAATCTATTAACTTTTGTAATTATAAGATTGAACTCTTGGAAGGGATTGATATCTTTCTTATATTCAATGTGGCAGACTTATACCATTCTTTGTGAGGAACAAGTGAGTGACGGAGATGGAAGTTTAAATTCCTCAATTTTAGATTCGAGACAATAGTTACTCGAGAAGTAAAAGAGGAGATAGAGATGGTGATTGATTCCAAAATCATCAAGAGGACAAGGGGTAACAGTATCAAGAGTACTTGGTGAAGTGGAAGGATCTGATGGCTAAAGATGTAACTTGGATGAGTGCATCCGAGATTGCTGACCATGGAAAGATGGTGGAAGAGCTCACATAATTTCATGAGTAAAAGCTCATAGTTCATTTTACTTACCCAGGGTCAATGATGCAACAACATCTAGGCCCACAAGTAATCTTGCGACACCCAAAAAAAAATGTGGGTTTTGCATATGTTCATGACTTCTTGTCTTGGCGACATCGTTGTGTGCGATGAAAATGATCAAACAAGCCAAAGAGCACTCCCATTGGTCAAACACTTCAATAGAAGCATGTTCAAGAGGTTTGATCATTTGTTAGGATTAGGTGACCCCTTTTTGGATATATAGAAAAATGTCCGTTTACGCAACCAATAGTTTCAAAATTTCCGGTATGTGTTAACCGGAGGTTATGTAACCACAACCACCTCAATGCTTACACAACCATCATTCTGCAAAAATCAATGGTTTTTCCTATAACTTGTTTTTACGCTAAATAACACCCTGAAACTTGAGATTGACACTAGTTTGGCATTTACAAGAGGCTTGGGCATGTGAAGAGACCTTGCGAGATGTCGGAAGTTGTTAGGGAGATCCAAATTCCTTTATTTGAAGGAGTTTCGGTTGAGAAAGGGAGGGAGAGGCAGAAGCAAGGGAGGAAGAGCAAGGAAGAAAACAAAGAATGTAATGTCCCCTTTTCTAACTTAAGGACCTAATTTTGGACTTTTTGCCATTCCCTTTCCATGCAGCGAAGTAGAAGAGTTGGGAAAAGGAATTGAGCTTCCTTTGCATTCATTTTCTAATTTTTAATGTTTTGTTTTAGTGTATTCTTCTTTTTAACAGGTCGGCTGGGTTTGGAGCATTATGAAGCCAATTAAGTATTAAAAAAGAACTCTTTAGGGGCTGGCCTTTTCCTTTTGGGCTTTCATGTTAAAGATGGGGTATAAAAGAAGATTAGAGAGCTCATTTGCATCATCTACTTTTGGCGCATTTTACTCTAATTGGACTTTTGAGCTGATTGCTCATTGTTCTTCCACTCTTGGGTGGAAATCCAGGTGTGTGGCATTCCAAGAAGGACAAAAACCCTTCTTGTGGTTGGTTAGGGGACAAAAAACCCTCCTTCCTTGTGTGGCTTGAAGGAATATTGAAGATTTGTGAAGAAGTCATAATCAAATTTTCATATGCATTGATTGGTCTCTCCTAGGTGGAGCGACTTACCCTAGTGTGGGGTTTGGTGTCTTCAAGGGCACGAATTTGATATTTCATTTCATATTCAGATTTGCCTCTATTTATAAAGCCGAAATCTACTTTTCTTTGTGAAGTTTGGGGTCTCTAAACCCTTATTTCATAATTTTTATTGCAGTTGTACTTCGCTGGTTTTTAATTAATTTCCAGCAGTGTTTTGGGTCATATTTCTTATTGAATATTGGTTTGGTGGATGCCTAAAATACTTATACACATTTTGGCAAAGTTGTTTGAAGAATTTCAAGTGTTTTGCATGCATTTTTGTACCGCTGTTCCAAAAATCTGATCGTTGTTCAAATCTGGGTTTTATTTTCAGTCTGTTGGTTTAGAAATCAGATTTGATAATATTGGGGTTTGTGCTAATTTCCTAATTTTCAGTTTCAGCCCTTGAAAGGGATATTACAGTGGTATCAGAGCTCGGATCTTCAAAGGCCTAGGGTTTCTTGTGGAAAGAAATCATGGATAGATTGATGAAGGTGCAAGAAAGACTAGCGGATACCTTGGACTCTCTTGCTTCCACCATGCAAAACCTACAAAGAGGAAGGACATTCAAAGAAGAGCCTAGGGTTTCAAAGGTCAACAAGGTGGCAACTAGCTTTGAGGAGTATCAAACCCTTCAGAGGATATTCGTGATGCCCTATCATTTTCCGAGTTTGTAGGATGGAGAAAAGATAGAGTGGGCATTGGAACTTGGTCCAAGCCCCAAGCCATGCACAAGGGTCATGGAAAAAACATCCCAACCCTTGAGGAAAGAAGCCCCATCTTGTGGGCAAAGCAAGGAGAAAATACGGAGCTTGTTGGAGAGGGAACCAAATCCCCAAGTTCGCTAGGAGAGGAAAGGCATGCTTATTTTCCTAAGGCTAGGAAAGAGATGGAGATCCATGAGCATACAACACAAGATCTGCACCTTGGAGGAAAGGGAGCCATGAAGAATGAAGATTCAACCCTTACTTCCATTATTGTTCCGGAAAGTCAACATGTTGAGGTAATTGTTGATCATTGTTTGATTAATACTGCTAATATTTCAGCGTGTGTGGACTCCAGGATTGGAAAGGAGGATGGTGAACAAGTGGGAAAAGAAAAAGGAATGATTGGAAACCATTTTTCCAAGAGACATGACAACAATCAACTTGTTGGTTTGTTTAGAACAACAATCAATAAGGAGCCCAAGGATAAAGGTTGGGTGCATGAGCCTAGAGAGGAAGGGGAGATCATGAAGCACAAGTTGGAAGGTATAAACCCTTTGATCTTTCATGATGATTCTATGATTTCTAATGAGGGCATGTTACAGGAAGAAAAAGAAGAAAAATCTGATTTGCAAGATGGTGAAGAGAGGTTGAAGGGTGAAGCACAATTGTCAAAGGACGACCGGAGGTACGAACATGATTCAGATTTGTTACTTCCTACCATGCTATTTCAGATTTATGGTCATGAGAAAATTGTTGAAAGGGATGACCTTGGGGCAAATGTGATGCTCCGAAGCACATCACGACAAATAGGAAGCCTTCATGATGATACGGGTGATGGCACATCAGATTTGCATAGGGTCCATGGACCAAGACTTTTGAGTGACCTTGTTGGGGGTCATGTGGATGAAGAAGGTGCTTTTCCGGATGACTACAATCACTTTCAGATTGCTGGAATTTTCAGAACAACAGTCACTAAAAAGCAAAGGGGTGATGGATTAGACCTTGGTAAGAGCTATGAAGACATTTCAAACACACATGAACAAGGTATGAAGGTAGTGCACCCTTGCAAGCAACTTCCAAGTCATGCATGCATCAAAACAAAGGTCACTTTAGGCTCAGGAACTGAAATTGGATTGATAAGAGATAACCTTCTTTCCAAGGCCAGCAATATGCATATTAAGGTAACTACTTCCTCTTTCCATTTGGTTTATAATCCATCTTATATGCTTGTGTTTGAGGAAGAAATAGGGGTCACAATGATATTTGTATTGATGGTACCTCAACAAGCCTTTTATGGTCAAGGAGATGGAAGGAAACTCCCCATAAAGGACAAAATGAAGTGGCTGGTCTGTTCCTAACAGCAGTCAAAAGGAGGTTGTTTGATGGAAATCACAGCCCAAACAAGAAGCCAAAGGTTACCCAAGACAAGCACCAACAACTTGGGAACAAATGCAAGAAAGAAAAGACCCATCCGGCAAGGAAATCATACCAAGAGAGAGTGCTGATTTAAACTCAGAAATTCTGAGTCCTAAGAATGTCATGGGCAGCCCACGGTATGGATATATTTCAGTTTTTGCCAATATATCATTTCAGATTTGTTATTTGTAATGTCCCCTTCTTGGGACATTGTTGAAGTGGAGACTTGAAGACCCTCAACCATAGTTACACGAGACGGGGGATGGCGGGACGGGGTTTCCGGGACGGCAAAAAATTTCTAAATTTTGGGGGACAGTTGATTAAAAAATATATAAATATTTAAAATAAAAAGATATAGTGACTAAATTATATAAATAAGCTGAAATAAAACCATTTGAGATTTAAATAAGGTGAAACTTGAACTCATAAACATCAAATACATTCCTTAATACTATAATATCAATATGTTAATGTCATAAATTGAAAATTCATAATACATATTTGAATTTTGAATTTGAGACAAGCTGAAATTTGAAATTTGAAATATATTATAAAATAGAAAAGTAAAACCATTCTAAATTACGATTGATCAAGTGACAATAGCTGATATTCATATCATTAATCTCATAGCCAAATACACCAACAATTGTCTATTGTCAATATTACAAAAAAAGAGGACAACTACAAGTATCAAACTAAAAATCAGAATCAGCATCTGAAGCAATATCCATGAACTCATCCTCGTTGGTACTAGCATCCTCGTCCTCAAAGGTAAGCCCAATCAATCCCCGCTGCACAATATTGTCCTCTTCAACCTGCCTCGGCTCCTTGGGATCTACATCCCACCGTAATGCTGGAGTTTGTTTGTACTCAGGTGTCTTGTGATCTATAAGACGTAAAACACTATGTACAACTACAAGCTTCTCCGCTCTCGTAGAGGTAAGCCTATTCCTCTTAACAAGTGTATCCAACCATACGTAGACCAATTTTTCTCGGAGGCGGAGGAGCTAGAAACCTGGGAAAGGAGACGAATGGCAAGTGGTCGTAGTAGTCCTGGAAGCCCATACAATCGCTACCAACTCACTGGCTTCTCTGTCTTTATTGTTACCGTGTTTGCCTTTGCTGATGTTTTGTACCCATCAAGTTCAGTGAAGTCGAGCCACTCAAATCTGATTTGTGAAGCCTTCTATGGAGTGTACATTTTTTTAAAGGCCTTCATAAGGCCCTTCTTCACCTCATCATCATCCAATGGGATAACTCTGCCTGGCCTCTCCACATACCATTTGGGATTCAGTGCATACGAAACCATATGAAGAGGAGTGTTCAACTTCTCCCATCTCCGTTGAATAATGGGTTATATATGTTCATTATAGAACTCAAAGTGGGGTCCCTTACCCGAATAGTTGCCTTCATTTGCCCAAGCATGCTGTCAATGCACTCGTAGATCTCACCAAGATTGGGGCTGTTAGAATCCCCATATTTGATGACACTAAAAATTGGAGCTATGATTGATATGATGTATTTCATATCAACCCAAAATGTTTCCCACAACACCACTTCCTTCACTCTTTTCCCTTGATCTGTCTTGGACTCACGCCACCTAGTCCAATCCTGTGTCATAATCATAATTTGCAGGGGCTCTTGCAACTCAGACATCCTCTCCAACAAAATAAAATAGGATGCAAAGCGAGTGTCAACTGGTTTCAAAAATTCCTTATTCGAAAAACTTCAAAAAAGTGCCAATGATGTGTGGTGATTACATATGAACTTCTGCACATCTCTGGCCTCAATCACTATCTGGTTAACCCACCTTTGAATCTTCCCTATGTCTTTGGTGCATTGTTCATGGCATGCACACAACATGGAGTCAATAAATATGCCCATATTCCCGCTCCACTAGCTCGTCTATTGCTCTCTACACACATAAGCTGCATATCTGATGACACTGTAAAAGCGTTCGAAGGTCAAACCTCCTCAATGGCATCCTTCAAAATCTAATACGAAACTCAACATCTTTCTGCTTCCGAGAATAATCAATTGCTCTCAAGAAATACGGTCCATCTTTGCAAGAGACGATGATATTGATGAGAGGACGATTATCAATATCCGTCCACCTATCCATGATAATGCTACATCCATGTGACACCCATGTCACCTTCATCTCCTCTATCAATAGATTAACCTTAGAATAATTTCTATCCAAGATTGTTGTCTTTAGTTTTGTCTCCAAGAGGCACATAACTTGTACTCGCCTTTCTGACCTTAGCCATAGCCTCCTAATAAGGAGAGTGAGCGACATTAAATGGAATCCCAATAGCATAGAAAAATTTCCCAATAGCATCATCTGCCTCTTCCCTTGCCTTTGAATCAAACATGTCAACAACTGAATTTGGGGCTCCCCCACGGCCTTTCTCTTCCCTCTGCTTTCCACTTTTGACACTCCAAAACTAGAACCAGCCAGAGTATTACCATGTTTGCCAGTCCTATGAGCGCTCAATGGAGTATTAGCTGTAGAACCATGAACTTCTGGCACTTTGTCTGTGGTATTTCCATTGAAGATTCTCACCATCTCAACTCTCTACTCTAGTGAAAGGCCCTTACAAGTGCCAACCCCCTTCTGTAAGATGCAACAAGTGTGCATTGGTCCTAGTGATATTGCCATGCCAAGTTAGTGCACATATGTTGCACTTCCATACTTTGCTCCCCCCTCCAGACTTAGGCTTATCAATTATTTGGGCAAATTGTTGCAATGGCTTCTTCTTATCAAATGGTCCAATGGAAAATTTGGACAACATTTGAGGGACAATTGGTAGCACTACAGTTGAACTACCGTTGCGCTGCCACTACATTTT
This sequence comes from Taxus wallichiana var. yunnanensis, assembly GCA_018340775.1. NCBI lineage: Eukaryota > Viridiplantae > Streptophyta > Pinopsida > Cupressales > Taxaceae > Taxus > Taxus wallichiana. The sequence goes on from CM031243.1 coordinate 683,522,529, forward strand.
GTGTCCCTTCTTCACTCTCCCCCATTGTGGCATCACCAACTCTTCCATGGCCACCTATCTCAACTTCCCGTTCAACCCTCTCTTGCTCTGATTCATACTCATACTCAGAAGAATAACTCATGGTGATGATTGCTGCAATGAATTAAAAACAACCATAACTATATGATTGATTGATTATGTAATGAATTAATTTTTTAAAAAACGTAGCCAATATGCATTTTTTAAATCGTACAAACTATATGCGTGATTATATTGTGAATGTACATGCAAATGTTAAAAACAACCCCTAAAAAATGCAAAATATAATATAAATTTTAAACTAGAAATAAAATGTAATTAAAAAAAAACGTAACCATTTAAATTTTAAATTTTACAACCAAACCCTATGCAAGATGCATTTTTTTAAATCCCACAAACTATATGCATGATTGCATTATGAATGTAGATGCAAATGCTAAAAAACAACCCCTAAAAAATGCAAATATAATATAAATTTTAAACTAGAAATAAAAATGTAATTAAAAAAAAATATAACCATTTACATTGTAGTTTGTACAACCAAACCCTATGCAATATGCATTTTTTATAAATCCTACAAACTATATGCATGATTACATTGTGAATGTAGATGCAAATGCTAAAAAACAGCCCCTAACAAATGCAAATATAATCTAAATTAAAAAAAAAAAACTTTAACAAGTATTGTAAGCAAATAAAATTATAAAATTATAAATACCTCTTGCTCCCTCTTGTTCTTGCTCTTGCTCTCACTCTTGCTCTTGCTCTTGCTTGGTGTGAATATGAAATGAGCCCATAATGTAAATTTATAACATAAAATAACACTTTTAGGGTTAGGGTTAGGTTAGGAATGTTACTTTTATGCTATAAGTGTTTTGCAATTAATAAATAAATAAATTTTGAGTTTAAAAAAGTGTGTTTTTATTTTAAAAAATGTCAAAATGTGTGGGGGCGGCGGGGGCGTTTGGGCGTTCGGGAAGTTCCGGGGACATCAGCGTCCATCGCCGCCACCCCCACGACCCCACGTCCCTGGGGCGTTTCCTCCGCCTCGAGCCATCCCAGGCATTTTCCGCCACATGCACGGTAGGAAAGCGTGGGGAAGCGTTTCCCCACGTCCTGCGTCCCGGGTCATCGGGATGTCTCGGACATGTCAAATATAGGGGGACGCGTCCCCGCGTAACAACGCCTCAACCCATTCTCTCTTCTCATGGGTTTGAGGATTGAGCATGAAGATGGTCCTAAGATGTCTGTTGTCTATTTTGTAACCAATTGGCATGCCTTGCACTACAAGGAGGGCTCTCTAAGTTAGTTTAAATGTGCACATAGGATAGTTGCTTTTATTATTTAATTAAAAATAATAAAGTGCACATAGTCTTAATTTATTAGAGACTTTATTATAATGAGAGTTTATGTTTTCCCTCCAAAAGGAAAGGTCGGTCTTTTTGAATGTTGCACCCCTTAACCCTATAAAAGGAGGTCACATTTCCTTTAGTGGGGGTTATGTTGATTGAACTTCGAATTTACTCCATGCTTGGAGAAAAAGGATGTATGCCCTATGTTCTAATTGCTCTCTTTCCTTGTTGAAGACCTTATTTGCAAATTCATTGCTGCTGGTTTTGAATATATTTCTGCATGACTAAACCCTTCTAAGCTTGGCAACTTGATATAGTGTGGCACATTTATTGGTGGGAGAAATCTATATGTTTGTTGTTCATTTTTAAGTGATCTTGGAAGGGTTTTGGTTTTTTTTATACTGTTGTTCGCTACTGGTTATTTTCTAGCTATGTTGACTTGTATTGAAGAATATTTTGACATGTTTTGAAGGCAAAATGAGCTAGATCTAAAATCTGATTCATATTATCATTTATTTCAAGCAAGGGGCAGATATTTTGGTGTGATTGGAAGCTAGTAAAGTGCTGAAAATATTTTATATATTTTCTCTAACCCTAGCGACTTGTTTTGAGATTTCTAGGTTTGTTTCGATGAGGTTTTGCTACTCAGAAAATTTAGATTTATAGTGCATTGGAAAGCTATGAAATTCTAGTTTATTATGCACTTTATTTCATGCAAAAATATGGAGTATTGAATGAGTTATGAATTTTAGAAGATTTCAGTTGTCTGTAAGCTATCTGGTTATTAATTAATATTTATTTCAGACCTGTAGTTTGGGATCAGTTTAACATTGGATTTGGTTGTAGAAATTAGGAGGAATAAGGAGAAAGTAACTTCATAATTTTTGGAGTTGATTTGATGCCCTAAATGTGTTGGGCGACCTACTTTTTAGGGAAAAATTAGGGTTTTGTGTTTCGTTGTGCGAAATCTAATTTTGGAATATTATTCTTCATATTTTTGTGGCCCAAGATCTAAAGTTTCAGCTCATTTGGACTTCTCTAGCCAAATATATGAATTTTTGAAAATTGCATTAGTTCAGGGTTTGAATATTTATTTATTATCTGCTATTATAAAATCAGATCTGGAAAAGATTGGGTTTCCAATTGGTTCTCCCATCTAACCCACTACCTTGGCCTATTCCAACCCCATTTTGGGTTGTAATAACGCTGACATTGGGTTATTTGAGGTAGATCTAAAAGGATCTCATCCTTCTAGCTCGATTTGGGTTAGAGTGTTGCAAATTTCTAATATTCCCTAAAGGGTATATTACATTATCATGGACAGATGACTAGGAGTACTCAAGTCTCATGTGGGTTGTATCCTCCTATGTCACCACTGATTGAATACCTTCATGCACATCATACTTCATGGGGTGATGAGGTAAGAAGTACTTTTTGTAGTAAAGAACATATAGATGCTTGGGCTCAATTTCTAAGGTGTTTCCGCAAGTGGCATATAGGTGCTATGATGAGTCCTTCAAAGGAGGAATATCTGATTTTAAAATCATTATGGAAGGGAACTTCATCATGCGGTGTTTGGGTCATAATGATGGTTCTAACTTTTGTTTCTTATATGGTTAACCCTTGGACCCATAAAAGTGGAAGAGTTAGAAGGAATGGGCAGCAGTATGCATCAAATTATCAAAGAAGAATTGGCAAGAAGGGTGGGGCCAAGCAAGGCTGGTTTCAAAGGCCTCATGATCACCAAAACTTATGGAACATATTTTCTTTGTACAAGGAAGATACCTCCGCCCGCATTGTCCCCATAAGATGTAATGTCCCCTTTTAGGACAAGTTAGGAAATGGAGAAGTACTTGTCAAGATCAAGCAAAGAATGGATAAACCCTTTTGCTCCAACCTAAAATATCTCAATGTCAGCTATTTCAAACCCAAATGGGGTTGGAACTAGCCAAGGTGGTGGGATAGATTGGAAGAAAACAATTGGAATTTAAACACATTCAAATCAGATTTTTAACAGCTGAAAAATAATTAATATTCAAACCCCAACTGCTGCAATTTTCCAAAATTCATATCTTTGGCTAGAGAAGTCCAAATGAGCTGAAATTTTGGATATTGAGCCACAAAAATATGAAGAATAATATCCCAAAGTCGGTTTTTGCACAACCAACATAAAACCCTAATTTTGCCCTAAAAAGTAGGTCGCCCGACACATTTAGGGCATCAAATCAACTCCAAAAATTATGAAATTAGTTTCTCCTTATTCCTCCTAATTTCTACAATCAAAACCAATGCTAAACTGATCCCATTCGAACCTTTTTCAGATCTGATTTTTATAACAATAGATAATAAATAAAATTGCACTCAAAACAATGAAACTTCAAAAATTAATAACTTCTTCAATACTTGGTATTTTTGCATGAAATAAAATGCAAAATAAAGTAGAAATGAAGGGCTTTCCAATGAACTACAAAACTGAATTTTCTGATCACCAAAACCCACTCAAAACTGCCCCGAAATCTGCCTCCAAGTCACTAGGGTTAGAATAAATGCTATAAATTAATTCCAGCTCATACAACCCTTCCAAAACACTCAAACAATCAGCCCTTGATCTGAAATAATTGATTAGACACAACAACAAATAGATCTAGCATAAACAACCTCAAAACATGATAGATCAAACCCCAAACCAAGTCGATTTGCCTGTAATAAATTGCAACAATAATAATAATAATCACAAAGTACCACAAAAGTTCATCCACATGCAGATTTATACTTCAAATAATTATGCCACACCCTAGAGCAAGTCGCCAATGCTAGAATGGAGGAAATATTGCATAAATTTACTCAACACAAGAGAGCACAATGGAGAGAACAATGAAGTCTTTAATATTCTTCAATAATGGATCCAAATGAGAGAGAGAGCAATGCAAGAACTAGGGCATACATCCCATTACTCCAAGCATGGAGTGAAATCAAAATGATCAATCAACATAACCCCACTAGAGGAAATGCGACCTCCTTTTATAGAGTTAAGGGGTGCAATATCCAATGACCGACCTTTTCCCTTTTGGAGGGAAAACATAAACTCTCATTATAAAATAAAGTCTCTAATAAACTAAGACTATGTGCACTTTATTATTTTTAATTAAATAATAAAAACAACTATCCTATGTGCACATTTAAATAACCTAGAGAGCCCACCTTGTAGCGCAAGGCATACCAAGGGGTCACAAAATAGAAAATAGACAATAGACGAGAGAATGGGTTGAGAGTCTTCAAGTCTTCAATTTCATCAATGTCCCAAGAAGGGGACATTACATAAGAAGGTGAGTTTTGCATTGACTTCTTTGTTCTACATTCAGCGGAGTCACACATTGTTTGTGGGGGTCAAGAGCTCCTAATTTTAGGGGAAATCAACCTCAAAGTTCACAAGGAGGAGCTGGGATTCCATTTGCAAAATGAAGAAATCAAAATTCTTGAAATCGGGAAGGAAAAGGAAGGAATGTTAAGCAAGGGAAGGCTGATTTCGATTGTAGACCTGCTGTTCTTAAATTTTCAGCCTATGTAAGTCAATTTTCAGCCCCTACTTTACTCACAAATTTCTTTTTTTCCATCAGATTTCAGTTTGGGAGTTATTATGTCATGGTTAGAGGGCGAGTTTGCAAAAATCAGATTGGGAGCTGCCATTAGCAGCCATGAACAACTGTGTGTTTTCATTTTTTGAGAGCATTCCATCATGGAATGATAAGGAAAGAAGATTTCAGCCACCTTCTAACAGTTGTGGCATGAAGGAAGACAATGGAAACATGGTTGATCATGAGGGATTCCGCCATGAATCATTGATAAAAACAAGGAGGTTGCTGTTTGGGGAGAAATTCCAAGTACTTCATGGCTGTTGTAGTCACTATACAACCCTCATTCAGTCACCTTGGTGCTATTTCTCTCAAGGAATTGATTGCCTAAACATAGGAGAAGGGTGGGATGGCAAATACCTTGACCCAAGGATCAATTTGAGGACGGTTCCACCAAAGAGGCCTGTTGTTTTGTTCATTTTCAGTTTGTTCTTCTCAAAGTCTTGGTACATAGAGAGACATTTTTATAGCCGGGAATTGTATTCTCTACACAATGACATACTTGTACTATTTTGTGCAAGTAAAGGTGGGATTCTAGTTCTCATTCTTGTTTTTTTAAGAAGAGAAAAATTACATTGGTATTTGGGACAACAGAAGAGAAATGTTGGGTCACCAATGCTTGGATGGTAATTGCACAAAGGAGCAGCTAAGGCTTATTTGGGATCCAGGCACTTGCAATTGCTTGAGGACAAACAATTTTGGGAAGGGAGGATTGTAATGTCCCCTTTTCCAACTTAAGGACTTGATTTTGGACTTCTTGCCATTCCCTTTTCCATGGCAACGAAGTAGAAGAGTTGGGAAAAGGAATTGAGCTTCCTTTGCATTCATTTTCTAATTTTTAATGTTTTCTTTTAGTGTATTCTTCTTTTTAACAGGTCGGTTGGGTTTGGAGCATTAATGAAGCCAATTAAAGATTAAAAAGAACTCTTTAGGGGTCGGCCTTGTCCTTTTGGGCTTTGGCGCCAAAGATGGGGTATAAAAGAAGATTAGAGAGCTCATTTGCATCATCTACTTTTGGCGCATTTTACTCTAATTGGACTTTTGGGCTGATTGCTCATTGTTCTTCCACTCTTGGGCGGAAATCCAAGTGTGTGGCATTCCAAGAAGGATGGAAACCCTTCTTGTGGTTGGTTGGGGGACAAAAACCCTCCTTCCTTGTTTGGCTTGAAGGAATATTGAAGATTTGTGAAGAAGTCATAATCAGATTTTCGTATGCGTTTATTGGTCTCTCTTAGGTGGAGAGACTTACCCTAGTATGGGGTTTGGTGTCTTCAAGGGCACGAATTTGATATTTCATTTCATATTCAAATTTGCCTCTATTTATAAAGTTGGAATCTACTTTTCTTTGTGAAGTTTGGGGTCTCTAAACCCTTATTTCATAATTTTATTGCAGTTGTACTTCACTGGTTTTTAATTAATTTCCAGAAGTGTTTTGGGTCATATTTCTTATTGAATATTGGTTTGGTGGATGCCTAAAATACTTATTCACATTTTGGCAAAGTTGTTTAAAGAATTTCAAGTGTTTTGCATGATTTTTGTACCATTGTTCCAAAAATCTGATCGCTGTCCAAATCTGGGTTTTATTTTCAGTCTGCTGGTTTAAAAATCAGATTTGATAATATTGGGGTTTGTGCTAATTTCCTACTTTTCAGTTTCAGCCCTTGAAGGAATATTACAAAGAAGTTTAGCTACAAGCTTGCTAAGGAGTAGCATTTAGTCCAATATAAAATTGAGATTGTTTTCAAGTCCATTGAGGGACTATATAGTGGTTGTAATCTTCTTAATGTTGTTTCAATAAAGCAAAGTAGTGTTTGTGTGTGTGTATAAATTTAATTCTGGTACAAGACTAGTTCATTGTTGTGGTGCTAGTGTATTCATGTGTTGCTTGATTATTGGTTCAAATTACGATCTTATTGGCACATTTTACTTGTATGTATTATAGGTTAGTTCTTTGGGTAGCCTCATGCATGTACTTACCAAGATTTAACTATTAATTTCACGTAGTTTATTACTATACATAGTTCCAGATTGTTTCTTATTGTATATAGTTCTTGGCTGTTCCTTACTGTACATAATCTCCCTGCTGTCCTTTTCCAAATTCATGGCCACCCGTGTCAAATCTCTTTTGGATTAATAACTATTTTCGTTTGATTGTGCCTTTTCTCGAGCTTGTTCCTTTCTTTCACTTCCCGATTCTTCTGATGTGCTTCTCAATATTACATTCTTCATCTTTCTACCTTGAATTTACTTTCGATAGTCACTTCTATTTTTGACGTATTTAGTCACAACCTTTTTCTTTCCTTCACGACTTATTTGAGCTTTAGGGGTATTATTATTTTCCTTCACAATCTCTTTGGTTATTTTACTTTGCTTTCCAATTGTTTCACGCCACGTCTTGATTTAGCTTGTTTCTATTCCATCCCTAAAGCTTATGACTAACTTCCAAGTGATGACAACCCAATTTGTACAGGAGAACAATGTCCTGAAGTGCACATAAGTCTGATGTGAGTTGCCTCAAGTGCACAAAGTCTAACGTGAGTTGTAGGCAAGTAGGAATTCCTTTTTATTTTGCTTTCTCTAGTTTTCATTTATTGTTACTATTATCATATGTTCAATTTCATTGATAGGCCTTTGTCTCCCAAAATTCATTTTCCTTTATCTTTTTTTGCTTACACCAATTGTTGCCAATATGACCCATTTGCCTATTTTTCTTCATTATACCTTGTGGTGTCATGATACATATTGTGCACATCTTATTTTGCGTCGTCGCTCACATTTTCCATGATCCATATCATGCATATATTGGGGAAAGGATACCCATTTCACTTGTCCCATCCCCAATTTATCTTTGTCTTACGTTTGGGGGCATTTTTCTTATCTTTCAAGTACACATTGATTACATCATGGCCCACCTTAGGACATTATTCCTATTTTCAAGCTTACACTTTGCTTTATCTTGCTTATCTTGGGAAACATCCTAGTTTTTGTACTTACATTGTCTTATCTTGTCCTACCTTTGGGGGCATTCACTTAATTTTTAAGTTATATTGAGTCCATATTGCCCAACTTGGGGCATTATTCCAATTTTCAAGATTCCATTAACTACATCTCACCCTCCACTGGGCAATATTTTCAAGCTTGCATTGAATCCATCTTTCCCACCTTGGTCATTATGCCTATTTTCGAGCTCTATCTTGCCCACCTTGGTCATTATGCCTATTTTTCGAGCTCTATCTTGCCCACCTTGGGGCAATATTTTTGAATTTTAATTGAGCCCATCTTGCTCACCCGGGGCATCATTGTTATGTTTTGAAATTTTATTGAGCCCATCTTCCCCACCTTATGGCATCATTGCTATGTTTTGAGCCTACATTGTTTATACATGGTTTGCCTTGGGGCAACATTCTCATTACTTCGTATTTCGAGACTACCCTGGTTATATCTTGTCCACTTGAGGCATTATCTTATGATATTTACATGACTTACATCCGCCCACTTGGGGCATTACTTTCCTATGATACCAACATTGATTATACACAGCCCATATAGGGGCAATTTTACATGACTACATATATGGTTAGCATTGCGACATCTTTATATATGTTTGCACCTAGCTTTATTTTTCCTATCATATACATGGTGCACGTAATCCCTTTCTTTTGAGATATGTGATTCATAGTTTCATCCCACACTTCGACATGGGGTAAATATTAATTTTATTATATCTCAATATATAGTTTGACATTCAGAACATGACATAGCTGCTGACTTCCTTTTGAGATGATGCACAATATACCTAGATAGATTTAGATAACTTGGTCTCATAATGAGACACCTACCCAATTAGAGTTAGTTTTTACAAAAACTCTAGAGGCACGTTTACAGTAACAACCAAACTAGTTGTATTTGTTCCTATCTTTGTCTTTTCCTAGAATTCAATAGTTCTATTGGCTATAGATTATACGTACAAGGTCATGTTTTCACTTGCACTTGTTTTGAAATTGATTGTAGGGGAATGGTTTACTAGACACAAGAGCACGGAAGATTCAACACTAGATTTTGAGGAACATAGTTATTTCTTTATTTTGTGGGTTGTAAGAGTTGGACATTGTAATAAGGTAACCTCTCTCCTCCTTTTAGACTTTCATATCACTATTATATAGACACGACTTGAGCAACCCTTATAGGTTTCGGCTGCAAAATCTTCATCAAGCTCTCCCATGTACAGTTTTTTGTTTTATATGCACGCACATACATCTAAGTGGCACATTATGTAGACACCTAAGTTTGGTATAAGACTAGTTAACTGCTATAGTGCTAGCATATTTACGTGTTTATTGATTATTGATTCAAGTAAAGCTCTTATTGGCATGTTTTCCTTTGTGTTATCTTTTTCATGTTGAGCTCATTTATCTTGGTTTCTATTATTCTCTATCTCACGTGAACTTGGTTTTGTCTCTTACTCCTAGTTTTCTCCCTCTTCTTTTGGTGTCTTTTTCCATTTCCACTAAGAAGTGGCCACTTGTAAATCATGCGGGGATGATCCCTCTAACGAAAAATGGTCCCGTTTCTCTTTTGGGCCTGTTTGCCTCTAAAACCTGTTTTATCGAGTTTTGTGCCTCTTTTTATGGACTTTCCTACCTGTTGTGTGCCATCTTACGTGTCAATTGGGCCCTAATATACATACAAAGGTGCACTAGTGCATTTAGAGGACACAAAAATGATGACATAAGGCACACACATTTGATTAAGAAATTGCAAGAGTGATATTGAAGAGCCAAACATATTCTATTTCTGAAGCATCCCCTAACCAAAAGGCTTGGGCAAAACATGCATAGATTCATTCTACACTATACTAGTTGTTTTATGCATGGAAAGATAAGGGTTGGGACACAAGACTGTTTACTGAGTTTGCACGCGTGCTGATTGGGATTTTGTTCACAAACCAAAGGCCTGATAATAATTTGGAGGGATAACACAACTCCACCTAACATCCTCCATTTTTTATGGGTTTTGCAAGGAGTAGAGCACATATTAGTGTTTTTGCAGAGGAGACCAATTTCTGTTGGCTCGCAAGTGATCCAAACATTATGAGACATGTTCAGAATTTTGCACATTAAAGCACATAGAACACATTCATCAAGTCATATTTTGTTTAACATGCATAGTCGATTTACAACAGAAGAAAACCCTTTGCGCGTGGCGTGGAAAGGTTCTGACAGAAGCAATCATGCACAATTACACAGTCTAGATTTTTTGGGAGATGTTCGAGGTAATAGCTGGACTCGTGTTCTTAGTCTACTTTTGATAGTCACTCATTGTTAGTATTTCAATTTTTTATATTATTCCAATTGTCCCGATTTTCTAAAATCTACCATATACTCTTCATTTCATGCAAATAGGTCCACTTTATGAGTTTATTTTTAGATTACTTGATTGCATAGTTCAGGTGTGTTAGTTTAGTAAAATTGTTAGCTAAAACCACTTTCCACACCTACAGTGTGTACAAATATCTGCATAGTTTAGGTGTAGTTAATTTAATATAATTGTTAGCTAAAACCACTTTCCATGCCTACAATGTGTGCAATATTTGTAATCAAGTCATATAAACAATAAACCTTAAGTTTTGGTTCTGAGTCTAAGTGTGTGTCCATTTGTGCAAGCGAGTCTAGGCTGAGGGGAAAGGCTGCCATTCATTTGGCTCACTCTTACCTGACCTACATCATGGAGCCATTCTATCAATAATTTTGTAGGTAGTTAGGTTGAATGACGGTGCCATCTACAGTCCTTAAGAAATATTTAGCATAGAAATCCAACTTGGTGTTGAGCGGTTGATGAGGAGTCCGAGGGCCCTGAATGTATTGTTGATATATGCCCTGATTTAAAATCTTCTTTTTGATCTCCTTCAAGGGAAGCAGGCAAGGAGGGACATTCAAAGATTACCTACATGGAGAAAAATGATCAAAATATTTGGCATTAGATTAGTATACTGGTCTCAAGTTACTGACAACATCGGCGCCTAATGGAACCTCAAAGAGGAAATTATCTTCAAAGAACAAAGGACCAAATATGGGTACCTCTTATGGCCTGAGGTTGAGTCACCCAAGAATTTGACTTTGTGAATATATAAAGTAAGTCTGAAGATACTTCGAATATGGGGGTGAAAAACTAAACTTGAACACTACATTGAGAAGTTGTATGTTTGCAAATGATCACCTGCTGTATCATGAGAGTTTGGGACCACTCAACTTGTACAATGAAAAACAACTTATGATTAGCAGTTTGATGCCTATGGGTATTTCAAAGGTATCAGTTTCAAGGTCAATCAACAGAATCAATTTTCACGCAAATTTGTTTAGTGATGGTGGTATTTGAGGATACAGTTGTGACAGGTTAGGGGAATTAGTTAAAACACCACAATAACAGTAACCATAGTTCAGCTGCACCAACCGAAGCTATAGTACCTGATTCCTATGCAGATCTGACTGCCAAATCCAACAATGGATCTTACACCCCTAGAGGAGCCTCAAATTTACATATAGTTTTGTATTGAAGACACTATAGTACTTACTAATTTTGTTGCATTAGTCATTCATTTAATGTAATTTACCAATTAGACTATGTAATTGCCAAATTTGCAATCACCTAGTTTGTAATCACTTAAGTTATAATAATGTAATAATGAGAAATTTATGTAATAAAATTACATATGAAAACTGTTGTACTGTCTTATGTAATTACTGTCTGGTTGTATAAGTTAGGTGTGGGCGATTTCTCCCAAACTATTAAATGACTTGAGTCAATTTTAGGCCCCTGATAAAAACATTATAGTACTTACTAATATTGTTGCATAAGTCATTCATGGAATGTTATCTACCAATTAGACTATGTAATTACCAAATTTGTAATCACCTAGTTTGTAATCACTTAAGTTATAATAATGTAATAACGAGGAAATTTATGTAATAAAATCACATATGAAAACTGTTGTAATGTCTTATGTAATTACTGTCTGGTTGGATTAGTTGGGTGTGGGCGATTTCTCCCAAACTATTAAACGGCTTGAGTCAATTTTAGGCTCCCAATCAAAACTTGTTCGCTATGGTCAAGCATTGCTCAAGATATCATATTGGAGAGTCAAGACCATCTGTGTCACTCATCCAATGTGACCCTCAACCCACTTTGTGATTGGCTACCTTAATACATATTCCTAACACTGATATGTTTTCTTTGTTTTGCTTAGGCTTCAACATTGAGACTGCGGGTCACCTTATTGTGGTGGGAATGAGACCACGGGCTGCTTTATTGCAGTGTGGGGATGAGGTTTTGGGCCACCTAACTGCGGACATCAGTTAGTGTACAACCTTGCTTCACACTACCTAAATGCACCACCTTACCAATACACTATGACCCGCTAGATCCTAAAACCGAATATTAATACAATATCATTACATATATTTATCTTGAATTCATTCAATTGTGGGTGATATGATTGAGTGTTACAGTAAATGCAATTGTGTTATTGTGACTATCAACTCTGCCAAACATCCAACCTGAAAAAAGTTATAATAATGCCCTCTCCACGGGAGGCCTTCCCATTGATAGTTACCCCTCTTCCTTGCCCTCTCCATTTATCTTCAAGTACATTAAACAACTTTAATGCTTATGTTCTATGCAATGGGTTCCAACTTCTACTTACAATAAATAAAAATGGAGTAATTGTCGTAGCTTGCTAGCAATGACATCTTTGTTTACAAAAACATGATCATGCAAGGAAATCAAAAGAGAAAGAGAACCATTTAAAATTAAAGGCCTACCGCCTCAGCATGAATAGCATTCCTCACTGATTCATCATTTAACCAAACTGTTGCAACCCGATCATCCTGGTTTCACAAAAACATGCAACATACTTGCATCATCAGAAATTACCTGGCTTCTGTAATCTATGATTATTAAATGAAAAAATTGTGAGAAACAGCCCACCTGGCATCATTGAGCTCAAACACATCAGATAACAATTTGATAGAAATTAGAGGAATGTCATAATTTCTTGTATATATTGTAATTCAGGTTAGACACAATTTTTAGTTCTCGTATGAAATGGTTAAAGATTCAATTGTATCAATACCTGCCATTAATATTCTATTATACTTTTTATTTGAGCTACGAGTTATAACAATCAAGGAACAAGCTAGAAAAGTTCACAACACAATTTTATTCATATTTCAATAATATAATGTCTTTCTTATACATCCTAATGAGCATAGAATGGAGAGCAAATTTTCTGCATGCTAGGTAGGTGCCACAATTTTTTTAATTATGCACATAAAGCTCACACAACCAAGAATGAATCTTCTTCAAATGAAGTTATTCGTGCATAAGTAGACTATGAGTTCTTTTCTGACCATTATTTCATGGTATCTAGCAGACGCATGTATGCATGTGATAGATTATAAAGAGTTCTTATAAAGCTCCAAGTGAATACATTTCTATGGACTCTACAGCTCTAGGGGCATATTATGTCCTCAGTAAACCAAGAATAAAGAAAAAAATGTTTACAATGCAAGGAACACTTTCAGAGAGTTGTGGCCACGTTGGAACAATCCCATCTGCAACTGGTGCTTTAAGAGGCCAAGCACGACCAAAGATCCTCCTCCGTACTGGATGAGGCTTTCCAGTCTGACCTAATTGCATGTAGCTTTCGGGTAAGTTTTGCTGGCTAACAACAACGGTTTGTACATCTGTCGCATGGTAGCATGGCTCAAGAATGTCATATTCGTTAAGCCTATAAACCAGCTGCATTTTAAAAGAAAATTTAGAGATATAGTCAAATATTTGTTTCAAGAAAAAAACAGATTGCCATGCTAAAGGAAAACAGAAATCTTGACGGAATTTTGACCTCATCAATCTCGTTTAATTTTGTAGTACAAGTTGGACTAGTAGAATAACGATAATTTCCCTTACAAGCATCCTTTGTTTCCTGCAATAACAAAGACATTTGACAGCAGGTAAGAGGATGACATAATACGAATATTGTTAAAGTGCAATCAACATTTTACCAATGAATTATTAGTGCTTGATTCTTGATGTAAGTTTTTATGTTGTAAAGGTAATCTAAATCACTGGTTTATTAGGTTTTATTACATTATCAATCAGTTGCGAGTCCGCAATAGATAATCTATGGTTTTACTGGGAAAATTAGTTTACTGGCCTATCCATAATCCCAAACTTAAACTTGGATTAGATTGGAAAAAATGGGTAAGGATGCAGAAATTTTCGTAATGATTTTTTTCCAAGTGGCATAGTACTAAATTTCAGCTAAAATACGTTATTCTCATCATTTTTGATTATAGAAATTGCACTCTATGCTACAAAATTATGAGTAATGGATGCATAAAGTTGGAATTCTCAATTTAGATGAAATTTTCACCTTTCTAGATGTATTTAGTAATCCAAGTATTGTTGAAATTTACCAAGAATATAAAATAAACAAAATTTTCACCACGAAGGATTCTTTCCTTTATAAGGTGAAATTGAAGACTTGCTCTTTATGGAAGAAGATAACTAGAATTGTTCATCAAGATTGAAATGTTGTCTATAGTAGTTAGTACATCTCAACAATCACCGATTGTTATTGATTTTTATGCGATAGTTATGTTGTCTTAATGATGTATCACATCTTTATGGAAAACATACTCATACATAATCCTTGCACACATGGACTTAGATAATGTACAAGTTCTTAGTTAAGATTATTTTTGTTTTTGTTTTCGTTAGATTTTCCCATGTTTTAGAGTCATCTCAAGATGCCCTCCATGAGTAGTCACTAAACTAATGACATTATTTCCCTTGTATGTAATTATAAGGAAAAGGGACCCACCACAAGCACACAAGCACCTTTAAGCATTTGTTACTAGGGGGAGCAATGGTAAACATAATCCTTTGCTTTGGGCTTTTGCCCTCTAAGCCTCTTTTCCCATTGGCATTTGCTAGTTAATTGTGCTATCTTATTATTATGGTCCAACTTGCGGGGAACCTTGCCCCGACCATAAAGGGTAAAGTGAGGGCTTTTTAGATTAAAGAGGTCTCGGATGTACAAGAGAGTTGTTAGGTAGTTAGTATTAATTTTTATTGTAAAAAAGGCCCAACCATAGCTATTCCCTTAATTATGCGATGAAAATTACATAAGAGAAACCCATAGAAAACCCATGAAAATTACAAAAAC
Organism: Taxus wallichiana var. yunnanensis; assembly: GCA_018340775.1. Lineage (NCBI taxonomy): Eukaryota > Viridiplantae > Streptophyta > Pinopsida > Cupressales > Taxaceae > Taxus > Taxus wallichiana. The sequence goes on from CM031243.1 coordinate 683,537,756, forward strand.
CCATGAGAATTCAAAAAAAACCGAACAACCGAACAAACGGAAAAAGCGAGACAAAAGAAAGCAAAGTACAAAAGATCATAGGAGCTTTTCAGCTCTTTAATAGTATTCTTTGCATGTATGGAACCAGACTCTTCGGCCAGCAGATCAGCAAGGGCTATCAGTTTCAGAGTAGTCTTTGATTATAACAGACCTGGTATTGTTAGTGTAAGCTTCCCAAGCTTTCAGGATGTGAAAGAATGCTGGAGCTTAGCAAGGATGGAAGACACTAGATCCACATGGCTATCTTCAAGGTTGGATAATATCTTCAGTGGTAGTTCCCTCATTGCCCCTCGAGTTGTTCCGACCCTGGTATCTTCCACTTTAGTTGGAGCTTTCCATCTGCCTATCATGGGGGATGATCTCGCTATCCTCCATTTTAAAATTCTCATATCCTTGCTGGACATTCTGCCCCTTAGTGGTCGGCTCCTCTTCCATGTCAACCGGACCAGAATCGGGGGAGTCGGATACAATGTAGCTAACCCCAAAGCAGAGCATCGAGAGAAGGAGCTCCGAGCTTAAGACCGGGGAGGTAACAGGAATCAGAGGTTCTGCATCAGGAAGGTCGAGGCAAGGATGGCCAAGAGAGTGAGGTGGACTAATGGTGATATCAGTAGAAACAAGACCGCAAAGGAAGAACCCACAATGGAAACCTTCAAAATCAGAGTCAGATAAAACTTGTAGGTGATGATCTTGACTAACTAAGTGGGTGAGAAGCGGGGGATGGAAGGGGAGATGAGGTGGGGGTACGACGGGATTTTCCAGACTTGGAAGGAAAATGAGCAAGCTCCGCAGGTGAAGCGGCGAATTTAAAGAGGAGGTAAAGTAGGCCCTAATGGAGAATGGGGCCTTCTCCCTCCCTAGCCAGATTGATAGAGTGTTCTAGAGACTGGTAAAGAAAGGCAATGAGATTGATTCTCTTTCCCCAACGCAGGTGGGAAAGGATGAAAAAGTGAGGCCCGAAAACCAACCTGTATCACCCGTCGATAGTAAAGTATCTCATAATCACTTCGGTGACTCTGTCCCAAGGGGGATGCAGGGACTCCCGAACATATCCCGAGAGATACTTGGTTGGATTCTCACCCTTGTTGATGAAGTCCTAGAGCTCCGCTTGTAAGGACCTCTTGAAGTAAACCCCCTGAAGCCGGTAGACTAGTCACCGAGGCTATGGCATTGGTAGAGATGGTGAAGAAAGTGTTGCCAATTTGAACTCTGCCACGCGACCAGGTAGCCAAGACCCCATAAGAAACCATGGCGAATAACCAGACATTTTTCCAAGAAAGTAGTGACTCCATTGTCTTTTAAAATATTCCAGACTTCTTTATCCTCCTACAATTCAATGCAAGAAATAGGTTCGATTCTTTTGAGCTTGCCCACCCATGATGATGATCCATGTGGAAATGAACAGAGGTGGGGGCCTCGAATTGGATTTAAATAACCCGTGTGATTTGTGAGAGTCTTCCATGTCAATTGCCCTCATGTACCTGTTATGATTGTGATGTGAAAAGGTGCATCTCAAAACAAGATCCGCCCGAGTGATATAACTCTCACCGCACGTGCCGGATCCTTAGAACGTCACATCATCATAATGCGGTAATCATGTCCACCGCCCTCGTTAGGGAGTGGAGATCTTTTTGTTTAACCTACTGACATCATGAGTAGTATACAACCACCACAAGAAATTAGCTAGAAAAAGAGCAGTCATTATGAGCGATTTGAAGAAGATCGTTAGGAAAATTTCCTAACCAAGTTTGTTGAGTGTCAAGGAGGACACCAATATTAGCCATGCAATCAGCCACCCTATTTCCCTCATGGTAAATATGTTGGAATTTGATCTGCTGGAAGTTCCTTTGAAGAAGACATGAATGTCAACAATAATGTTCTTGATAGTCCATTGGCCTGGGTTATCCAAATTTAGGAGATTTATAATATTGAGTGAATCACTTTCAACAATTAAAGGGTCATTTCCAATTTGGAGAGTAAGCTCAGCCCTTTAAGAATCGCTAAGGCTTCAGCGCGGTGATTGGTCCCAATGCTAAAATTTGTTGCTATAGTTGCTAGAGGGGAACCCAAATTATTGTGGAGAATCACACCCCCCAGACTTCCCGGGATTACCTTTAGAAGCACCATCCGTGTTTAGCTTAATCCATCTAGGGGGGGAGCCAACAAACTTTAGAGCGAGCTAGGGTCGAGGGATTAGCCCTAGGAAGGATCACAATCCGCTGACACCACTCCTTCTTGTCACAAACTGGATTTTTGTTGATATTTCTTCTAGAGGCAACGATTGAGATTATCTTGGAAGAGTATAGCAATGTGGTTGGCAACTTGACAAGGGTCCATGCTTTGATCTTTGAAGATTCTCTTGTTTCTTTCCTTCCATATACCCCAGAGGCCGTGAGGGAGGATAAGTTTCCAAGTGAGGGAGAGGGCCTGGTGAGAAAGGGGAACACCATTGATTAATTGCATCTTGAAGGGATTCGGGGAAAATCCAGATTACTCCTAAATGCGTCAAAAGCCAATTCTAGATATCTTGAGAAAAAGGATAGTGAAGAAGGAGATGGGAAGAGGACTCCAAAGCTTTACAACAAAGAACACAATGAGTAGGGAGGAGAAGCCTCTCCTTTTTAAGTTTTCTCCCGAGAGGAAAGCATTCTTGAATGAGAGCAAGAAAAAATCCAATTTTAGGAATAGTCTCTTTGTGCCAAATTTTGCTGAGAGGAGGGCCAGAGCTGGTCTGGGCTTGGAATCGTAGGCAACTTTAACAGAGAAAGAGCTAGAAGGGGAGAGGGGCCAAATACGATCATCAACAAGTAAAGAGAAAGGTATATAGTGTGAGGAGAGGGCAATTCTCAACTGATTCAAACACTGACTCTGATACACGTTGATACCCATCCAATCCAGAATATACCAAGAGGGAATTGAATTCATCATTCTCCAATAACCACTAACTTTCTTGCCATGGCGATTAATGAGGGGTCTTTTGATAGAATCCCAAATGGGGTTTAGGCACGAGGTTTTCCCCAAACCACCAATCCGACCAGAAATCAATTGATCTGCCATTTCCCATCCTCCACTTGGTGCCAGCACGTAGAAGAGGAAGAGAGCTAATAACCGAGTTCCAAATGGCAGAGCCGCGGGGAGGGGAGGAAAGAAGGAAATCTCCGCTTGAGACAAATATTTGGCTCTCAACAATTGCACCCAAGTGGAGTTTCCATAAGCCACCTCCCAGCCAATCTTAGCTAGCAGGGCTACATTCATATCAGCAATCTATCTAATCCCAAGACCTCCCAGATTGGTGGCTTACAAACTTCATTCCAAGAGACAAGGTGGATCCGCTTCTTATCTTCCACACCCGACCAAAGAAATTTTTTTTGGATTCTCTCAATAGCAGATATCACTGAGGAGGGAATTTTGAGAAGAGACATGAAATAAATAGGCAAACTTTGTAAAGTAGCTTTAACCAATTGAAGTTTTCCCCTTGACTTAGAAGAGCTCCTTTCCAAGAAGCCAATTTTTTTGGTATCTCTCAATAACCGGATTCCACAGACTTTTAGTTTGCTTGCCTTTGAAGAGAGGAATGCCAAGATAGGAGGAAGGTAAGTCCACAATTCTGCAACCAAAGATATCAACAATCCTCCTTTGTGTTTGAGGAGGGTGTTTAAGAAAGATATACTTGCTTTTGGTAAAGTTAATCAATTGTTGAGAGGCAAGTTGATAATTTTCTAATATTTCTTTGAGGGCTCGAGCTTCGATCACCGAAGCAAGCACTCAAGAGAAGGGTGTCATCCGCAAATTGGCTGTGAGTAGCAGCAGGGGTGCTAGAGGTGATTTTTATACCAGATATAACAGTTTGACTCTTGGCAAGCCTCTAAGGCTCTACTGAGGGTGTCCACCATTAACAGAAAGAGGAAAGGTGATAGAGGGTCCCCTTGCCTTATACCTCTGCTATTTTTGAAGAAGTTGGTTAGGATGCCATTTATGAGGATCGAAAAACAAGGGGTAGTAATGCAAGAAAAATCCAGTTGCACCATTTTTTATCAAAACCATAACTTTTCAAACACACGAATAAGGAAAGTCTAGCTGACTGTCGAACACTTTTTGCATATCTAATTTGAGGATCATTCCTGCTGACTTTGCTTGCTGGGCTGAGTGGATGGCTTCATGCACTGTAATGATACCACCCTGAGATAAACCGACCGCTAATGAAACCATTTTGATGTGAAGTGATGAGGTCATTCATCAGAGGTTTTAGTCTAGTAGCCAACATCTTGGTGATGATTTTATAAGAGGTGTTGCAAGAGGCTAATCGGTCGCAAGAAGTTGGCTATAGACTTAGAGCCAAGAGATTTGGGGGCTAAAGTGATGAAAGTAGTATTCCATTCTTTTAGAAGGGAGTTGCTCAATTGGAATTCGTTCACCGTGTTAAAGAGGTCTTGCTTGATGATCTCCCAGAAAAGTTGGAAGAAGGAAGCAGGGAAGCCGTCGGGGCCAAGGGCTTTATCTCCTTTCATGGTGAAGACAACTTTGTGAATTTCCTCCATAGAGAAGGGCTTCGTTAATTTGCCATTCATATCTTTAGAGACTAATTTAGGAATGTGCTGCAACATCTTGGACATAAGCGTGCTCATTGGGGGTTCCTCGGCCTAAAGGAGATTAGAATAAAAGAGACTAATTCATTAGAGATATCAAGGTCAGAGGATAATAAATTACCTACCGGAGTTTAGCAATTCTCTGATTTTGTCTCTGCTTTTGTGTTTAGAAGTGTGTAATGTGGAAGAATTTAGTATTACGGTCTCCCTGATCCAGCCAAAGTGCTCTTGATCTCTGCTTCCAATAGGTCTCTTCTTCTTTCAAGATGTTATGGTATTCAGCTGAGAAAAAGATTTCTTGTTTATGGAGTTGCTCGTTCTGCCTTCCGCCTCCACAAGAGTTGATATGTTAGCAATTTCTGAGTCAGCTTTTGTTTACGTAGTTTGATGTTGCCGAACACCTTGACCTTCCAAATCTTGAGCTATTTTTTTATTTCCTTAAGCTTACTGGAGAACTTAAACATATCAGAGCCCTAAATTTTGATATCCCACCAACTCTTAATAAGAGGATCTAATTGGTTGTTTTCAAGCCAAGCTAACTCAAATATGAAGGGAGGATTCTTTATATTCAGCTTGTTGTTAGCACATAGCATCATGGGGCTATGATCGATGCACGAGAGAGAGTACTGAGAAAAAAATTGGGGTAAAGTGAGATCCAATCCAAAGATCCCATAGCCCTATCAAGTTTGCTTTGAATATGATTTCTGCCAATTTTGCGGTTGGACCAAGTGAAGGAGGCTCATGAAGGTCCATATCTAATAGTTCCTCACATCGTATGAAGTCAACAAGTGCTTCCATGCTTTAGAGGGTTAGCCGGGCTCCTCCTTGTTTTTCAAAGGGATAGAGAGTGTTGTTGAAATCCCCATGATAAGCATGGGAAATTGCCATAGTTTCTTATGAAAATTGAAATGTCCTGCCAAAGTTTTTCATGATGGGTTTCAAATTCGGGGCATAAACATTGATTGCGATCCAAGTAGAGTTTGAGCCTACCTCTTGGAAGAGCATGCACAAAAAAATTTGGGTGTTGTAAAAGGAAATCACCTTTGAGATTTTTGGGATCCCATAGAGTGCATAAGCCACCATAATTTTCTATTGAGAGTTGGGACGCAAAGGATGCAGCAGGCCAAATTTTCAAGAGACTGTCATCCTTTTTAAGTTTGGTTTCCTGAAGCATAATAATATCAGGAGAGTGGTTAAATTTCATATCCTTGAGGACCCTCTATTTTTGTAGAGAGTTGAGACCTCTTATGTTCCATGAGATTATTTTCATTTTTTGGATTTGGGTTTGCTCCCCACAACCATGGGGATGGTGCTCTGGGTTCCTTGAGCCACATTCAGGGCTGATTCTTGTTGAAGCTTAATGTTTCCCAAGGTATGCCCATGAACTTTCTCCAAGCCAATATCAGGTTTCTTTGCAACTGCTTCGGGTCAAGCGGAGGGTAAAACTATCATCCGAGGTTTGAGTGGAAGGGGAGAGCTGGGAGTCAAAGAGGGGAAGGAAAGGAGGAAGGGGGTGGATCCAAAAAGAGGAGGCTCGAGGAGAGGATGGGGAGAGGAGGGAGGGTGAGCAGACCATTGGCGGGGGGAGGGTAGGTGGAGGTGGAGAGGGGAAGCAAAAGCACATGGGAGCCCAGAAGAAACTCAAAAAGGGAGCAAGAGAGGAAACAGAGGTGGACACACCCAAAGATGAGGGGGAAGCAAGGGGAACCTCCGTGGGAATAGAAACCAAAGAGGAAAGAGGTTGGGGGTGAGAGGGGTTACCATGTTAGTATCAAGAGTGATTTCACCTTCCTCAAGGAGAGCAAAGGGGTTGGAAGTAGGGATGACAGGAGCCTCTTCAGGAATCATTTTTGGTATATATTTCCCTTTTTTCTTGGGAGAAACTTCATGGATTTTAGGTTTGGGTTGTGGCTTAGTGGGGCATCCAGATGCTCTGTGGCCAATGCTTTTTGTAGATGGAACACACTTGTGGAACATACTCATATTCAATGGGTTGTGTCCATGTTCCAAAATCGATAAAAGATCAATCGATTTTGGGAGTGGACAACTAACATCAGCGTTGACACAGAAACGAGCATGAATGAATCTAGTTTTAGCCTTTGTGGCTGATCTATTGCAATTAGAGGACCCATAGAAAGAGCAATACCTTTGAGAACCGTTGGATCCCAAAACTCCAAAGGAAGGCCTAGTAGACGAACCCATATTGGGGCTGTGTCATGGTTTTAGTGAGCGGATTAAAACCGGAGACCATTTTCTAATGTAGAACCCTCTTCGAAAAACCATGGACCACCCTAGAAGTGCTCGAGAAAAGTCTTCCTTTAAGCTGAATGAGAAGAGAATGAAGCCGTTTGGCATGACAACTATTTCCAATGCGCCACAAGGGTTCCATTTCATGTGGGCCCATTTTTTGATATCTTCGAGGGGGTCTGGGACCCAAGTCTTGGGGCTAGGTTTGAACACAGGTTGTTGGCTCTATAAGCTAAGGGCCCCACCGGTTCATCACGGTGTAATCCCTCCCTTAATCCTATGTGTTATAATCTCTATGCTATATTCAATGTGTTCCATTGTTCTACGTATTATGCTATATTTCTATACTAGAATGATGTGTGAGTGTGATATTCTTACAAGATGATACATGTGTGCGTAAGTTTGCATCCTACATTTTAGGTGTAATTGCCTACTTCAGATCCAAGAGCCATGTGATTCTAGTAAACCAAACTACTAATGATTGGTTACTAATGTTTTTCGTGTAGGAACACCTACCTATCTACACATTGTACTTCATCACTTCATATATGACCTTTTCAGAGAGAACTTGATGCTATCTCTTTAAGAACAAGCCACAAATATTTGAGGCATTTAAGGAGTTCATAGAGGAAAAAGTTGAAGTGAGAAGGTGATAAAGGATCAGAAAAACAAATGCAAGATTATGGGAAACAAGAACACTAATAAATCCATGAAGATATCAATTCTCTATCGCCAATCGAAAAATTATCAATCCTGCTGACAATCACACTTGTAAAATGGCGGTTGTGCATGTGTCAGGCAGATATCACCTTGATTTATGTGTTACTTTCGCTCATTTAAGAAAATAGTAACATGAAAGATTTAATATCTCTTCCCATTCTGGGCAACAAAGGATCCTTTGTACTTCGAAGGGACATCTCCAACATTGTGTAAGAGGAACTGAAGCTATGATATTGGCAAGGAGTGTTGGTGAAATAATTTTTCGTGTTGTAAATTATGTGTTTCCACCAACGGTCACGGGGCTAAGCCCCTCCTTCTTGGGTATGGGGAGGCTCCCATTTTTGTTGGAAAAGGGTAAATTTGGGGGTTTTGAAAGGACCCGCATCCTTCTACAAAAAGCCCAAAAGGCAAGATAAATCCATGAAGCGAGACAGAGAAGAAGCCCATAGGAAAAAGGTACAAAAGACCTTGAAGGTCCAAACCTAACGAAGAAAGAGAAAAAGAGCCTCAAGCAAGGCCAAAGAGGAGCTACATCTAACACTAGAAACAACAACAAGACTACTGACCACGAGAAAGAGAAACAACCCCAACGTGGCGGGGAGATGAAAGAAGAAAGAGGAAAGGGGAGATGCAGCCCTAAAAAATCTACAAGACTAGAAAGTGGAAGTGAAGCGAGAGCAAGAGGGAGAATGAGGACGGAAAGAAGAAGATCAGTGCTTTCCCTTCTTTCCCTTATTCGAATGCACTACTTGCCACTTATCCTGCGAAATCATCTATGAAATGAGAGGTTGTATTCGGATAAGTCCATGGGAGTGGTGATCTGTAATTCCTTATCTAGGGGATGGGCATCATCCTTATCCGTGTGAGTGATCAGATTCATGAGGCCGCTTTATTCCTGGAGAAGGCCTCTCCAAAGAGGGAGGAATAACCGATGGTTGCCACACCTCATTAGTAGGTGCAATATCCGTGTGTTTGTAGTTGTATCGTCTTGATCTTCCGAGTCGGTAGTGTCTTCTTCCTCTATATCTGGTGGGCTCCAATGTTTGGGAATAGATCCTTTTTCCTAGGAGCTTGAGATCTCTTCAAAAGCAGTGCATGTGAAGGTGACACGGAGTCCTGATTCTAACATCGAAAACCGTATTTTCATAGTCAAGAATATGAGAATGGGTTGTATCTCCCATCTTAAGAGTCATTTTATCCTGCAGTCCCTTGCTGAGGTCCACTTCAACACAAATTTGACATAAGTATGTAAACCGCTCCGTAACCTATTGCTATCTTCTTTAATGAACCACCCTAGAAGATTTCCTATTTCCTCCATTGCAAAGAAAAAGTGAAGGAGAAGATTAGGAAATCTCACTCAAACAGGTACACAAGTGATGGAGAAGGTATTCGGATCAAACTAAGGAAACCATGGGGTAGTGAAAATGTAATATCCCCTTTTGGGATATTAATTAAAAATTTGAAAACTACTTGCAAAAAAGTAAACTTAGAAGAGTAACCCTTCTAGGTTCACCTCAACTAACCCAGTGTCGGCTTCAATACAACCCAAATGGGGTTGGAGTGAGCCAAGGTGATGGGTTTAGATGGGCTAACTAGTTGGAGATGACACTTCATTAACCATATTGAATTGCAATAGTAGTAAATTAATTTAAAACACTAAAAACTAGTTGAACTTCAAAATTCCATAACTTGATCAATACTCAATATTTTTAGTGAAATAAAATGCATTTGAAAGCTAAAATTATAGCCTTTCCAACCAACTATTAAACAAAATTTTTTGAGCACCGGAAACCCCTCAAATCTGCCCACAAAAGCTGGAAACAAGTCGCCTAGGGTTAGAACAACATATAAATTAATTTCCAGATTTTTCCCTTAGCTTTCCAACTCTCAAAATGTCATTTCCAGATCTGCAATTAATAATTTATAACAGATTGCAAACTCATCAAAAACCCTTCCAAAAGTGATATTAAATTCCCCAAACCAGTCGATCCACCTTAGATAATTAACAACAGTATGAAAGACCCAAAATATCATCAAAACAAGGCAATATCATTAGAAAATTGTGCAAGAACAGATCATATTTAAACCCTTGCCAAATACCATCAAAACATGCCACAAAACCCCTCTAAGCAAGTCGATTTGGATCACAATAACCAACAACAATAATCAGATTGCATTCACCAAATAGAACTCACAAATACCCTCATAAATCAAGTTCACATACTCTCAAAAATGGTGAATTCACATAGATAGATTATTAATGCAAAAACTCATCAATTCATAGCTCAAAGGGCATACACACTTCACATATTGGTGGTGTTTTTTTATTTTAGATCATTAGTGGGCATACATCCCTCTTCAAGCATGAAGATAAGTTTGCAAAAACCGTCAACATGCAAAAAGGGTGCCCATCATCTCCTTTTATAGATTTGTCCTTGTGCAATCTCCAATGCTTCTCTCTCCTTTTTGGCGCCATCTTCTAGAGAGGAGAACTTTTAATTTAAAATAGCCTGAAAGTCAAACTCCAATGCAAATGTTAATTCCCAAGGTAATATTTGAAAATAAAATGCATGAGAGAATTAAATATAATAATTGATGCCCAAAAGGAATCGACCTTTGCCAAATAAAGTCGATTTACCCATAAATAACAAATAATTAATCTCAAGAAAATCAACTTGCCTTTTATTTATTTTATTTTCTCCAAATAAATCAATTTATTTCAAATGATATTTAATTGGCCCATAATAAATCGATTTTACCCCTTTTTATTTTGACTTGCACAATTAAATAATATTTTAATTTTTAATTCATTAGCACAAATCAATTAATTATCCTTTAATCCAAGGGGAGTGGATTAAAGGTTATTCAACTTGTCTCAATTAATTATTGCTTGGAAAAGGGGACATTACAGAAAAGACTGCCGATCCTCGGAACCAAGGACCCTCTTGATAATCCTCTCCTAATCCTCCAGATCATTAAAGTAGACAATGAAGAAGCCTCGAGCACAAAGGAAGTATTTGCGGTTTTATGTCCACGAGATATGAATCCAATGAATCACAACATTAGATGACAACGAAGCACCATTGAATCTGCAGATAATGGCCTTGGATTTCAAATCTTGTAAGAAATTCAGAGATTCTTCATCACTAATCTCCAAAGTAGGGGATTCAATGACTTGCTCCACGATGTAGACGGGGAGAAAGCTGATAGATTTCAAAGAAGCGGCATTTTTAAAGAGTGCCTCTTTGAAAGGTGCAGAGCTACGCTCCTTGGCTCCACCTAGTAGAATACTTGTCATAAACAATCGTGGAATCCCGTTCTATCCGTAGGAGATGAGCAAGGAGTCATTCATAAGCGGTTTGCGAGAGAAGACGAGGCCATGGGGACTTGCCCTCCGCTTGCTCGGTTTGTTAGCAAGAATAAATTTTAGATCCAACCCACGAGCTAACCAATGGAGCTAAATGCAGTGGTACTTCCGTTTAGAGTACGAACAAAAACTTGGAGCAGCGATTATGTTTTAACCGAGCGGTTTGGCGGTTACTAAAGAGTTAATAGAGGCCTCCGCAAAACATTGCCTGCAGCAGGGAACCCAAGATCCGCATCCTCCCACTCTTGGGCCAGATCCCACGGTTGAGAGGCCGTGTCCAATATTTGAAAGCCGACTACCCCGAGGCGGCGTCTTGCACAACATGCTGAAATCGCGAGCTCTTACCGGCTGATAACCATCTCCATGCGTGTTGTAAGCATCACAACAACCATTATTAGACCATAATCTATCGGCCGCAAAGGAAATTCAGACCTGGCAACACCGCCACCGTCGCTACCAGCTACCAAGTGTGCCATCAACCACCACAGTATTATCCCGCCCTTGTTCAAACACCATTGTTGACCTTAGTGAAAGCGCTAAAGAGTCCTTTGCCATTTGCCCTCACTGTTTTTGGAAAACTAACACGAAGCGGGTTAGGGTTAGGGTTAGATACCAAAGCCATCGCGAGAAGTCTTCACAACGGTTTACTTAGGAGAGATATGAGATTGCACTCATGGGAGGCTCCCATTATTAAATGTAAACTTTCCTAATTTTGTGGGGTGGTCAAATAGGTCGGGGATCACACAAGAACACTCCACTGTACCTGTGGTAAAGTGCTTGTATGGAGTACTGAGGAGGAATTTGTAGTGGAGAGAGAGGTAAAGGGAAGTTGGAGAAATAAGGAGAAAGAGGGTTCTTGTTGTGAGTAGGCACCAAGAAAGTTCACATCTGATAACCATAGAAAATCCACATCCAATTAGAGGAATCTAACTTATGCAAACAACAATGAGATCAACAAACTAAAGACATAAAGTTCCATTAATTTTTCCTCAAAAGTACAAATCCTTTTCTTGGTTGTTCAAGATCACTATGCTTGCAAAGCTAGGAAATAGAGAGAGAAATAGAGGAAAGCATAAGCAAAGAAATGGAAGAAATGCAACTCTTATTTCTTGTGTAGTGGTGATACAAAGCTCCACACATACAACAATCCACAATTGCTAGCCAAAAACTAAAACTTCAAACTCGAAGCCTTAAAACTTGAACTCCTTTGGAATGGAGAAGCCATTCCAATTTATAGCATAGCAAATTGTCTTCTCATCTACCCCCACATGACCTTTCAAGTTCTTATTCCACTTGTGACTTTTCATCTTCCTTGGGAGTGAGGAAATAAGTCCCCTTTTTATAAATCAAAAGGGACTTTTACAATGCAACATTAAAGAATCACTTAAGTGAATAAGACAAAATACCATGATTACATACAATGAAGGATTAGAAAGGGGGGAGAAGAGGAGAAAGAATGAAGAGAGGAGAGAAAAGATGATGTGAAGCATGGATGAAGGTGCCTCGCCCTTGATGGAGATGAGCTCCGATGAAGATCCTTTGAAAACTTTGCCCCCTTTGAAAACTCTTGAAATGATGAGCCTCTGCAACACTGTTTGGACACACCGAGAAGAGGAGTGATGAACACTTGATAGGTAGACCACCGAGAGTATTGAAAGATGACTTCCCTTATTGAGAAAATCCTTATGCTTCTTGAGACACTGCCATATCTTTATGAACAATCATTCTCATGGGGAGAATTTGGTGCATTTTGCTCACACAACCATGATCATGATTTTGTCATCGTGAGAGCATTGATGGTGAATGAAGAATGAAACCAAATCCTTCCAATACCAAAGTAAGGGAAGAAGAAAGGGGCCAAAATCAATGTCATCCATCTTATGATCATGTACTCCATGTGAGATGAAGTGAAATGGTTCTCGAGACAAATCGGTAGTTTCCCATTTAGGCACTTTATGCTCACCGCATCGGGGAATGCGGGAATTTACTTGAGAATTAAGAGAAATGCTCTGTGAGTGCTGGGATCATTAGAAAATGCATGAAGGAATGATATGTGATCATTTTGAGCTCATTTCATCCATTTACTATTTTTATCATGTTCATCATGATTGTCGCATTTTAGTAATTTTTGCCAATCTTGCCAATTTTGCCAATTTTGAGTGTTTTACACTTAAAAGAATGGCTTGAGGTACTGGAAACCAAATTTTCCTTGAACTTCTATTTTTAGTAATACATATGGTAGAGACTTACTAAAAATAGAAATTGGTCCTCCAGGTGTCAAATTGGAATGAAACCAATTGCAAAAGTTTCTATTTTGCATTCGGGCCTTTGCTCCAATTTTCAGAGGATTCCAATCACCAGGTTTGTGTAAATATGAAAAATAGATATTTTTAGCTGAAAATTTCTCATGGCTGTAGAAAATGGAAGGGAGCATTAATGGAGGCATGTAAATACTCCCCTTAAAGGCGTTTTGCGAGGATTCTACAACTGGATTTACTGTAATCGAGCAGGGTTTGGGAGCAATGAGCAAATTTGTGTTTTGGAGCATGAGGGTTTTTGGGGAAATTTTGGCAACATAACAACAAGGGAGCACGCAATGGGGGAGAAAACATAAAAATGGGTTTGAAAATGACTAAGGATGAGTTTTATACTTACCCCCTTTCATAAACCTAGCTAACTCATGCTTTGACTCACCTGCTTAACCTGGGTTAGATTGAGACTCAAGGATGGGGTTAAGACTTTCTAAATGGGTCTCAGACCTCCTCATGTCCCTTACCACATTTAGTAAGGGACAAAGGGACATCAGGGGTGTAAAAATGCGCATAGGGTGGAGGCATCATGAAGAAGGGGCCAAACTTTAAGTGACGTGGCTCTTCCTCTTTGGTGGCGCACTGTTGTGTCCCCCATGCCCCTTTAGCAAAGAGACATCACCCCCTCATAAGTGTGCATAGGGTCAGCTCATCATGGAGAGGGGGTAGGTGGAGTTTAGGTGAGTTGATAAGATTTTCTAACCACCCAAGTTGTCACTTAAGTGACACAACTTCCTTTCTCATGTGGAGGCACACTTTTATGTCCCCCATGTCCCTTTTGAATTTGGTCAAAGGAAAAAGGAACATAGAGGTCTCCAAGTGTGCATTTGCCAAAAATAGATGCCTGCCTTCACCAAACACTGCCTGAAATAGCTACATGAGCCCATTTTCTTGCCATCGTAGCTAGTTGTAGGCTTCCAAGGGAAAACCTTATATAATTTTGACTCAAAAAAGCTGATGAGAACATTCCCACCATTTTGCCTGCAATTTGAAATTTTGGACCTTTTTCAATTCTTCCCAAGCTGTCTTTGGTGAAAGAAAGCCCGATGAAGTTCATGATGATCAAAAGAAGAACCAACACCTTGGGTGTGAAGGGGGCCTCACATATGTCACATTGGCCTTTGAATCAACTTCTAACTCTCCTTGGAACTCTCAGAATCCTTAGTTGAATCTTCACTAGGATCGAAGGTCTTTATCTACACTGTCGGGCCAATATCTGCAAATCTGCTCCTCATAATCCCTTGAAACCTTTTACACAATGAAGTAGACACTCTTAGCTTTCCAATGAGTATCTGATTGTTTTCCAACTCCTCCGAGGCTCCTGATATATCCGGAACAAGCCAAGTAGCTTTTTCACTACTTTCATTTCCTTATACCATGCTAAGAATAGCCCGGTATTACATAACTTGTTCCTAAACCTGATTTTTCTTCTAGAACTTTCCTAAACTACCTCGGATGATTGCATAGGTCCTCTACGCAACTCCCAGGTGGGTTGTGCCTCAACATTCAGTTTCCGAGGGGTGTCTGCTAGTGTGAAAAAGCCTGAAAATAGGCCTTTTTGGGCCTCTGGGAGCAATTCCTTCTGAATGGTTCTGAATGAATCCATGAATCACCTCCTGTACATGAAACACACTTGAAAATCACATTATCACATTCCTCTTGGCCATTATGAGGGTAACACAATAACTGAGGAGGTCGGCGGACAGGTTTACATTGACCGAGAGAGGGATTTTCAAATGAGGGATAGGTTGTCATGAATTTTTTTTAAATTTTTATTGTCAAAAATTTAGCATGACAACAGAGGAGATAGAGAGGAGTGTAGGCATAGATAACATATGTGGGGCTAGCATTAAGTAGCCGGTTTGTTCATAGTGATGTCTACTCTATGCTTCTTGTTATATTTTAATAACAACATTAAGAAGACATGAGATAGGAGATACTAAGATATCATAGCATGTGAAGTTTAGTGCTCCATAGAGCTCCTTGTATTGAACACATTGATGAAGGAGAAGAGGAAGCCGCAAAATTGCCACTTCCAGCTGGTTTTCTCCACAATGGGGTTTCAAGTTAAAAAATCATGTCTTGTGGTTTGTTTCATTTCTTTCTAGTTGTTTATGGGTTGCAAGCTAAATAAATTATAGATCATGTCGTATTAGAGAAGCAAATTCCTAGTGGCATGTGGAGATTCAGCTCACAACTTTCAGTTGTATGCAATAGCAATACTGTATGCAGAATTCTTTGACAAAGTGTTGCGAGAGATTAGTGGTTGCATAGAACATGCATAATCAAATCCTTGAGAAGAAGACTTGTGTAATGTCCACTAAATGGGACATAATGAGAATTGCATTCATATTTCTTCTAGTTCCCATTATGCCTTTTTTTTGGTTAATATTGGCTCAATGGATGATGAATTCTACTTGATGTAATGGCGTAAAAGTATTTTAAATACTTTAATGGCGAGTTGGGCATGGAGGCCTCTTATTTGGTTCAAAAATGGTGGAAGGACTTCTAATCCTTATGGGTTGACCTCAATTGAAGAGCCTTCATAGAGGTTAATGAAGAAATAGAATTACTTGAAGGTCGTCCTATGCATTGGGCTTCTATTTTGGTGTTGGCTCCACTTGAGGATATATAAAGACATGAAGGTTCATTTGAAAAGGGTTATGCATGTTTATTTCGAAGATTGATATCTTGAGTTTGTGCAAGGTGTGCCCTACTCTTCACTAAAAATGAAAACCTTTAGTGTGGCTCAGCTTTGGGACGAAAACCTCCATTGTTGGAAGATTGAGGAACGAAAACTCCTCAAGCTCGAGGGGAATTCTATACGGGGGTTTTCAAAGTGCTTCAAAGTGGTTTGTTGCTAGGTTTTCCCCCTTTCTTACCCTAGGCGACTTACATGGGTGGAGGGTTTGGTATGTTCTAGGGATGATTTCACTATTTTGGTTTGATATTCTTGTTTGGTGTAATTTATAAGGCCGTAATCTGAACTTTGGAGAATCTTGGTGAGGATTTGCTATTTTTCCTAGCCCTCGGTTTGGCTGAATTGCTCTTTGTCATAAAATATTTAATTCCAGTGGGGTTTATTAGATATTTCTTCGATATTTGATGTATTTGTGATGCATAAATATTGTCGTGGCTAGATAAATTATTTCATGGCATTTTACATTGATTTGCATAGTGAAAAGTGGATTCGAATCTCATAGGTAGTTCTCTTCCCTAGGACACTTTGCATATTTGTATTGGTTGATCATTTTAAGGTATTCTCAGCTATTTTCAGTTGTGTGTGTGCTTGAAAGTGTTTTCAGATCAGATCAATTCATGATAGCCGGTAAACCCTTTTTCTCGTTTTCGGACCAAAAAGGAACATTACAGCTTGAGGAGCTCGAGCTTGCAATGATGTTGCACAATAAATTGAAAATGGTGGTCCAGCATTTTGAAACGAAGAATCAATAGCTATAAGTTACATGAGCCAGCGCATTATCAAAGATGCCCAACCTATATGATGGAAGAGTTCGATAAAAGTTGTTGGCAAACCTCTAACATGATGATGAAAGAGTGAAAAGGAGACCAGCCGCTATCAAAGATGCCCAAACCATGATAGAGTATGCATGGAAAACAATCAACTACATACTCTTTCTTACGGTGGAATGTTGAACAAATCCATTAACAAATTTTAGAAGCATATAGAGATGTTGGCTCTAGGTTGTTAATGAAGATTGGTTATGACGGAAAAGGGCTTGGCAAGGATGACCAAGGAATTTTCACATAAATCAAGGTTGTAGAGAAACCACAATATGCGGGCTTTGAAATTAAAATGGATATTGGAGAATATTGTAGTGCAGCCAAAGCAATAGTAGCTTTCATAAGGGAGGATTCCACACCATCTAAATTCATCACAAAAAGGTAAATGTGTTTATAACACAATTTTTGTAAAGCGTCATGATGATTGTAGGAAATCACCAAAGTGTGGACATCAATCAAGACAAGAGAGAGAAGCACAAGTCTACTTCTTTAAGATAAGAATGCACTTCCAAAGAGAGGGCATCCTTCATGCCATGGGCGAGGAGATAAAAAGGGCATCATTTATCCACCCACATGAAGCAAAGAATAAATGAGGAGATTATACTCCACCAACTTCACCAATTACAAGTTCAAAAAAGGAAGGAATTAGACAAGGGGACAACCCAATGAGGTATGAACATGAAGCCCGAAGGTGTTAGTTTATTATCATAGTTACCATCTTTTGGATAATCCGGTCCAGTTAAGCCTTATGTTAATATTAAAAAATTTTTTTTTTTGGAGTTTTTAGTGCATTGACATTTCGTCAAACACTTGTCATGTCATCTCAATTTCTGATATTTTTGTTGTTTCTCTTTAATTGAAAGAACACGGCCAATAGAAAGTCCCACAAATGATTGCAGACAAACATAACTCCCACAATGCATAAACAATACAAGTCTGATTGGAAACGAAAGGATTTATTTATTTATTTATGGATTCCAAATACAATGAAATTCATCTCTAAATTGCATACCCGAAAGTCCAGCTTTGTGTGATAAAATGAATGGATATCAATGGTACTGAAATGATCAAAACTCTCGCATGTGAAGGAGCCAATAGTGGCTGCACCTGTTACACAACTGCTGCTAACACCCCTCTCACTCCTCTAACTGCTGCGCTCTCCAAATGGGAAAGATGGCACCCCAATGATGGTAATAATATTCCTCTATGAGTAAACTGATAAACACATGCTGCAATTAACTGTAAAGCAATATCAAAATGATCTGATGTGAAGCACAATGAAGACCCTGTTTGAATCTTCCTCCTTCGAATTGGGTTTCCATCCAATCCGTAATCTCCAAGGGTTTCCGTCCTTCGAGAGTAATTAGCAAGAGCTGCTCTGAATTTGTTTTTTGTTCAAAATAATAAGTGTCCCCAGCAAATGGGCCAAATCCTCCTTTTATAACCTTTTCCGAGAATTTTCATTAAAAGAAAATATAATTAATAAATCACTTTATTAATTAATTACACCTTATAACTCGGAAAGTGATTTATTTAATTAATTAATCATTCTGGTGCCCAAGGTCACTGAATTAGCATCTCATCATTTAGAACTTCACATTCTCTTTCCGACGAGCTATAATACTGAGGTGCTCGCCAAGTAATTTGTACAAATATAAGCAACCTGAGTAAAATAATTAAAATAAGCCATTAATGCTCCCAAAGTGCGGAAATCGTCGGAAAGCACCGGAATCGGAAACTGACTGAGCAGAAGTGGTGCCGATGACGAATAATGAGAAATGAAGTCAGTTGGGTGACTTACTATAAATAGATACTCTCTCCAAGAATCTTGGAGAACACACCAGAGGTCGGAAATAACCTCGGAAAGTGCCAAGTGAGTCCTTAAGACCAACTGAACTCATTGCTAACATCAAATAATCCACCAGATCGTCGATAAAACCCTTACCTGCTATGCACATCATCTCCTAAACAACGGGACTAGCTTACGAAGATGACAAATAAGCTACCCACCAAGTGTCCAAGGGTCATGCCGGAAAGAGGGACATTACAGTCCTCCCTTCCCGAGATTGCTTGTCCACAAGCAATATCAGATCTGCATACCAATCAAGTCCCGGATCCCAAATCAACTGAAACCTTTTGAATGGCTTCAAATGCACTGTGCTAAACTGCTCAAAGTCTGCAAAATAGAACTTGTGCAACTTACTCATAAAAAGTGCCACAATCCCCCTCAAGTATGCCCCCAATTTGCCATAATCTTCACCTGTTCCTGCTGTCCCATGCTGATATGTAGTGAAAAATCCTCATAGATGTCTGCATGAGATGATTTTTTGTCCATAACTATCATAGACTTGGCTGTCATTTGATGGGGCAGCGTGTATTTGGCTGCTCTCATGGTGACTTGCTCCCCTTCATGATGGAAACTCAACTCCATAGCTTGCAAATCTTGGGTGACTTTTCCTAGTGAATGTAGCCATTGCATACCAAGCACAACATTGTTATCCTTCAAGTCAATAACATAGAAGTCATCACAAAGTGTATACCCACCAAATAGAATGCTAACTTGGTTTACTTTCTTCTTGCAAGGGATAGTGAGACCTCCTGCTATAGTCACATCAAAGCCTTCAAAATTATAACAATGCAAACCTCTTTTGATCACCAAACCTTCATCCATGAAATTGTGTGTAGATCCACTATCAAGAAGTGCCATGACTTTACACCCGAACATTGTACCTTCAAACATGAATGGATTATACCTTGGTGCTCCTGAAAGATAAGTGAGTCTACCATCATTTTCAATGTTTGGCGCTGGCTGCCCCTGTACATTTTCTGAAGTAGTATCATCATCCCCATCTGAAACAACCTCAATGAGATGTATCTTACCCTTTCCAAGACACCTATGACCCGGTGCCCAAGGATCTTTGCAATGAAAACATAAGTTTTTCCTACGAAGGTCATTCCTCGATTCATGGTCCATCTTTGGTGTAGATTCTACCTTTGAAGAAGTGGGTTGCTCACTTTCATGCTGTTCTGATTTTTCATTCCTGACATTTTTCTTTTGGGACTGAAATGGAGGAGTAGTGTCTAAATCCAATGCTGTCTGAATGGCCTCATGCAAAGTTCCAGGCTTAAGAGCCTTGACAAAACCCCTCAATCTATCCTGTAATCCCTCTATAAAGAGCATCACCACACGCCTTTCGGCATCTCTGGAACCATCACTGCTATACGCTGAAATTCGTTGATGTATGAATCAACGTGTCCACTCTGTCGGAGCTGTGCCAAGTCCCTGTAATAAAGCTCCACATCCTTGCGATCAAATCTCGCAATCAACCTCTCGCTGAAATCCCTGTAAGACTGTAGAAGCTCATGACCCTGTGTAACTAAACCATGGTGCCACCAATCATAAGCCACCCCCTCAAGGTGTAACATGGCGAACTGTATAGCCTCCTGTTCCCTCATGGGTTTGAGGGTAAGATAGGTGTCGAGCTTGTGAATCCAAGCCCTGGCACTAATCTTTCCACTACCATCAAAAGTGGAGAGGGTTACCTTATTGGTAACATGCTGCAAATCCCTGTTCTGCTGCGCTCTAGGCCTCCTGTCTGTCCAGCCCTCATGTTATCTCTCCTCTGAGCACAATACTGTGGGAGGGGGAATACATCCCTCACATGCTGCGGCAAACTCCTCCACTCATCACTGACTGCCATAATAGTATCCGGAAAAGCTACTTCTTCGGTCGCACCTCAAACTCTGGTGGGTCATCTCTAGGCAAGAAGTTAGGTTGCATAGGCCTACTTGCGTCCGCGTAGCCCTCCTATCATCTATATGAGTGTGCCTACGCTCACGGCGTGGCGATCCCCTAACACTCCCAAGCTCTGAAGGTGATCTCGTTGGGATCCCTGTGACCACTAGCAACTGATACTGATCTATCCCTCCTGCCGTGTCTGTCATGCGGCCTATCAAGCGCCAACCTGTCCAAGGTAGAGCCCATGCGCTCCATAGTCTGTAACAACTGCCTCTGAGTGGCTGCCATATCCCGAATGAAATCCCTATCGGATCTGCATGTTCCTCTCGAGGAGGACTCTCTGGTCTATCACCCAAATATTCCATTCTGTCACCTCCGGCAATACCTGCTTCGAGTCTTGCCCGTCTGCGGGTGTAGTATCTGTGTGGACCGTCCTCTCTATGCTGCATTCAAGGCTGATTTTTTTTTAATGACTATTAACTGCTTCCTTCCCACACAGGCTGGGAGGATACTTTGCTCTGATACCACTGAAATATCCCAACCAATTCCAACTCCATTTTTTTTTTTTTTTTTGAGTTTTTAGTGCATTGACATTTCGTCAAACACTTGTCATGTCGTCTCAATTTCTGATATTTTTGTTGTTTCTCTTTAATTGAAAGAACACGGCCAATAGAAAGTCCCACAAATGATTGCAGACAAACATAACTCCCACAATGCATAAACAATACAAGTTTGATTGGAAACGAAAGGATTTATTTATTTATTTATGGATTCCAAATCTGATGAAATTCATCTCTAAATTGCATGCGAAAGTCAGCTTTGTGTGATAAAATGAATGGATAAATCTAGTCATTTGAAATGACGGTGAGAACTCTCGCATGCGAAGGAGCCGATTAAAGTATGCACTTTGTATCTATTACCTGACTCTTTGCTTAACACCCTCTCACTCCTCTAGCTGTTGTGCTCTCGAATGGGAAAGATGGTGCCCTAATGATGGTAATAATATTCCTATGATGAAGGGAAGTATGATAAACACATGTTGAGGAAGATGTGCAAAGCAATATCAAAATGATCGATGTGAAGCACTGATAGAAGACCTTGTTTGAATCTTCCTCTTTGAATTGGGTTTTCTAGTTAAATCCGTAATCTCGAGGGTTTAGTCCTTCGAGAGTAATTAGCGAAAGCTGCTCTGAATTTAGTTTTTTGTTCAAAATAATAAGTGTCCCAGCAAATGGGCCAAATCCTCCTTTTATAACCTTTTCGAGAATTTTCATTAAAAGAAAATATAATTAATAAATCACTTTATTAATTAATTACACCTTATAACTCAGGAAAGTGATTTATTTAATTAATTAATCATTCTGGTGCCCAAGTCACTAAATTAGCATCTCATCATTTAGAATTTCACATTCTCTTTTCGACGAGCTATAATCTTGAGGTGCTCACCAAGTAATTCGTACAAATATAAGCAACTTTGAGTAAAATAATTAAAATAAGCCATTAATGCTCCCGAAAGTGCGGAAATCGTCGGAAAGCACCGGAATCGGAGCCGGGCGAGCGAAGTGGTGCCGATGACGAATAATGAGAAATGAAGTCATTGGGTGACTTACTTATAAATAGATACTCTCTCGAGAATCTTGGAGAAACAAGAAAAGTCGGAAATAACCTCGGAAAGTGCAGTGAGTCCTTAAGACCAAGCTTGAACTCATTCTTAACATCAAATAATCCACCTAATGTCGATAAAACCCTTACCTTTATGCACATCATCTCTAAACAACGGGACTAGCTTACGAAGATGACAAATAAGCTACCCTGAAGTGTCCTAGGGTCATTAGGAAGAGAGAGTTTTGCCTTCGCCTTGTCCTCCTTCCCGAGATTGCTTGTCCACAAGCAATATCGAGATCATGCATGCAATCAAGTCCGGATCCCAAATCAACTAAAACCTTTTGAATGGCTTGAATGCCTTACATATGAGCAATTAAAACTTGGAAAAACTCTGCAAAATAGAACTTGTCAATGAACTTACTCATAAAAAGTGCCACAATCCCCCTCAAGTATGCCATAATCTGCCATAATTTTCCCTGTTCTGCTGTCCCATGCTGATATGTAGTGAAAAATCCTCATAGATGTCTACATGAGATGATTTTTCCCATAACTATCATAGACTTGGCTGTCATTTGATGGGGCAGCGTGCATTTGGCTGCTCTCATGGTGACTTGCTCCCCTTCATGATGGAAACTCAACTCATAAACAAATCTTGGGTGACTTTTCCTAGTGAATGTAGCCATTGCATACAAAACCAAGCACAACATTGTTATCCTTGAGTCGATAACATAGAAGTCATCACAAAGTGTATACCCACCAAATAGAATGCTAACTTGGTTTACTTTCTTCTTACGAGGGATAGTGAGACCTCTAATATAGTCACATCAATGCCTTCAAAATTATAACAATGCATGAACCTCTTTTGATCACTAAACCTTCATCCATGAAATTTGTGTAGATCCACTATCGAAGTGCCATGACTTTACACCGAACATTGTACCCGATGAAAACATGAATGGATTATACCTTGGTGCCAAAATTAGAAGATAAGTGAGTCTACCATCATTTTCAATGTTTGGCGCTGGCTGCCCTATACATTTTTGAAGTAGTATCATCATCCCCATAAGAAACAACCTCGATGAGATGTATCTTACCCTTTCTATAAAGACACCTAATGACCCGGTGCCCAAGGATCTTTGCAATGAAAACATAAGTTTTAAATGAAGGTCATTCCTCGATTCATGGTCCATCTTTGGTGTAGATTCTACCTTTGAAGAAGTGGGTTGCTCACTTTCATGTTGTTCTAATTTTTCATTCTGATATTTTTCTTTTGGGATTGAAATGGAGGAGTAGTGTCTAAATCCAATCTTTGTTTGAATGGCCTCATGCGAAGTTCGGGCTTAAGAGCCTTGACAAAACCTCTCGATCTATCCTGTAATCCCTCTATAAAGAGCATCACCACATGCCTTTCCGGCATCTCTGGAACCATCATTCTTATACGTTGAAATTCGTTGATGTATGAATCAAGCGTGTCCACTCTGTCGGGTGTGCAAGTCCTTGTAATAAATCTCCACATCCTTAAAAAAAATCTCCCAATCAACCTCTTTTTGAAATCATGTAAGGCTGTTAGAAGCTCATGATTTATTTAACTAAACCATGGTGCCAGTCATAAGCCACCTCGAGGTGTAACATGGCAAGCTGTATAGACCTCCTGTTCCTCATGGGTTTGAGGGTAAGATAGGTGTCGAGCTTGTGAATCAAATATTAGCACTAATCTTTATTATTCACCATCAAAAGTGGAGAGGGTTACCTTATTGGTAACATAAAGAATCTACTTTTTAAAAGCTCGGATGCGCTGGGAGGCCTCTGTCTTGTCCGCCCTCATCTTATCTCTCCTCTGAGCACAATCTTTGTGGGGGGGAATACATCCCCACATCTTTGCATGCAAACTCCTCCACTCATCACTTGATTTTTTTTGCCATAATAGTATCCATAAAAGCTACTTCTTCCCGGTCGCCCTCATCTCGGTGGGTTTTCTCAGGCAAGAAGTTAGGTTGATGTAGGCCTACTTGCGGTGTGTAGCCCTCCTATCATCTGTATGAGTGTGCCTACGCTCACGGCGTGGCGATCCCCTAACACTCCCAAGCTCGAAGGTGATCTCATGGGATCCTGTGACCATTTGGCCAAACCGATCTATCTCTCTCCAAAAATACTGTCATGCGGCCTATCAGGCTTTTTGTCAGAGTAGAGCCCATGCGCTCCACCTGATGCTGAATAACTTCCTTTGCAGCACGAGTGTGCCATATGATCCGAATGAAATCCCTATCTGGATCTACATGTTCCTCTCGAGGAGGACTCTCGAGTCTCTCACCCAAATATTCCATTCTATCACCACAAATACCTTGAGTCTTGCCCAAATCTGCGGGTGTAGTATCTGTGTGGACCGTCCTCTTATGTTGCATTCGAGGTTGACCCTTTTTTTTAATGACTATTAATTGCTTCCTTCCACATAGGTTAGGAGGATACTTTGCTCTAATACGGGGCTGAAATATCTGAAATACAACTCCATTTTTTTTTTTTTTTTTGAGTTTTTAGTGCATGATAGATTTAAAACATTTTGTCATGTCGTCTATTTCTCGATATTGGCTTATATTTCTCTTTAATTGAAAGACATTTGCCAATAGAAAGTCTCTGCAAATGATAAAAACACAAACATAACTCCCCATTATAAACAATACAAGTTTGATTGGAAACGAAAGGATTTATTTATTTATTTATGGATTGAAATCTGATGAAATTCATCTCTAAATTGCATACTCGAAAGTCCAGCTTTGTGTGATAAAATGAATGGATATCAATGGTACTGAAATGATCAGAACTCTCGCATGCGAAGGAGCCAATAGTGGCTGCACCTGTTACACAACCTGCTAACACCCCTCTCACTCCTCTAACTGTTGTGCTCTCCAAATGGGAAAGATGGTGCCCTAATGATGGTAATAATATTCCTCTATGTGTAAACTGATAAACACATGTTGCAATTAACTGTAAAGCAATATCAAAATGATCTAATGTGAAGCACATAGAAGACCTTGTTTGAATCTTCCTCCTTGAATTGCGTTTCCGTCGATCCGTAATCTCAAGGGTTTAGTCCTTCGAGAGTAATTAGCGAGAGTTGCTTTGAATTTATTTTTGTTCAAAATAATAAGTGTCCCCAATGCAAATGGGCCAAATCCTCCTTTTATAACCTTTTCCGAGAATTTTCATTAAAGAAAATATAATTAAAAATCACTTTATTAATTAATTACACCTTATAACTCAGGAAAGTGATTTATTTAATTAATTAATCATTCACGTGCCCAAGCTCACTAAATTAGCATCTCATCATTTAGAATTTCACATTCTCTTTCGACGAGCTATAATATTGAGGTGCCACCAAGTAATTAAATACAAATATAAGCAACTTTGAATAAAATAATTAAAATAAGCCATTAATGCTCCCAAAGTGCGGAAATCGTGGAAAGCACCGGAATCAGAAACTGACTGAGCAGAAGCGGTGCCGATGACGAATAATGAGAAATGAAGTCAATTGGGTGACTTACTATAAATAGATACTCTCTCCAAGAATCTTGGAGAACACACCAGAAGCCGGAAATAACCTCGGAAAGTGCTAAGTGAGTCCTTAAGACCAATTGAACTCATTGCTAACATCAAATAATCCACCAGATTGTCGATAAAACCCTTACTTGTTATGCACATCATCTCTAAACAACGGGACTAGCTTACGAAGATGAGAAATAAGCTACCCCCCAAGTGTCGAGGTCATGCGGGAAGAGGGACATTCTGACATTGGCGAAGCGAGGTGTTTGAGTTTGAAACAAAAGCATCCTAGTTTGAGGCATTCGAGGTAGAGTTTGAAGGCGTTTGGCTCATCCATTGAACTGTTCGGAAGTCGCCTTTTGTTCATCAGTACCCTCACGTTTGGCATTCCATTGCTTTGTGACATATCACCCGTGAGCCATGTTGTATTTGGCTTGATAGGATTTACTGTGACTAGGTTTGGTTCAGCTCTGTGGATGTGTCGGTGCTCATTTGAATTTGTGACTATGACGGTGCTCGGTGGTAAAGATGGTCGGTGTGAGAGGTAAGGCGGTGGTTCCACATAGGGGTTGTTGCTTCTATTTTATGTTGTAGGCGGTCTTGTGCAAATTTTTTTATTACAAAACTGCAAATAATAGAATCTTCTCCTATATTTTTGGTGCAACGGTTGCTTAGAAATAGTAGTGTGAGCCCTAACTATCGTGGGGGCCGAGAATTTCAAGAGCAAGTAGAAAGATTGTAGTATTTCTTTTTGCCAAAAATAAGTTGCACTAGTTAAGTTAATTTTTTAATTCTATTTTGAAAAAATCTAGTAATAATTTTATTCTGATTCCTAAAGTCTAGATGGCATCCAGAATTTTTACAAATCATGGGATCACTTTCCTGCAAAAAGCCTCCTAAAATTTAGTTTCATTACCTACACATAAATATATGAGTGCCCCCTCCATGGAACCACTATCTAAGTGTTATGCAATTTAGCTTTGGTTTTAGATTTTATTGTATATGTTTAAGAATAAGATTAGGGTTTTTAATTTAAATGATTATTGTTACTTTAGTATATAATATTAATGACTAAATAATAATATTTAGTTATTAACATTAATAACTAAATATTAATGTTCTTGAGTGTGGGATGGAAAAACGTCAACATGAGAAGCGTAGCTGGTGGAGAGATGCTCTTCCGAAACACCTAATTTTGAGGCAAAAAAGGGACTAGATTCAAATGCAGATACAAATATTGAATCCATTTCAGCCCTTGAAACTGAATCTCAAATTGTGAGCAGCATGAAAAATGCACACACTTATTTGTTGAGCGAAAGCATGGAAAATGATAAATATCTCTCTCATGTTAACAAAGTGGCTGTCCCAAAAGGAACAAATGCGACTAAGGAAAATACTCCTCCTTTGTCTTCTTCTCCAAGCATGAAGGCTCCATCAGGATGGGTTACGGTCAAGAAAAAAAAAAAATCTACCCCTTTGAAGGGTAGCACTTCGCTGGATGATTCTTTTCTCTGTTATTGGGTATTTGGGCTACATCGGTCTCATTTTTCTTGGCGGATAGCGAGGTTGCTTTGATGGTGTTGTTATGCCATTCTTTGTTCGATTCTTTGTATTTACATGTTGTTTTTTTTGTTGTTTCTTTGTCGGTTGTTCGTTGACAATTTTCTGCAGTCGGGCTCTATTGTTCTATTTAGATTTTGATCCATCTCTTGTGCTTTAACTTTCAATTAAGCCCGAGCCTTGGTGTACAAAGGTATAGTCCCTTTGAAAAACTATTTTTGATAATAAAAAAAAAAAAAAACTAAATATTATTATTTAGTTATTAATTTATGTAGAAAAATTATTTTATTTTTATTTGTAATGTTACATTTTTTTGTTTTTATTTTCTATAATATTAATGATTAATAGCCAAATAATAGTATCTGCTTATTAACGGTATTTAATTTATCTTATTAATAACTAAATATTATTATGCGGTGATTAAATTATGTAATTTTTTATTTTATTATAATTTTTAAATTTTTATTGTATTATATATTACAA
This sequence comes from Taxus wallichiana var. yunnanensis, assembly GCA_018340775.1. Lineage (NCBI taxonomy): Eukaryota > Viridiplantae > Streptophyta > Pinopsida > Cupressales > Taxaceae > Taxus > Taxus wallichiana. Next base: position 683,565,470 of record CM031243.1, read on the forward strand.
TTAAATATTTTTAATATAAATATTAAAATCAAAATTAAAAAAGTTTGTTATTTTACTTTTTATAGTTTATTATTTATTTTTAATAGTTTAATTTTAATTTTTAATTATCATGTCAAGAGGTTGTAATGTCCCCTTTTTCGAGACATTATTAATATTTATTTTTCATTTGCATTGTAACCCCTTGGCATGCCTAGCGCTACAAGTGGGAGTCTTTTTAGTTAGTTTAATGTGCACATAGGTTAGTTACTTTTATTTATTTAATTAAAAAATAAATAAAGTGCACATAGTCTTAGTATTAAATATTTTAATGAGAGTTTATGTTTTCCCTCCAAAAGGGAAAGGTAGGTCTTTATTGGATATTGCACCCCTTAGTTCTATAAAAGGGAGGTCGCATTTCCTTAGAGGGCATGTTGATGAATTATTGATTTCACTCCATGCTTGGAGAATTGGGATGTATGCCCTAGTTCTTGCATTGATCTCTCTCTTATTTGGATCCATTATTGAAGATTATTGAAGACTCCATTGTTCTTTCCATTTTGCTCTCTTGTGTTGAAGGTGTTTGTGCATGATATTTTCTCTTTAGCTTTGGCGACTTGTCTAGGGTATTGGCGCATTTTATTGAGGGTAAAATTTGCAAGTTATTGAGTATTTTGAAGGGTTCTAAGTGCTGGAAATTATTTATGCAATTTATCCTAACCCTAGCATTTGGGTTTGGGATTTCGGGGCTGATTTGAGTGGTTTCTAGTGCATACAAAGATCTGATATTTATTTTGATGAAAAGCTCATAATTTTCCCTTTCTCTGCATTTGGTTTCAAGTTAAAAGAGTTAGTATTTTGGGAGTTATTAATTTCCAAAGTTTGACTAATTTTCAGCAGTTATTATTTATTATTTTTTATACGTAAATTGTATTGGATAAAGGAGTGTAAATACCAGCTGGATTGCCCATCAAACTCTCACCTTGGCTCACTCGATCCTATTTGGGTTGTATTGAAGCTGACACTAGGGTTCGTTGAGGTAAACCTAGGAGGGTTTATCTTCTAAGTGTTTATTTTTGCAAGTATTTAATAATAATCAGTTAATATCCTACAAGGGGATATTACAAAGGTGCTCTATAATGGAAATCGGGTGTATATTTGTTAGGTTATAAAATTAATAAAAAACATTTTTTATATATATATATATATATATATATATATATTAAAAATGTTTATAATTTTTTTGTAGTCGGGTAACCTATTAGCGTGCTTGATATGGCAAGTCGTCCGTTGTAAATGATATACATTGTTCAACGATACGGCAATCCCAAACATACAAAATGCACTTTATGTGGTTCAAACATCATGGGGACTCTAACAATGGTTCGGTATCATTATATTAGGGGTCTAGATGTGAAGATTTGCTCAATAATGTTAGAAGCGAAAAATATCCATAATACTTTGATCAAATTCAAAGCAAATATGAATTGAAGACACTTGCAACAACATCAACAACTTCAAAAATGGCTAAAATCCAATGTAAGGTCCCTTTTGGGCTCAAATATGAAAGATACAAAATTTGTAGAAGACCCCCAAATATAGCAAACTGAAATAAATTGTCAAACCCTAGCAACAACTATTTTTATTAATTTATGGCAGCTCACATACAAAAAACAACTGAATATAAATATAGAAACCCTTCAAAATATTTTATTCATGAGCTGGAACAATTATAAGATAGGCCACTAGAAAATAATATTTTTGTATTTTTGGACGAGCTGGAATAAATGAATGACAACAACAAATACACTTCACAAATATGGCTGGAAATAATGATTCCAAAGCTCAAATTCAAGTCCGGAAAGTGCAATCAACCTCTAAAAATATGAGGACGTAATGTCCCCAAAAGGACACTTTTGAACCCCAAAGGGATTTGAGGCAAATCTCAACTCAAAGATTGCAGATTAGAGAATTTATTGTAAATTATTTATTGCAGATCTGAATTTTCTAGAGGAAATACAACTTGTTTAGGGAAGAAAAATCACTAAAAACTCATGCAAACCCTCTGAAAATTTAGCTCAAATAACTCCAAAAATATTGCAAGGATGAGAGCACAAAAGTAATACCAGATTTAAGCTTGAAAGGAGGTTGAATTTATTTAATAAAATTTCTGCAGACAGGCTGCCACAGTCACAACTGAAAATGGCATTTTAACAACTCCAAAAATTCTGAAAATGGGCTGATTTGGCCTCTAAAAATCAGATCTATTGGCATCACTCCAAATCAAATCAGAAACAACTTTCAAACACATCAAATTTGCCCTAGAAGTGGGTCACTCCACATGAGAGATGGCTGAAAAATAATGGAAACAAGACTGCAACTTTTCACTTCAAACCCTTGGTCAAAATTTGTAAATCTTCTCCCTTCAACTACTGGAAACACATTGAAAATTACTGCTAATTCAATGATGCACAATGGAAACCCCAAGGTGGAGAATCCTCTCAATTAGAGGAAGGGTTTTCGTCCTTCTCTAGAACTCTTGGAGGGTTTTCGTCTTCAAGAGTGAAGATGCAAGCAAAATTCTCGACATATAAATCTGTATTTAGAAGATAAAACAAGTGATGCCCTCAAGCAAGTAGACTTGCTTAAATAGAAGAATAGGGCCCAAATGGCCACTCTCACATCCAATTAGAATTTTCCCCTTATTTAATACTTTCCCCACTTGCTTTTCTCTCCTAGGCAAGTCACATTTTCCCTTGAATAAATAACTCTTGCTAATGCCTTTTTCTTTTTTAAATTTATTATTAAGTTTATAATAATTTATTATAAGTGTTTTATAATATTTTCTTTTATTTTTTGCACTTTATAATAAACCATCATAACTTAAGTCCCCCTAAGTTTATTCCTTAGCCGTCGGGAAGACAAAATGGGCTAAGGGTCTTTGTCATGATTATCTTAGGAAGTGGGACATTTCAGTCCTCCCTTCCCAAAATTGCTTTCCCTCAAACAATTCAAAACTCTTTTTCTAAGTGTCATGCACAATAGACAAAACATGCTGAAATGGTTCAAAAGCTTTGGCCCCTGTACCTGTCAAGTGGGCTAAAACTTGCCACCATTTATCACTCACAAGATGCTCATATAAATAAGGTTGCATCCAAGTTATACATAATTCAGATTGCAGATTTCATCTTCTAACTCAGTATTTTTCTCAAAACAAATCTGAATATGCAATATATATGACATTATTTTACTTGTACCATACCTTATGATGTCACCATGATCCACAAGAGGCTGAATTTCTTCATAATTCAATCTGTTGCTGATGTCATGCTTCTTTCTTCACCATTCACATCTTGTGCAATCTGCCCTTCTTGGAATAATCCTATCATGCTCTTGGCTGCCATTCTTTGAGGAACTCCCTTCCTCATACCTTGCAAAACAATTTCTTTGTCTTGCACTTTGAACTTCAACTCCATGGTTTGATAGTTTTGGATGAATTCACCCAAAGATTGAAGCCATTGTACACCAAGTACTAAATCCAAACCATCAATACCAACAACATAAAACTCATCACTTACCTTGAATCACATTGACCTCCTGACATAGGCCATGAGACGGAGTTGTGGAATCTTCTTGGTGCATGTGATTGAATGTCCATCCGCCACAATCACATTGAATCCTTGGAAGTCTTCTTCTTGCAATCCCAATTTGGCAACCAAATCTTCATCAATGAAGTTATGTGTTGCTCCACTATCAATCAATATGGTGATCTTTTGCCCATGAAGATCACCTCTAACATGGAAAGCATAGAAACTAGGCAACACCGTCAATGTAGCTAGTGTAGCACCTGTGACAACCACCTCACCTTCCTTTGCTTGGTCTTTTGGATCAACATTATCTTCATCCTCATCATTATCTGAAACTACTTCAATGTAATGGATAGATCCCTTACCTTTGCAATGATGGTTGGGTGTCCATGGGTCCTTACAATCAAAGCATAATTTCTTCCTCCTTAACTCATTCCTTGCTTCAATTTCAGACTGTTTCTTTCCCATTCTTGTGCCCTTCCTTGCTGCCCATTAACTGCTGCCCTTGCTTATCAATTTGAGTTGTTATTGGTTGCTCAAATGTGCTCTTTTGCTGCCCCAAAGGTGATGTTCGTTGCTGCCCAAACTGCAGATTTTTATTCTTTCCCCATTGTAAATTCCAGATTTAGTGACCTTTTGATGGCATCCTGAAGAGATGGAGGCTCAAAAGCCTTCACCAAACCTCTAAGGGGTTCGGTCAAGCCCTCCATGAACAAAACAACTAACCTTCTTTCACTAATATGAAACCCATGCAGTTTTGAAAATAGCAACATACCTTTCCACAGATGCCTCTTGTTTGAGTTGTGCCAACTCCCTGAAATGTACTTCTAGATCCTTCTTGTCAAACCTTTCTGTTATCCTTTTGCCAAACTCTTCAAGAGTGTCAATGGAACCATGTCCTTGTGTCACTAGACCATGATACCACCATTTGTGAGCCACACCTTCTAAATGCAAGGTGACAAATTTGAGAGCCTCTTCCTCATACATAGGATTTAATGACAAGTATCTAACTTTTGCAACCAAGTTCTAGTAGAACATTTATCCATACCATCAAATGTAGGAAGAGTGATCTTACCCAATCTATGTTGGATATCTTTCCTTGGCTCTTGAGGATGACTCACCTTCTTCCTTGGTCCCTCGCTTCTTCTAAGTTGGCAAAAGTATCTGAATGAAAGCAAATCCCTTGTGTTGGGATTCAATGATGCATACTCATCTCCATATAGGTTTATTTCTTCAGCAAACCCATGTGTTGGTGGCTGCTCTCTCTCCTCTTGTGGCTCATTTCTTTGAAGGAAACTAGCACGAAAGAACTTGGAAGAAGTCTTGTTTGAAACTCTTTCCGTATGATGAGTAGAAGAGCTTCCTTCACCTTGATTGCCTTGATTCCCTTGAGAGTTTTGTCTATTAGTACTTATCCCTTGTAAGGATCTACCCAAATCAGCAATGACTCCTATAAAGGAGTCTCTTAGATCTTTGTGTGCCTCCATCAAACAGTTCTGCAACTCTCTATTACCTCTAGAGAATATCTCATTCATATAACTTAGCTCATCATTGGGAGGAGGTCTTTGATCATACTCGTCCATTGTCACCTTCTTTGGGGTGTTTCTTCTTTGATAGACTATATGGCTTTTTGCTGATTGCATTCAGATCTGATTTTTGCTTCTTTTCCTCATAGGATGGGAGGATTAACTGCTTTGATACCACTGTAATGTCCCCAAAAGGACACTTTTGAACCCCAAAGGGATTTGAGGCAAATCCCAACTCAAAGATTGCAGATTAGAGAATTTATTGTAAATTATTTATTGCAGATCTGAATTTTCTAGAGGAAATACGACTAGCTTAGGGAAGAAAAATCACTAAAAACTCATGCAAACCCCCTGAAAGTTTAGCTCAAATAACTCCAAAAATATTGCAAGGATGAGAGCACAAAAGTAATACCAGATTTAAGCTTGAAAGGAGGTTGAATTTATTTAATAAAATTTCTGCAGACAGGCTGCCACAGTCACAACTGAAAATGACATTTTAACAACTCCAAAAATTCTGAAAATGGGCTGATTTGGCCTCTAAAAGTCAGATCTATCGGCATCACTCCAAATCAAATCAGAAACAACTTTCAAACACATCAGATTTTCCCTAGAAGTTGGTCACTCCACATGAGAGATGGCTGAAAAATAAAGGAAACACGACTGCAACTTTTCACTTCAAACCCTTGGTCAAAATTTGCAAATCTTCTCCCTTCAACTGCTGGAAACACACAGAAATTACTGCTAATTCAATGATGCACAATGGAAACCTAAGGTGGAGAATCCTCTCAACTAGAGGAAGGGTTTTGTCCTTCTCTAGAACTCTTGGAGGGTTTTCGTCCTCAAGAGTGAAGATGCAAGCAAAATGCTCAACATACAAATCTGTATTTAGAAGATAAAACAAGTGATGCCTCTCAAGCAAGTAGACTTGCTTAAATAGAAGAATAGGGCCCAAATGGCCACTCTCACATCCAATCATATTTTCCCCTTATTTAATACTTTCCCCCACTTGCTTTTCTCTCCTAGGCAAGTCGCATTTTCCCTTGAATAAATAACTCTTGCTAATGCCTTTTTGCCTTTTTCTATTTTTAATTTATTTATTAAGTTCATAATAATTTATTATAAGTGCTTTATAATATTTTCTTTTATTTTTTTGCACTTTATAATAAACTATCATAACTTAAGTCCCCCTTAAGTTTATTCCTTAGCCATCGGGAAGATAAAATGGGCTAAGATCCTCAATTAGGGAACAAGGAGGGTTTTCTATCCTCACTGCAGCTTCACAAGAGTCTTCGTCATGATTATCTTAGGAAGTGGGACATTTCAGAGGAACCCAATAACTAATAGAAAGTGAGTTGCCATGCTCTAGAAGACAACAAACTTCACCCCAGGAAGGGTTGCCACCCTAGGAGAGGGTCTAAAAATTCCCAAAAATACCCTAGTAGGCCTTCATCACAAGAATCCTCGCTGAAATCATTGAATCAATTTATTGAAGCCCAATGGAAACCCTTGAATGGAGAATCCTCAAGGATTGAAGGGTTTTCATCCTTTAATTAGGGAACAAGGAGGGTTTTCATCCTCACTTGCAGCCCCACAAGAGGGTTTCCGTCCTTAAGGGGAAAGGAATGAGCAACAGCCCAAAAATCTCATGAAAATTATGATAAGGAATAGATGATCCTCAAACAAGCCAAGCGACCTCCTTTTATACACGAATGATAGCACAAACTTGTAGAACAATGCCCAAAAGGGGTCGGCCCTCTTGGAGAATTAATTTGATTTAATTTTCGCCTTTTCCCTTCTGTTTCTTTCTTCACCTTGGTTTGGTCACTTTAGCATTTAAAATAAATTAATCTTTTAATACTTTTCTCCTTTTATGTTTTCACTCTTTTCCATAAAGTCCCTTCCTTTTCATCCCTTTAGCCGACATATAATAATGAATAAGCTAAATACTTTAAGTATTTAAAAATACCTTTTATTTTAATTATATTATTAAGTCGCTCAAGATTTGGAAATGACCGGGCTTGACTTAAAACACTATTGATTATTTTATTTTACAAAAGGGGACATTACAATCCTTCCCTCCCAAATTTGCTTTCCCTCAAGCAAATGCAAGCTCCATTCTTCAAATCCTTGTAGCTACTCAAACACCAAGGTCCCAAATCGACCTCCAAAACTCTTCAGAGTATGGAAAAACTTCAGCAACCTCTTCCACCCTTCTTTTCATCACCAATATCATGCCAACAAGATCAACATGCCTTTGGGCCTCCAAATGAGCACCCAAAACCTCTACTACTACCTCGAGGCAAGTCTTACCTTCCTCATCTCTTGATGTCCCCATTGATAGGGCAAACAAATCTTCATCATTAGCCTAGGCTGATAATAAACTCAGTTTCTTCTTCTCATGTTTGTCAAGTGTTAGGAACCTTGCACTCTCCTTGGTCATGTGAAAACTATGCATTCCTTGACTCATAAGAGTCTCTTCACCAACACTTATATGGGTTATTCCCACATGTGCAAGGTGTTGCCATGATGCCAAAGTGGCTGCCATGATGATTTGCTTCAGTTGAACCCCTTCCCAAACTTCTTCCATCTGAAAAGCTCCCCTAAAGTGTGCCAACATACAGCTGTACATGACTGATAACAGCGGTTCCAGCACTCTGAAAATGTCATAACAACAACAAAATTGACATCCTTTTGCCCCAATCAAGGGTGTGAACCATGTAGGAGCTGAAAATGCTATTGGGAGTAAGTGTGTTAATGAAATAGAAGTGCCGTAGGGGCTGATAATGCTTATGACAACATTGAGATTGGAAATTTGGTGCATGGCTGTCCCAATTGTGTCCCTTCCATTTTGGGTCGGAGGATATCATCATCCCTTGTTCTCCGCATATGTATGCCACTCATTAGGCTCACTTCTTTACTTTGCTTCTTATACATATGAGAATGTTGGATTGAACCACACTTATGTACCTTCTTTTCTATCATCTCCATTTCTGGACCCGCACATAGAACAAACATATTAATGAAGTCAAGAGTTCCCAACATCACTTCTTCAACCGCTTCATCATGCCTCATAGGCATGTTGTTCAACTCTCTTCTATTGCTTGCCTTTCCCTCATATCTTTCCTTCCCATGATGGACTTCCAAAGGTCCATCCTTGTTGCCCCAAGCATGGTTGTAGCCGTAGCCGTGTCTTTTCTTGCTCACAAATAGAATTTTAGTGGCTAGAAACCACCCTGTAATAGTTGCAAATACCCTAAACCCTTGAATTTATTTTACAAAATAGCTTAGAGTTGTGCAAGTGTGTGGATCTTTGATTTTCTCTATGTACAGAGTTACATGCATGTGTTAAATTATTGGTGTATCACCCTTATTTCCCTTTTCCTGCATTCATCCTCCCTTTTCCTTGTCAAAGTTTGATTTTTTTAGGTGATTCACGATGGAACCAACCCTCTTTGGAGGTTCACCTTAAACATAGGTTACCCTGAGCCTTGAGGTGTTCCAATTTTGTCAACAGGAGAGAGAGTACACACACCATTCTCTATCACGGTGAAACTTCTAGGTGACAAAAGACATTTTTGGTTCCTCATGATTACTTTTAGTTCACTGGAAATTCCCAAACAACGGTCAATGATGGGCAGATTGAGGGAGTTTATATCCTTGGAGAGAGCTCCGGAGATGTTCCAAACAAGTACCAACAAAATAAGGGTGGGACCGTTGTTAGCAGCCCAATTTTATCCTCTCTATGTGCTGCCACACTTGTGTCACTATGGGCATCTTGTTGGTAAGATTGATCACATGTCATGTTTGATGCCTTGTAATGTGAAGAACTTGTTGAATAACATATGGCACATAGATCTTTTATGGTAAGCTCAAGGTTATGTGAACATAATTGTTTGGGTTTCGGATGATCCTTTGAGTCATAAGAAAGAGGAAGAAGTTTGTGTTGAGAAGAGCTTGGTTGCAAAGATGGATTCGAAGGTGGAAGACCTCAAAGGCTTCATGGTCAAAGTAGTGGATGGCTATTCCATGCCATGCACAAGGAGTCCCCAACTCCTTTTCACATTGGGAGAGCATGAGGTATGTGATGATCTTTATATGATTGGCATAGCTAGTACAAATCTTGTGCTTGGGGTCCAATGGTTACATTCATTGGGAGAGCTCACTCTCAACTACCAAAGTATGGAGTTGAGCTTCATGGATAAAGGCAAGAAGGTGATACTTCAAGGTATGATTCTAGAAACCACTCAAATCAAGTATTTGGTAGAAGATGTTTTGTCCAAAGAATCATATCTTTGCTCTTTATCTAGGATAACAACAGATTGGAAGTCTTTAATTACATCTGAGTGTAACAAAAATAAGTTTGTTGATGTTGTTTTTGAGGAAGAAATTGTGGATGAAAGGTACAAAATAATGGATTGTCTCATTCTCTACAAGAATGGAGTCTATTTGGTTTTCGAATCAGGGCTGAAGAATGAAATATTGAGGGTTGTTCATGATGCCCCATTGGCTGGTCATCCGGGCTATCTCAAGACACATGAAAAGGTGAGAGGAAGGTTCTTTTGGAAAGGTCTTAAAGAGGAGGTGCTTCAATACATATGGGAATGTTTGGCTTGCCAACAAAACAAGGCAGAGCGTGAATTTCCAGCTGGACTATTGCAGCCCCTTCCTATTTCCACTCAAAAATGGGAAAGCATTTCCATAGTCTTCATCACCGGGCTGCCCATGGTTCAAGGTAAGGGTTGTTTATATGTTGTGATTGATAGACTCACAAAATATTCCCAATTTTGTCCACTTCCAGCCAAGTATAATGTCAGAGTGGCACAACATAAGCATGGTGGAGCTACCTCATGGTTGAATATTCATGCAAGAGATCACCAACAAGGTATGTGGGTGGTTAGTAGTGATAAAAGGAATGTACCTTGGAGAACTATAGCTCAGAATTTCAGACTTGGTGTTGTTGTCATTATTCGTATCAGCCACCACATGATTTCATTTGCATACATACAAGTGGGTAGGCAAGTATTTTTAGTCAAGAGATGGAGCATTTTTGATTGATGAATGTTGGGAGAAAATTTTCAGCCTTTAGAGAGGTGTTTTTAGTCATTGCCATGCTCACAATTCCTAATTTTGCAAGGAGGTTTCAGTTTTGTAGCTGTTGTTCCATTTTTAAGTTGCTGATTTTGATAAAATCAGATTATGAGTTGTTTTCAGACTTGAACAGCTGCAAGAGTGATCATTTTGAGGTCATTAAATCATTGGAAAATAGTGGTAGATGGTTCTAGCTGAAGAAGACAACTACTTCAACCAACATAGCTCCAAATTGGGGGAAAAATCAGGTGATTTATGATTGTCATACTTTGTTTCCAGCCCCCATATCATTGATAGTGTGGAAATTTTTGGAGAGATGTCATGCTTACAACTGCTGTACTTTCCTTTCATCTGCTGCTCACAACTTTTCCAGCCACTTTTTTACTTATAAGACACATGGAAAAGAGCTTCCAATCATATGGTTGAAGAAATTCCAAGCTACTACTAACATTGGCATATTTGTGGCTGATTTGAGGTGGTTTCCAGCCACCTACATTCTGATTTTTGAGAGAAAAATGCATGGTTACTGACTGTTTTTGGGACAACATTATTGAAGTATTGGGAATCCATCATTTGGATGGAAATTATGAGATGGTGGCAAGCAAAGGAAGGGAGCTAGCTATCATGTCCCTAAGGCATGATGAAGAGATTGTAAAAGTGTTGTTAAACACTCTTGTTTCCTTTGATTTGTTTGCTTCATGTGCAGGAACATCAAAGAAGGAGCAACTGAGATTCATTTGGGATCCGGGCAAGTGCATTTGCTTGAGGACAAGCAAAATTGGGAAGGGAGGACTGTAATGTCCCATTTTCCAAGCTAGTCACTATGGAAGACCTTATGCCCATTCCTCCTCCTGTGGGCATCAAGGAAGGAGCAAAGGAGGGAAATCGCCATGGTTGTAAGTGATGTACCTTCATGATTAATTATTTTATTTACTAATCATGGCATTGGAATGGTTCGACTAGGGGAAAGAAGACTTAGCAAGGAGAATTTCTATTTCTTCATTATGAGGTCTTCTTAAGTGAAGATTAAAGAGTGCATTGGGAAATTGGCCATGAAGTTAGGGCTTCTAATTCATCATTGGCGCCAAAGGAGGGGTACTTAAGGAAGTTTGAATGGAAAGAAAGATCATCATCTATCATCTATTTTGACATTTACTTGGAGTTGGAGCTAGTGTAGCTTCTCTTCTTTCCATTGAAGGACAAAAACCCTTTCTTGGTCACCTATTGAGGACGAAACCCTTCGATAGGATCACACTTGGGGACGGAAACCCTCATTTGTGCATTGGTGGCTTCATACGGAGGTTCTGGTGAGCTTTAAGGAGGATTTCATATTTATTTCTTCCCTTCTAACCCTGAGGCTGACTCTCTTAGGTGAAGGGTTTGATATCATCTAGGGCACTTTTGGACAATTTGAGTTGATATTATTGTTCTTCATATTTTATAAGGTTGAAATCTACAATTTGGTGATTTTTGGAGAGGTTTATGAGCTATTTTTAGCCCTTGTTTGTGGCTTCCTTGTTGCTGTCATAAAATTAATTGCAGTTGGGTGTAATCTCTTATTTTCTCTATTATTTTGATGTAATTTGGATGGATAAATGTTTTCGTGCTTGAAATAATTATTTAGAAGCATTTTCAGTTGTTATTGCATGGTTGTATGATGATTTGAAGTGCCTATACAATTCGCTGCCCTAAAGGACTGATTATTGATTGCTTGAATAGGGTTAAAGTGTGTTTCAGTCATTTTCATATTGATGCTTGTTGGTTGATGGTGTATTTTCATATTTGATTCATTTGGGGTTGTGGCCAAACCCTTATTTTCAGTTTTAGCCCTAGAAAGGGCATGACACGCATTCGAGAGATGAGATAGCAAAATAATATTTTTCTATTCAAATGCAAATGAATAGGTAAGAGTACATATGCATCTGACCCAAAATGTTGGGAATGAAGATTCCGGTGGTGAGAAGGGGAAAACACTTCCTAATTCATTTTTGCTTAGATTGGAATGCATAACGCACAAATGAACATGATTGTCGACCTTGGGGGTAGAATGGTTACACTTATACAATCACTAGAAGGTAGTGGAAAAGAGGACAATTATGGAATGGTTTAACTTTTACAATGAATGACAATTCGCTTTCCTGAAGGTGTGTCAATATGACTTCTAGGTGTGCTCGGTGTTGGCAAGTTTGTTGATGTGGCATGAACCTTAGGAGAGAGAGATCTGATATGGCGCAACAGAGTGCAAAGGTTCTATGTGACATAAAGATTCAATGTAGAGCTTAATCTAGACGTATGATTCACAACTTCACAGAAAATCGAGGCACTCTAGTCACGTTGGGTATCTCAATGAGATAGGTGCCAATGTGTTAGATCATGGTGTGGAAGTTTGACACCATGAAACTTGGCATTGAGATTTATGAGTGTTGGTGTCGTGTGGTTTGGTGCATGACATAATGCAGAGTCGTGTGGAGTGTCCAAAGGCATTGAAGTGAGAGTGCGAACCGGCATGACTATGCTTAGATGATTTGCTCTTTCTTTAGAAGCAATGCTAGCTATTGTGTCTTTTGTCAACTATGAAAAATCAAATTGAAGTTGTTAAAGGTTGTATCACTTGGCTTGCTCAACATATTGTCCTTGACCACTATGACAATTGATGTGTGCCTTGGAAGGTGCACCTAGTTGTAATTACAACAATCTAATCCTTTGGTGCTATCTGCAAATTTTCAGGATCCAAATTTGAAGGATATTGAGTTCTGATTGGCTCAAGCAAAGATCAAAATTTGGCTTAAGAAGTCCCACATTGAATACTAGAGAAAGATCCAAATATTGTGGTAAATCAAGGACAAAAACATTCTCTCTAGCTGCACACAATAACACAAAGAATTGATCTTCTTATCCGGATCCTTGAAGTGTTCTTTCTCAAGATCTGACTAGAGTTCATTACGTGTCTTGAAGTAATGATGTGTATTGCACATCATGGAACTTTTTATACTTTTGTTGTTTGCACAAGAGTATCTATTGAACTTGCTCATAAACTTGCTTGATGTGCTACAAAAAATTCCCCACTTCCTTTTCTTGTGAGCGCAATTTTGTGCTTGATGGCATACCATAGGATATGTTAAGGGGCTTGATTGGTTGGAACCCAAGACAGATCTAAAACAAATTATGCTTGTAGAACTGTGAAGAGATTTGTTGTAACCATGCTAAATATAGGGCAGATTATCATCCTAGATGCACGGATGTTGACTGTTTACATGTACAAACAATGGAAAATACTACGGTTGAATTTTTTTGTTTGTGCATCTATCACGAGGATGGAATGTTATAGAGCAGTTCAATTGTGTCAACATCTCCCACAAGGCATGCCAAAAATGATCATCGAATCTTAGATCACGAGTTATACACAATGGGATGAAATAATCTAAAGTGTACCCAAACACGATTGAAGAAGAAATGGATTGTGTCTAGCATGGTGATATTATTATGGAGCATGAAGTAGGATAACCATATTCAAAAACCTATTAACTGCAATGAACACAGTCATTTTGGTGCTTTTCTTTAGGTCATACAAACAAGAAATCCATTCTAATGGATTCTTACGGCTTGGATGGAACTAAAAAGGTTAGTAGGTCTCGAGCTTTCTATACGTTGGTTTGGCGATGCATCAAAGAATGCAAGATTTGATATGATGTTTTGCCTTTGTGTATAAGAGGACAAACAAGTGTTTTTGGAGCATTTCTAGTGTTTTGGTAGCTCTAAAATGTCTGAAGTCTTTGAATAGTGTGCCTCCCGGATGATTTTTTGAAGAGGTGCACTAGCGAAGACACAAAGATTCATATAGGAGAGCAGCATAGGCTTGTGGGACAGTTATATTTTTAATATAGTTGAAATTTGGAAAATCTTTAAATTTTAAAAAATTGAAATTTTTCTTGGTTTGTTGAATCGAGGGTAAAGCTGTTGAGAGAAGTTGTGGCCTCGAGTTTCAAGAACCGTGATGAGCACCTAGACAAGAGTGCGTTGAAGGAAATTTCTTGCCTTATTATCCTTTCTCTTGTTTTTAGTCACCAAAGGAACTGCTGCTGACTATCATCCAATCCATGTGGCATGAATTCTCTAGCTTTCTCTAATATGTAGGAACTAAAGCAATTTCACAATTACTTGACTAATTGTGCGATGGTGTACACAACTCTTTCACATAGGTGGATTTGCCTTGAACTATGTCATTGAAAGTCTCTAAGTGACATATGACAACATGACCATGCTAAGTGAGTCTCACAACAAGCGCATAATCTAATGCAATTGTATCGATATCAAAGGGTTTGACAATGTATGGCATGGTCGGGATTGGCACAAAAAAAAGGTGTTGCTTGCACTCCTTGAAGGTACATTGTTGCGTGGGTTTGAACTAGAATGTAGCATTGACATGCATGATTTGATTTCACAACGTGTGAGAATCCAAGGAGGAACTTGCGGTAGAAATTAGCAAGCCCTAGATAACGCCCGAGAATTATGCGATTGAGCGAGTCGGCCAATCTTGAATTACCTTTATTTTTATAGACCTACATGCATGCTTGTGCAGCTAATGATGTGGCCCAAGTCTTGGTTCTTGTTTGTGCCAAATTTACACTTGCCTAAGTTGGCATACAACTTGTTTTTGCACAATGTGTCTAGGATGTGTGCTACATGCGCCTCCCAAGTATTTCTTAAAATGAGAATATCATCCAAGTAGAGGATGATGATGAAGTTGGTGAAGGGCTTGAGTATGTTATTCATCAAGTGCATGAATTTTATTGCTGAATTGGTCAAACTAAAAGGCATAACCAACCCTTTTTTTGAATGTTGTCTTCCATGCTTGTTTAGGATATATTGGAACTTGATGCTAACATGATTTCAGGCCAATCTTAGTAAATTATTGTGCTCCTAATAGTTGATCAAAAGATCCTCAATGCACAACAATGGATATCAATTCTTTATCATTATCTTTTTGAGTTTGTGATATTCCATGCATAGACACCATGAGCCATTTAACTTTGGTGCTAGGATTATTGAGCTGCCATAAGGAGAACATGGCCTAATCTTTCCTTGACTAATAAGATCTTGAATCTTCTGCCAGATCTTGCCATCTTCCCAAATAGATCTATGCTACAACAGGCTGTTGGATGTATGGATCGTAGAACCAAATCGATTTGATGTTTTACCCCACAATATCGAGGACCACTTTGGGTTTTCAAACGCATCTTCATATTGTTGTAGTAAGTTGTCAAGTTATTGCTATGATGGGAAAAAACATGGTGTACTGCTACCAATGCATACTTGCTCTAGTGCTCTGTCTCTGGACAGACCATGAGAAACACATTCTTGTACACATGAGAAACAAGCTTGCAACATTGCTTGGAAGATGAGACTCCAAGATGTTAAAGATGCAGTTGTTGACTCTTAACAAGCTAGTGTTGTGGCATAGCCCTTTGGTACCATCACATCATACACATGGCTTGCTGAGTAGAATGTTACATGCCTTCAACAACCGCACGTCACAAGTGACTATATCTGCATGGGCTAGATTCCATACTTGAAAGTGCATTTGTACCGAACTTGAATATCTTTATCATGTTGTAGCCATCCCAATGAATACAGATGAGGATTTGCTTCCATGGTAAAACCTAGGCACTGGACTGCATCTTGTGCAATGATGTTCTTTTGGATCCCAATGTTGACGATGATATGAAAAGGGTTGACTCTTGACCCAACACTTGGTGTGGAAGAGGTTCATGTTCCTCAAAAGTGTCGATGGCAAAGGTGCTGGTCCTCAGACAAGTATCATCTGAATCATTTTCTTTAGCTTGTGCTGAACTTGATGTCGACAAAGCAATCAAGGATTGTTAGGAATGTCATTCAGAATCTCTATTAGTGCTTGTGCAGTTTTAGGGGGTACCGCTTATCCTCTTGCCTTCATCTAGTGTTGGGGCCTTCTACCGTGTCGTTGGTTGCTTTAGCTATTCTCTTTGGCGTTGGGATTTTTGCTTTTGTGCTGGAGTGTTTGGTGAAAGGCGTAAGCTTACTCTTGTGTGCGGTGCTAAATGAAGAGGAAAACTTCTCTTTATCTTGGCTCTAGCCACAATCTTGGTGGCATTGTTGTAGGCTTGCTTCAATGCTTTGGAGGTCGGGAATTCCTTGCAGTCCATATATAGGGAGAGTCCATTGATGTAGTTCAGCACACTATGTTGCTTTGTTGATTTTTCTCGCGAGTGCACAAGGTAGTCATGGAACTTGGTGTAGTCTTGTATCAACAACTCTTACGCTGGTGCAACTACTGAAACTTCATGTACTTGTTCTCATAGGGCTTTGAGGGGTAGTATTCTTTGCGTACAATGCTAACAAACTTATTTCAAGTCGCATGATAGGGTCATAGTCTTGTCCATATCGGGGCATTATAAGTTTCCCACTAGTGCATGACCATTGTAGACATCTTCGATGTTGTGAAGGTGATTTTATTGGCATCATAGATAAGTAGGCCTCTAGTTGTCAAGCCCAATCATCAAATGTTGCTTTGAACCATAAGAATGTTCAAATTGACTTGGACCTTAAGGTCCATGATGTGTTAATGAGATGTAGTGGAAGGCGTCATTGTACTCATGAGATCCATTGCATCATAAATTTGCAGATTGGGCAAAAGCGTGTAATGCATTGTTCCTTGAGAGCATCCCAAATGAGTTTTTAGACATCGGGGAATTATATGAATATTTGTTTTGGAATTCAGCCATCTTACTCTTACCCGGCATTCTTTTGAGTATTTTGATACGAGAACCAAGTTGAACTCCTTATAGGCATGTAACTAGCGATCCTTACGAAAACATGATGCAGTAATTTGCTTTGATACCAATGATTTGCATTGTGGGGCCAAAGATGTTGGTGTGAAGGACAACCAAAAAAACTAGTTACCAATCTTATTAAGTTATAATGTGAACATGCGATAGAAACTAAAAGCAGTAAATCGTTACACATTCAAAAGACGAGATAGAATAATAACACATTTTTATTCAAATGGAAAGAAACATGTATAGAACATGTATTCTTACGACGACTCAAAAGGTTGAGAATAAAGATTCATGTGACCAAAAGGAGAAATACTTCTTAACTGATTTTCCTAGAATGGAATGTAGAATGCATGAATGAACGTGAATGTCAACATTAGGGGTTGAATGGTTACACTTATACAATTATAAGAAAGTAGATAACAAAAAGAGAGTCACAAAATAGTTCAAATTCTACAAAGGATGATGGTTCACCTTCTATATGTCTATCGGTTCGACTACCGAGTGTGTGTAGTGTTGTCAATTTTTTTGACATGGCACAAGACCTAGGAGCAAGATTTTCCATGGAACAACATGGTGCGAAAGGTTTTACATGGAGCAAAGGTTCAACATTGAGCTTGACTTGTGCGATATGATTCGTGTTTGCATGGCAACCCTAGGTTCCACAGCTGAGATGGTGTAGAATTTTGACACCAAGAAACTTGGAGTTGTGGAGTTTGGCATGTGAGATGGCGTATAACCATGTGGAGTGTCCAAATCCACCAAATTGAAAGAGCGGACCAACACAACTATGCTCGAACAATACGGGGAGTAGTCCTTCCACATCTTGTAAACAACAAAGATTTTGTGGGTCCAAAATATTTGTAAGAAAGGGAGGTATGATCAATAAAGGGGCAGAAAAACAATTACATGATTAGGGAAGACAAGAACAACTGGAAAATCCATAAAGACATCAAATTTCCAGCTCAACTAAGAAATTGTCAATCCTACTTGTTACACCTAAATTTGTATTTCAAATTTTGAAGGTACTACATAAATTTCTTCAAAATGATCAAGTCATTAAGGTCATTTTTGTCTTCGAACAAACTTTTCTGTCTAAGTTTGTATATTTTATCTCACTCGGTTGAGTGTCCCCATGAGTTGGAAACTTGGTCATTTTGAGTTTGAGTTTGTGGCGGACTCGCGAAATTTCTTTCATCTTGTTTCCAAAATCCACATTTTCCTCAAGTTTCTTCGCCTTACCCAATTACTAAGAAATTAATTTTCTTTGCTTTTGATGAGACTCGGTAAAATTTGTTTCTATCTTTCCCACCTACCAAATTCTTCCCTAAGTTTCACTTTCCCCACTTACTCAAAAGTGATATTTTTCCTTTGTAACTTGGTGTATGTAATAGAATCGACGATTCTTTCTTACCATTGTTTTTGATCGTAAAGACTTCCTTCTTCTTTTGCATTCCCTAGCTAAATCTAAAAGAAGTTTTTTTTTCTTTAATTTCGAGAAAAATTGGTGGGGTTGAACTTTCCTTATGTTCCTTTTAGTAAACCATTCTTCATTCTCCACCTTCTCTTCTCCCTTGCTAAAGACTATGTAACTTGGTGGACCTAGTGGACCTCCAAGACCTTGTTGATATTTTACACCCAAATGATAGAGATATCCTACCACTTCTGCTCCCTCTACCCAAGTGCATTGAAAAGGTTCAAAAATTAAATGAGAAATAAATCAAATAGAACATTGCATGCCTTGCACGATAAATGCATGCATGTGCAAAAATATTATTTACAACCTTTCTCCACACGCTTGATCTTCTCCCTCATTTCTTTGCTTTCGCTCTTGTTTCTCGCTCCACAACTCTCTTTTTCAGTTTCTCGTTCTCTCTTTTTCTTCCACCACCATTATTCTTGTTCATCATGAGAACCAGGTCTCGCTCATGAGATCAAATTCAAAGGCATCGATCCTCGTGACTCCATAGATTTAGATCTTGAAAGATATCACAAGTCAAAGGTAGGTTACATATATTTGGAAGGTTTGCGGGAATGAGCTGCATGTGAGGAAGGTAGTGTCTCTTATAACACCGTTTTGTGGGAAAGTGGTTTAGTGTAGGGGTGGGATTTCTCACATCGATGCAAATTCAGAATTGCTCATGGCACACTGTGCTGAATTGTACAAATCCTAAAGATGAGAAATCGGGAATTCGAAGGAAAATTCATAGCTCACCTCGCCTGACAAACTATGTTGAGGACCTATTTGATATCCCCCACATGAGAAGGTTGCGGTTTTGTTAGAAGAGCCACAATATTTTTGGGATTGTAATATAGAATAGTACATGAGTACCATCAATCAACATTGGCTAAAGTATCCTCAACAACACGTGCGAGAAAATGCCTAAGGTTCTCTAAGGAGTGATTTCTAGGAGTTCTTCGGTGACATGGCGACTCTCTTGAATTGGATTGTGGGAAGCTCAAAAGCTAAGAAATTCTATACTTGGATGCATAAATTTATTTCTATTGCATTGGTTGGGAAGAAAATTGTCGATTGGACAGCCATGGTGAGTGACTCCATACATAAGCAACTATGTGAAGTTGAATCTACAAGTATATTTTCATGACCCGATCTGGTCTATGCCTTGGCAAGGAGACATGTCTTTGCTAGATTGAGCAGAGAAGGCTCTTCACCATCCCCATATACAAACATTATGTCAATTGGAGCAACAAGAGCGAGTTAAACATTTCCACATGGTCAATTATATGTTTTTCGTATTGTTCATGATATTGAGGAGATTGTTTAAATGGTTTTTTGAAGAAGGCGTGCAAAGATAATCTGCGCGGGCTGATTGGTACATTTAATTTCCTACTTTTAGCTATATTTGTGTGTGCGGATTGATGCTCCTTATTGAGTATGCAAGTCAACTTGCTCATGTCTAGCAGATCTTGGCGGGAAGACTCAAAAATGGAGTTCATTTTCCCTTTAAAATTGGGTAATATGTGCACAAGAATCTTGCTTGTGCAAGAAATTTGAAAGCGAAACAAGTATTTAAAATTTCAGAACAAAGGAAAAGAGATCGTCATCCAATGGCCATGGAAAAATTGAGGCCATAGTGGAAAGTAATCACAAGGGCGTGCAGGACTTAGAAGCTATTGGGGCAATTATAACAATGGGGCGAGAAGTTTGAAGAAGAGACTACTATCATGTGTCCACTAGAGAAAATCAAGGAACTTTCCATTGCCAAAGTGCCCTGTCGAGTAATAGGTACCAAAGATGACATTATGTTACCTTTGTATGTGTAAAAGACGATTTTATTGGAGCCATTGCCTCTAGTAATGTGGTCAAGGCTCGAAGAAACATCTACAGAAGCAAGAACTAAAAATGTAATTGACAAAACTCTTTTATGTTTGCAAAAAAGGGTGAATGAATGTATAAGGAAAGTTGCTCTTGGAGAAGGCTCTGACCAACATAGGACTTATTCTTTGAGTCAATCGATTGATAAGGAAAAAAGATGAAGTTCCCTCTTAAGTTTCTCAAAATGTTTATGAAAATGTAGCAAGTATTAGTGGTGATGATGGAGAAGACCCTCACAAAAGGAAGAAGGTTGATATCCATGTAGTGGAGATAGTATCAGAGCCAAAAGGTATAATTTTGTTCCCCTACACCTCATCAAAATTTTGTTTCATCTATCAAAGTTGTGAGTCTGTCACCTTAACTAGTTAGAATTTAGGTCTATTTAATGGTATGTTTGATTCTAATGTTTTAATTAATAATACCACACAATAGTATCTATCTAATTTGATGTGTCGGATCAAAATTCTCCACATGTCTTGAAATCTCCGTCTTTTTGGCAAATGTTGATCACAAAGTGTTAGTAGTAAAAAATATTGTCACTAAACAATGTACTTCCACCACATTGTAGACAGTCATTGCTTCCACTTCTCATTGTCCTCCATTTCAAACTTCTATTGCAAAATTGTCACTTATACCTCAACAATCTTCTTGCTCCCCTACATCGCATAACAAATGGTCATTCATTGTGAAGTTATGGCTGCTGATTTCAGTACCGTTTCATGTTAAGCTATGTGTTTACTTTATTATGGATGCGTGCTTACTATTTTCTTCTTATTTATTTTCAAGCTTTTCTCAATATTAGAAAACCTAAAATGATTGCTACAAATATTCATTACGTAGTCATTTTATCCTTTGTCAATATTTTGAATAATGGGAACTTCCCCTCATAGTAGAGGAGGGACTTAGTCTCACATCTATTGTTGCAAAGTTCTCCCTAGTTTGTCTCTAGACAAAATAATATGCTAACGCCATTGACAATTGTGCTTGATTAGTTGTGGTTGTGCATGTGTCATGGTAGGTTTGCTTTAATAATTGTGCCAGTTTCACTCGTTTGAATAGAAAACTCGGTGAAGGCCAAGATTTAGTGTCTGCGATTTGGGTACTTGAAGGGACATGTCAAACAATGCATAAGAGGAACTAGACCCAAGAAATTGGCATGGGGAGATAGAGATGAGTGTATGAGTTGATGAATGCATGTGGGGGTATGATGAATAGTCGAGTTGATCATAGCTGATGTTTACTCCATCTTCCATGTAATCTTTCCATAACAACATTAGAAAGATGGGAGACAATGAGTGTGTGCGATGTAATGCTCCATAGAGCTATTTGTATTGGCCCCATTGATGGAGGAGGAGAGTGAGTTGTGCGATTGCCACTTTCAATTTGGTTTTACCCTTGGGGGAGTTTCTAGGTTAAAAATCCTTTTTTCTTGTGGTTGGTTTCAATTATTTCTAGTTGCTTATGTTTATCGCAAGCTAAATTACTCATTCTACTACTCGACACACTCTAAAACAACTACCATTTAAAGTCAATTCAAGTAGAAGTAGCACGGATAACGATAAGATCTGCATTATTTTCTTATCGGTAGAATTATAGAGGAAATTACAGATCGAAGGTCAAATCCCTAATAGAAACAATGGGTGAGAGTACCCTTAAGGAGTTTGCAGAATTTTGCAACCTAAATGGGATCGAGAAACAAGTAATTATTCTACAGCACCCAACAAACAAATTAGCAAAAAGAATGAAAAGAACTCTTTTAGAGAAGGCCAAGTCGATGATTGAAATTCAAGGACATTGCTCCATCTTTTGGGGATAAGCGGTACAAAAATGCCACTTGACAAACATGAGTTTAACAAAGGTTGATAGAGATGTCACACCTAAGGAAGGCTGAATAGAAAAAACTCTAGTAATTAGTAATCGAAGGATATTGGAAGCACTACCTATATGCACTTTCAAAAAGATAATAGGTATAAGTTTGATTATAGAAGCATATGTTGTATGTTCCTCCGAAGCATAGGAAATCAAAACAACTCATATGACATGGACCAAAAAAAGGTTCACATATACCACAAATTTATCTTGATGAAGAGGATAAATGATGTCGATGTTAGAAGCACAATGGTGGTGTGGGGGTGAATCGGTCCTTACAATATTTCAGATTTGAATACTCATAAACACATAACCATTCAATTACAGTGTCCACTTAATCAACATTCAATGTGTGCACGCCATAAACCATCAAAGAAGTAAGCAACTATGAAACAAAGAATCAACACAAGATGTAAGTGGGAAACCCTCAAGGGGAAGAAAACCCATTGAAACACAATCTTATATTGATATGTTTATGAATTTAGTGAGGCACCAACCCCACAAGGAGCACCAATCCCTAGTTTAGTAGAGCACCGACCCTACGAGGAGCACCTCTTATTCAGCTCGCACTTCTTCAATCAAACCCTAGGTGATCACACTTCACAAAACAAGCTCTTCAATCACTCTAAAAATCATCAAACCCTTGCTCTCATGTTCTCTAATTTTTCTTCACCTGCAACACACTTGAATCAACCTCAATTCATGCTCAAACACCTGCAAACAACTTTCACCTAGGTCGCTCCACTTGCACACAACCAACTAGTTCCAAAAAGCACCCAAAAACATGCTTTTATAAGTTTCTCCTCATTTCAAACTTAGGCACAACCTTTTCCCTCCTTTTGGTTCGACCCATACATCAAGGAAACAATTCAAATTTGAAATACAATAGTCACAAGTGACCCAATTAGGTCGGCCTAACTAAAACCCTCATTACAAGTGCAAAAATGGGCACATTCTTAAAAATGCCCTTACATTAAATGTATACATATTCATGACCCAAAACCCCTTACATATGATTAAAATATCATAAAACATTCATACATGGTTGTACATTTGATCAACCAATCAAATTATTTCATTTATTGGGCCCAGTTCACTTTGCAAATCTCAAAACAGTTGTTTCCTTCACCCTTCAAAGCACCCTAGAAACTTCGATTGATCACCAAATCACTTCAACAAGAGAAAACCATGTCATGTAACCACTTGATGGAAATGGCAAAACCTGTAGAACACTTCTAAGCAAGTTAGAAGCCTTGAATCAACCTCATGCTCAAACCACAACTACTTTTTCCTTCACCAAAACAACTTGCCAAAAAAATATGTTTCAAAGGTTAGCTCATTAAAACATTTCTACATACATTCAAGACCTCCAAATGGATTCATTGGATGCCAAATTCATCCCTCTTCACATTCTAGGTGATAGCAAGCATCACCCAATCCATCTCATGCCTCAAACAACATCAAACTTTCACAGGACACATCCTATCTTGAGCTGCCAAAATTTTTTTGTCAAAGAATGACCTAAAACCCGGTCAAATGATCTCATCACAAGGCAAACCTCATATCAATGGAAATATCTTTGAATCCTCTTTCCAACACAACTTTAATCATCTTCAAAATCCACATGTAGCTCAAGATATAGCCATTTTACTGAACCTTGCTATTTGAGATCCCAAAACTGCCCTTTGACTAGTCAACCTGTATGGACCTCAAAACACCATGTACCTGCATGAACTTGTCCTGAAACCTCCATGGACATCAAGAAAAACTCCCATACATCATGCACCATCAATTTTGCATGCTACTCCTTTGGACAACCTTGTCCTAAAACCTTCTTCTTCAGAAATTGCCATTTATAGGTGGGGCCCCCTCATCACCATGACCTCAACCATACATTTCTGGAAAGATAACAGAGTCTCTCTGACATCCAATCATCACTTTTAATGAAACAATCAAAACTGGGTCACTATACTTCATTCTCTCGCAACTTTCTCCTAGCTAGAGGTTTAACTACGGTTTTAGACCACTTTACCTTCATAACATTCGCTCATAAAATTTTGATGATCAAACAACCTCATTCTTTTTGTGAAACCTTCTAAATTCACCATAGAAGCTTTCTGAAAGCCGAGGTCCCATGCAAAGCACATTATTCACAACGAGCATCGAAGTTCAACTTCGAGCTGGAAATTCACTTGATTTTCACCTTGTCTCACATAAACTATCATATCTTGCAAAATTCACATCATGGGAACCTGAAATTTTTCTCAAAGCACTATGACACATCCCTCTAACATCTCCAATCATCAGAATGTCAAAGCCATACCTCAATCTCTCCAGTCATTAAGACTTGCCTATGCTTGCATGCTTGATCCTCACTGTAGAAGCTAGGGTCAACTAAAATAATGCAATAACTGATCATAAAACCTCTGCAAATGACCCAAACATACCTGATATGCCATGATATACCTGAATGCATGCTTCCATGAGCTCATATAGCTCAAACCACTCTGTCATACCTCTAAGTTGTCATACATGTTCCCAATGAGCACCTGTAACACAGTGAACCACCTGTTCTGCACCATGCGACTCTTTACCGTGAGTGCCCAAGCACCCTCAAAACATGCTACCCATCATGTCAACATACTTCCCAAGCATCCAAGAAGCTCATACTGTCATGCTACATCTCCTAGTCATATGTATAGGCTTGCAAGAGCAAGCACACCTCATTGAATCTCACTGTACCAGTTGGTATTCATCTAAAACACCATGTTAGCATCATGTACATCATCATAACATCATAGTACAACTTTCACTTTGTCATTAATGTGGTTTTGCATCAATGACAACGCCTATTAGAACCACATGCCGACATTCGATGTCACTGACACAATTTAGCTTCTAGTAAAAGAACAAATGAGAAAAATCAAGCGCCTCAATACAAAATGACATGTTGGATTAATTGAGAACTTTGACACATGACAATAATGAGCTTGAGGATATGGAGATTGTAGTAAATCCAAGAGAAAAAGTTCTGATCTAATGATACTCAAGTTTTGAGGGAAAATACCCCAAAAGGAGGGAAGAAGTGGTCTAAGATAAGAACTTAAACAAATGATTACACACCATAAATCAATTTTTGAGTGCAAAATGGCCTTCCATTTTTAAAAGTCAAAAGAGTGAAATGGAGAGCTATAATGGATGAAGAAAACAAAGACATCCATGAGAACGATACATAGACCTCAACAAAAATACCATCTTGATACAAAAAGCCATTGAGCATAGATAGATCCACACAAATTATGAATTGAATGGGTAGTTGGTAAGAACCAAACAAAGTGGTGGCCAAAAGCTATAAGCGAACGAAGGCATAGATTATAACCGAGGTTTTCACATCCATGGCCAAAATGATCACCATAAGTTTTTCCTTGCTTTGACCACCTATTGTATGTGGAAGGTCCACCGATTAATTGTCAGAAATTCTTTCCTAAATGGAAATATGACTATGGAAGTTTATATGGAACAGCCTTTTGGTAATTCAGAAAAAGGCAAAGAGCATCTAGCATGTCACTCGAGAGAGGCATTGCACGGGCTGGAGTAAGCTCAAGAGCGCGACATGCCGAGATTGATGAATATTTCTTACAAAATGGAGTTCACAAGTCATCGACACATTCAAAAATGTACATCAAGGTTTAAGATGACCAATTAGCGACCATAGTTATATATGTTGATGAAAAGTTTATTACAAACAAACATGATAGAATCATTGAAGACTTTTAAAAATCATTTGAAGAACTTTGACATGGTAGACCGTGAACTGCTCCTTTAATGCTTTGAAGTAGAAGTTTGGTTGAATCATGATAAACCTTTAGTTCTCGGGTCACATACACATGAAAAAACATCTAGAGTTTCACATTGGAGGAATGCAAGAAAACACCTACCCTATGGAAACATGTAGCAATGGAAACCGGTGGATGGTACTTTGTAGAGAACTAGTTGGTAGTTTGATTTATATGATTATCACTCAATTGAACTTCTTGCATTTGGTTGGTATGTTGTTTGGATTCATGACCAATCAAAAGAAGTCCCGATAAAGCCAACAAGTGCTCGCTGAGATACTTGAAATTTGAAAGTCACTTTGCAAAGCATGCTTTGGAGTATGTCCACAATGAAAACTTTACGCTTGAAGAGTTTTCAAACTAAGAGTGTGGCCAACTTTAAGATATTGCTCAATCTACACTTAATAGGTGTGCCTTGAAAAAATAATAAGTAAAACTTAAATTGCTCTTTCATTGACTAAGGTAGAGTACTGAGGTTAAGCACATGAGGCTCTCTAGTTGAGATAAGTTCTAGAGATATTGGTCTTAAGCAGTCAAACCCAGTGTTCCACGGGAACACATCCCCGCCAAAAATATGTTGTCTTGGAGACTTGGGATGTCCCGAAGACTCGAAGACTCTAGGAGGATGTCCCCCCACCATCCCGCCACCGCCGCTTAGCACCTTCAGAATGTCCCCAAAACATTTCTCTCAAAGAGAGGACGTTTCTGAGACATTCCCATTTTTTGGGGACTCTGGGCCATCCCGGAGACTCCTAGGCTAGGCATCCCCGACATCATAAGTTGTTTTTTTAAAGTCAATTTGTTTTAAAAATTTGGACCCCAACCCTAAACCTAATACTTAATGGGCCCCACCCACCCCCTAAGCACTCCAAAACAAACTATAAATAAGAGTTACACTCTCACTCCAAATCACAATCAATTGATCAGAGCAAGAGTGAAAGTATTAGCGAGCAAGAGTGAGAGCAATACCATTAGCAAGCAAGAGTGAGAGCATTAGCAAGAAAAAGGGACAACATTAGTAGCAGGTAAATGCGGTTAGAGCAAGTGCAAATCTTCATTGAATTTTGAATGTAATCATCATTTTGAATATCAATATTAATATATTGATATTTGGCATTTTCACTATTCAATGCAATGTGTTTAGTATTTCAAAGTTTTATTTGTTGTTCCTTATACATTTTTTATAACTAATTTTTCAAGTACTATATATATTTGCACCACTCCCGCCCCACCGCCGTCCCCCTGCCGTCCCCAAACCTAAGCCCTTGGTCCCCTCGTCTCTGAGACCCGTCCCCCTGTTAGAGACTCTGTGAAACACTGGTCAAACCCCACAAAAATCTATTATTCAATAAATGTATTTTAAAGATTCCAAAGAGTCATGTGTTCAATCCCCACACCAAGCATATTGAGGTGCACTATTACATACATGGGGGTTACAAATTAATGTTCTGAACCTAAACATTAATGATGCCCTATGTGTTGATTCCCCAATCGTTGCATAAGCAAAAAGTATCCGACATACATATAGCGGCTCATTACAACACATTGAGAGGAGTTGATGAAATTGGTGGATTAGTTCTATGCGATATTTTGTGTCCTTGTTTGCTTGTGCTCGGATCAAATTCTGCAATATTTTCATTAACAAAGAGACCTATGAAAGCCTGGGTTACTAAAGGGGACTATGCAAGAGCTGCTTCATTATCCCTCAAATGAAACAAATGATGAAGATAACAAAGATCCCTACCACTTTTTAATGTGTATTATACAATGATAGAGAATATGTATGTGCATTTATATTTTGTGCTGCAAGCACACTGACTTCTTTTTTTTGTGTGTGTACACCTCCAACTAAGATAGTGCACTTGTGAAAGAGAGGAGTATTTAAATCCACGTGTTTTCCTTCTCAAAACAATGCAACACAACATAGAGTGTTTTGAATGGCATTGAAATAAGCTAGATGCAAAAAGCAACCACCAAAAAGCATAGGTGTACTAATCAATTTCACAAATCATTAGCTAATTTTAGTTAGGGACTGACAATGCTTCTGATCTATTATCACTCAAGATTACAATATATATTATATTATATTAATATAAAGCAATATTGTGACCACTACTCATGTTTTTTCATAGTTGCCTAGAGACTCATACCCTAATCCTTGGTACTCGTCTCCTGTTTTGGAAACATGTCCCCATCTAGGAGATGCATATGGGAAGCCTCTTTAAAATCATTCAACCTCATATAGAATTCTTTAATGTCATAAATATTCTGTTTTCCTTTGTGCTAATAAATTAATAATTGTTTGAAGAGAGATAACAGACACAATAGGCATGTATTTTGTTTGAAATTGTACAGGCATATTTTGCAGCAGAGAACTTTATCATCCATGTCCAAAGTTGTACTAGTAAAAAGAGAAAACAATAAGAGGGGTTAGGATATTCTTGTATGGAATTTTTATCAATTGATTGAATTGCAAAATAGTACTCCATGTTAGTAGCTTGTGCTGATAAACTATGGTGTTGGCTGATTTACATTTGTAACTTTTTCTTTGAAAACAAAATATAGGATAAAGGATTTATCCATAATCAGCTTCTGCAAAAAGGCCTTCAAGATTATCCATCCATTGTTGAAAATATGGGTTAAGTAGAACTGTCCCATACAACGAAGTGTGCGCACAAATATTAAACAAGTACAGTGAACAATCCTAGACAAATGTTCTCTAAAACTATAGATTAGAGTTGTGTCTCCAGGAACCTTATGGAGTCCAAGGTTTTTAAAATTAAATCTTGTTTGAGAGTTGTCAAATAAGCTAGTTTTTTTATTTGTCTTGACCATTCACATATTGGGTTATCTTGTTGATAAATTATTTCAAAATTTTAAATTTTCATTTATAAGAATTGTAAGATTTTATTTTATGTAGTTTAGATACATTTGAAAGTTTGTTTTGTGGTGCTTCCCTGTACCCTCATATCCTATTTTCTGAAAAATGAGACTCCCATCCCTGTCCCTGTCTCTCGTACCAGAGACATCTCCCATCTCTTAGAGACCATGTTATGTATATTTTTTCACTAGAAAATCATAATCCAATTCAATTTTTTCTGAGCACAAGCTACCATTTCTGGATGACTGAGACACTAGTTTTATGAATATATTCATCTGTTCATGGAAATTTGTTATAAATGAAAGGGAAAAAGTACCTCAAATAGATAGTCTGGTATAAGACCCATTCCATGAACAAATGGCACAAGTGCATTGCCATCAAATGTGGGATCCGTAACCCCATTTCCTACCATATAGCCCTGAAAATCCGTATAGATTAAAACAAGATCAGAATCATTGTTGTATGCTACATGATATGCAGGTTTCAAGATTTGTAATACAATAGCTAGGAATTTGATGATATCCTTGAAGCACTTTTACCTGAAAATTTAGGATAGGTTTTACACCAGCTGCAATTCCTGTAACATAACACATCATAAAAGATCCATAAATTGTGCCACAGTGTGAGATATAGGTTCAATTTCCTACACAAAAGTCAACCGAATGTAAATCATTTGTCAAAAGGAACTACTCTATTTTTGCGTACCCTTAGATACTTCCAATGCTAGAGTTGGAACATATATTCCTGCAAATGATTCTCCAGCAATAAAGAATGGATTTGAAAGGAACTCTGGATATTCCACGAACCACTGATTACACAAATTAAATGAATTTTATCGCAAAGCCATATGCAACAAGAATTAATGATTAGTAAATTATTTGCCTTTTTAAACACGCTTTCATATATTCATACATAATTCTGTTGCTAAAGCTCGTGTTAAAAGAAAACTTTCTACCAATGAAATTTATGCTATTCAATGTCTCTCTACCAATACAACAAATGTTTGGCCCACTAGTCCACTCTTGCCTTATTGCTAGTCCATACTAAGCAGCTACCTTAATTTCCATATCTATTCTATGGTTCTGAATTCTAATACCAATTATTAGTGCATTACATATTAGTTTTCAAGGAACATCTTAGGACCTTTAAAAGGAAATTATGTGTATCTTTAGCTGTCTGAATGTCTCCAGTAGTATAGTCATCGGCTGTTTTAGAGTATGAAAAGCCAACTCCAGATGGTGAATCCAAGTAGATGATGCTTGAGACCTGGAATATAAAATAATGACATGAATGGTAAAACAAAAATCAACCTGAAGGTCCAAATATGCAAGCATTTCATGTCCTATAAATTAATTCTAATAGTGGCTTCTGATTCTACTTTAGGAATTGTCCCTATTGAGAATGTTTGCAAGCAACACAGAAATGCAGTACAAGCAGAGATCAGACCTTTGACCAGGAGTATGGGTTCAGGTGTAGTCTGGGCAAACTTCCAGAAGTATTTCCAGCTTCAAAGTTAAAAGGACCTGCAAAAGCAAGATCTTACAGTCATAGCTGCAACACTTTCAATTTGAATCTTATTGACTTCTATTCAAGTGCATGCCAATCTCTGAATTAATAGGGTGTTACATCAGTGGTACAGACTATTTCAAAAAAGTAAATATAGTTTGAGCAGCTAATCCTGAATAGCTTAGAAGGAATGATATGCCTCAAGTTCTTACAGATGAAACTGCTTTCATTTAGAAAAATTGCTAATGACTTCGATAACACATGGATCTTATAAGTAAGTCGATTGGGCCATGGTTCACTGGTGAAGTTTGCTTTGTTTGTATATGACCCATTAGGGTTCCAAGCTGGCAGACTGCTAGGTCCATACATGTGTAAAAGGGATGAGACCGGGTTACCTCTCAGACCTTTTGTATCTAACCCAAAGAAAGTAGATTTATCGGAGCAGCTTTAAGAATCCAGAAAAAAAAGTATCAAAGAAATAATATGTAAAGAATAGCAATAAAAAAGTATCAAGAACTCTAACCATGCTCATAAACATATCCATCAAAACTGGAGCAACCTGGACCACCATTCAACCACAGAACAACAGGATCTTTGGCTGGATTTCCTTGTGATGTAACAAAGTAGTAGTACAGATATCTCTCATGAGCCTCGTCCACTGTTACATATCTACAAACCAAAAATATGCACAATAGAAGTCACTATTGGCAACAATATCAAAATTCGCAAAATATTGAATAAATGGTGGAAGTATTGTCTCAATCATACAGTTCTTATTTGCAGGCAAATCAGTAGCTTAAGTATTTTTCAATGCAGTCTGATGATGGATAACATATTGGAAAATCATTCCTACCCTCCATAATGTTTTGAAGGAAAATTGCCATCATATCCAGGCACAGATGCGATCCGTGCATTTTCTGGTGCTGCAGCTGCATAGTAGTGAAAACCTACCAATGCAAGAAAATACCATGTCCAACCAACCTTGCCAGAAATCATTGCTAAATTGCCTTCACGGAGTACCTGAATATGGGAATTAAGCTGCAATGAAAATATTTTAGCACAAATTACTCAAAAGTTAGAATCCAAACAGTAAAATATTTACTTCAAATTGACATTTTTACCATAATCTCATAAGGCCTCAAGTTTTCTGCAAATGGTAGTAGCTTGCTCAAAATATTTGCATTATTAACTGCAGCACTAGGCTTTGAATGCTAGACTTTTCTTCTATAATTTTCATGAACTTTGAGATCCATTTTGGTAAAGCAATCTAAAATTACTTATTGTTCTACTTGATCTGTTTACTTTCTAAAAATTGAACAAAGATTTTGAGGAAGTATGAGATGTGTGGGTCTAAGTGAAACAGGTTTTGGGGATCCATTCTTTGAAGAAATCATAATATTCTTCTCATTATTTGTTTTTATATGTTTCTAATTAATCCAGAAAATAGTATGTTTTAATTCCAAAGATTCATCTTCAAATGAATACTGAAACTTTCCCTGCAAATAGTTATAATTTGGTCGTGAAATACATAAACTCGACCTTTTCAGCACACACTAAGACCAAGATCACAGTCATGCTTCTTCTAGATTTTCTTCACCCTTGATGCTCAGAAATTTTCAATGGTATAGCAGGCAATGTAATTTTTGATCTCTTCATATAGGGCACAGGATACTGCTTGCAAGGAAGTGAAGCAATTTGCTACAACCTAGGAAATGGAGATAATTAGTTAGTTTTCCCCAAGTGTAAGGTCAATGGAATAAAAGCAGGTATTTTCATAAAGTCTATTGTAACTTAAGGCCCACAGATTTTACAGGGTTTCTAAAGGGATTCTATGATTCTGTAGTTTAGTGAAAGATCCCCACCTATATCTGATCGAAAACTTGATGGACAAGAATGAAACCCCAGATGCAATAACACAAAATCTAAAGACAACTGCTGCAAATCTGATTTATTACTGGTAAATGCGACTAGGGTTTGAGTGGGAACCCAACACAATTAGCACCCAAAAAATTATATTTTGATCACAAACTGATTGTAGTATTTTTAAAAGCCCAAATATATCAAAAATCAGATTTTTAGAGGTCACTAATGACTGAAAAACAGATCTGAAATCTGCATAATAAACTGACTGAAAATACCTCTTAAAACCCTCTAAAAATTCTGAAAATGCTTTGCTTTGATTCCCAAAAATCAGTAGATGATATGACAATAATATTCAGATCTGAAATACCTCGAATACAATGCAAACCAGCCAAGGAATGAGTTGCTCCACAAGAAGAAATTATGATAACACTGCTGCAATTTTATCCTCCAAAAACATTGTTGGAAATGACTGAAAATCTGGTTAAACCAATGAGAATTCCTGAGTGGATTTTTGTCCACAAGAGAGAAAATCCTAAGGGTTTTCGTCCTTGGATTATTTGCAAAAGCTTAGAGCTCAAATGCAAGAGAAAATATCATATAAAAATCTGGAATGACCTACAAGCAAGTCCTCTCCTTATATAGGAAAAGGGACCCAAAATGACCTCTAAAGCATCCAATAAGCTTCATTGCTCCTCCCTAGGCCAAGTCGCATTTTTAATGAGGCCTTTGACACACTTTTCTATTTTTTTGACCTCATGGGGCAAGTTGCATTTTCCCCTAGATAAATACAATTAAAATAATTGCTTTTCACTTTTGCACTTTCTAATTTCTATTTTAATGTTAAGCTCTATTAATTTATTATATGTGCATTTTATAATGTTATATTTTAATTTTGCACAATATAATAAAATTAATAAAACTTAAGTCACCCTTGACTCACCCTTTGGCCGTTGGGTAGACAAAAATGGGCCAAAGGTCTTATTCGAGAAAGAGGGACATTATAGTCCTCCCTTCCGAGATTGCTTGTCCTCAAGCAACTGCAAAGCTGGATGCTGAAGTATAGACTCTCCTTCCCATGTAGCATCCTCTAATGGCAAGTCCCTCCACCTAACTAGGTACTCCCAAATCACTCTGCTCCTCAATCTCCTCTCTCTCCTATTTAGGATCTCCTCAGGAACTAGATCCAATCTCCCCTCATCCAAGGGTGACAACTGCAGAAGACTCCACGTGCTGCCCTAATGCCTTCTTCAAGCAAGACACATGAAAAACATTGTGTATCTTACTTTCAGAAGGTAACTCCAACTCATAAGCTACCTCTCCAACTCTCCTCAACACTCTGTATGGACCATAAAACCGAGGCTTAAGCTTTTCTGCACCACTCTTCTTGAGAGTACTCTATCTATATGGTTGTAGGCGCAAAAATACCATGTCTCCTACCTCAAATGATCTCTCAATCCTGTGCCGGTCCGCATACATCTTCTGCTGGTTTTGGGCATGTTGAATATTATCCTTAAGTACCTTAAGGATATCTTGACTATCCTGTAAACACTCCCGAGCCTTAGGAGCTCTACTGTCCCCAAAAGCCAAATCAACAAAGGATGTCGCATCATACCCATACAACGCTCGGAAGGGAGTCATACCAATAGACATGTGGTAAGTCGTATTATAGCAATACTCACACAAGTACAACCACCTTACCCATGCCTTCTGCTGCCCTGAAACATAGTTGCGAAGATAACCCTCTATCCACTTGTTCACAATCTTTGTTTGTCCATCTGTCTGAGGGTGATAACTCGTACTCGGAGTCAACTCTGTACTAGCCAATTGGAAAAGCTCCTGCCAAAAGGTGCTCAAAAACTTGCTATCTCGATCACTAACAATGTTCTTTGGAAGCCCATGCAATCTGAATACTTCTCGGAAGAACAAATCAGCCACATGCGGTGCCTTAAAGTTGGTAGGAATAGCGAAGAAGTGTGCATACTTCGTCAATCTATCAACCACCACATAAATGCAATCTTTCCCTTGCACTATGGGAAGACTGTGATAAAATCCATCGAAATACTCTCCCATTTTTGCTCTGGAATGGGCAAGGGCTGCAACAAACCTGTTGGAAAAGTATGCTCTGACTTGTTTTGTTGATAAGTCACACACTCACAAACATGGCGTAGAACATCCTCCTTGAGACCCTTCCAAGAGAATCTCTCTCTAACTTTGACTTTATGTCTTGAAATACCCTAGATGTCCTGCAAGTGGTGCATCATGGAAGGCATGTAGAATCTTTTCCTTAAGCTTAGATTCAAGAACTAGATAAATTCTTCCCTTATAATAAATCAAATCAGCTATTACCTTGTATCGCTCATCCTGAATCTTACCATCCATAATCTCGCATGCCAATGAATTTTTGGAATACTCAACTAATAGTTGAGATTTCCAATCTGCTGAAATCTCGCTCAAGGAACATAGGGCAGCAAGATGTGGCTTCCTGGAAAGTGCATCAACCACTACATTCTTCTTCCCTTTGACATATTCAATGTCAAAATCATATGCTTGGATCTTGCTGACCCACTTCTGCTGCCTCTCATTGAGCTCCTTCTGTTCCAAGAAGTACTTCAGGCTATTGTGGTCGGTCCTCACCACAAACTTCTCACCTACCAAATACTGTCTGAACTTCGCAAAGCATGCATAATGGAGAGCATCTCCTTATCATAGGTGAAGTACAACCTCTCATTCTCCCTCAAA
This sequence comes from Taxus wallichiana var. yunnanensis, assembly GCA_018340775.1. NCBI lineage: Eukaryota > Viridiplantae > Streptophyta > Pinopsida > Cupressales > Taxaceae > Taxus > Taxus wallichiana. Next base: position 683,600,490 of record CM031243.1, read on the forward strand.
TTCCTACTCTCATAGGCAATAGGATGACGGTCCTGCATCAAAACTGCACCAATACCCGAACCAGAAGCATCACACTCCAAGATGAAGGGCCGAGAGAAATCCGGAAGAGCCAACACTAGACAAGTGCTCATAACCACCTTGAGCCTGTCAAATGCTACATGTGCCTCATCTGTCCATCTAAATGCTCCCTTCCGTGTAAGATCTGTCAATGGAGCTGCAAGATCGAGTAGTCTGAACAAACTTTTGCAGGTAACCACATAATCCTAAGAATCCACGCAAGTTTGAAATGTTTGTAGGTGGCGGCCAATCCTGCATGCTTTGTATCTTTTCTGCTAAACCTTGACCCCGTTATTGCCCCAATGACATGCCCAAGATACAAAATCTCTGTAAGTCCAAATTCACATTTGGACATCTTAGCAAATAGAGACCATGTCTCCATGATGCTAAGTACCTCATCAAGATGCCTCAAATGCTCCTCCCATGTTCATTGTAAATCAAAATGTAATCGAAAAACACCAACATGAACTTCTCAATTGTCTGTTGAAGAGATGGTTCATGCACGACTGGAATGTAGCAGGTGCATTTGTGAGACCATATGGCATCACCAAAAACTCATAATGCCCGTAGTGACATCTGAATGCTATCTTGTGAATGTCCTCCTCACGAACACGAATCGATGGTATCCCGATCGAAGATCAATCTTTGAAAAATAGATAGCTCCATGCAACTCATCCAATAGCTCATCTATGCGAGGAATGGGATACTGTTCTTGATGGTCTTTTTGTTGAGAGCACGGTAATCAATGCACATCCTCATGGTCCAGTCCTTCTTCTTCACCAACACAACTGGAGAAGCAAAGGGACTAGAACTAGGGCGGATATGTCCCATATCCAAGAGCTCTCTGATGGCCTTCTCAATCTCATCCTTGAATTTCTTAGGATGGCGATAAGGCATAGTAATCATGGGCTTGACACCCTCCTCTAGCTCTATGACATGCTCAAATCCCCTGTCTGGGGTCTACCTGTAGGAATGTCACCAAAAACTAGGCCGTGCTTATCCCGTACTGCCTAGATATCTATATGAAAAGGTTGCCCACTATCTAAAAAGATTTGGATGAAATGAAGTATTGGGCTGCCCATGCAACCTCTCCATGTTTGACAATGGACTCCATCCTATGTCTTGAAACCATAGTTACCAGGTTCGGCCGGATCGAAGGAAATCTGGTTCGAATCTGTATTTTTGAAGCAACCGAATAAATCCGGTTCGGTTCGGCCTTGTTTTTGCAGGGAAAAAAAAAAAAATTCCTTTTTTGGCATATTTTATTTTTTGGTGAAAAAATCGCAAAGTATGGAAAAAAATTTGCCATTTTTGGAAAGGGTCCGGGAAGATGTAGCAGCAAAAACTTGCATGTGCCATAACTTTCATTCTGTGGCTCCGTTTTAGGTGTTGTCTTCTCTAAAAGTATATATTTTCTCGAGCTCTACGCATTGATGGCAATATTTTTCTTATTTTCATAAAATCCATTTTTGTACCTTTTTGGACCAAGCAACTTCTTGCAATCTTTTGAAAGAATCATTATGATGATGATGATTATGGTAGATGGATGCTTTTTTGTATGATTTGTCTATATATAATGATATAAGTATACAATAATATAAATTTATAATAATATAAGTATATATATTCGAACCGGATTTTTCCGTATTTTTCGGATTTTTTCGAGAACTCGAATTTTCGGATTTTTTTGCCCTTCCGAATTTAATCGGATTTCCGAACCTGTAACTATGGCTGAAACAACTCTAGGCTCACCATTTGAAAGAGCCCTAAGCAAAATCTTCTTCCCATCCGCCATAAACTCCAACTCCATCCGCCTTAAATCCAGCACATACCTGCCAAGGGAATGTAGCCCCATTGAATGCCCAACATTGTATCAATCTCACCAAGACCAACTACATAGAAATCATCGGTCAATGTGTAGTCCCCCAACTGGATGCTAAGCTGAGGAATCCTCCTAGTGCAACTCATAGTAAAGTCGTCTGCAACTCATACACTAAAACCCTCGAAATCCTCAACCTGTAATCCATGCTTCACCACAAACCCCTCATCTATGAAGTTGTGCGTAGCTCCATTGTCAATCAAACAAACAACTCGCTGCCCCTTAAGTACTCCTTTTAGCGAAAAGGATGGTACCTAGGGACTCGAAAGTGTGGCAATAGTGACATTGGATGAGTCCAATGCCTCATCCTCTCCAAGCTCTACCTGGGGTTGATCCTCAGCATGATTGCTATCGCTGCTCCCTGAATCTGTATCATCATCATCAGAAACCACCTTAATGTAGTGTACCTTACCTTTACCAAGGCAGCGATGTCCAGGCTCCCAATGATCGTTGCAATGAAATCAAAGCTTCTTCCTCCTCAACTCATTACGAGACTCCTGATCCGTCCTAGGAGGTGGTGCACTCTTCCGTTGAATAGAGAGCGCTAGAAAGGTCTGGAGCTTTGGAAGGCTTCTTATTGGGCTGATAAGAAGCGGGGGTGTGTCCAAATCTAATGTCGTCTGAATGACATCATGCAATGTCCTAGGCTTAAGAGCCTTGACCAAACCTCTCATCTTATCATGAAGCCCCTCTATGAAAAGCATCACTACCCTCTTCTCGGGCATCTCCGGAACCATCACTGCTATATGCTGAAATTCGTTGATGTAGGCATCAACATGTCTAGTCTGACAGAGCTGCACCAAATCTCTGTAGTATAGCTCCACATCCTTGCGATCAAACTGCGCAATCAATCTCTTGTTGAACTCCTGTAAGACCGCACAAGATCATGGTTCTGTGTGACCAAGCCATGATGCCACCAATCATATGCTACTCCCTCAAGGTGTAGAGTGGCAAACTGAATAGCCTCCTGCTCTTGCATAGGCTTGAGGGTAAGATATGTGTCGAGCTTATGAATCCAAGCTCTGGCACTAATCTTTCCACTGCCATCAAAGGTGGAAAGAGTCACCTTGTTGGTAGCTTGCTTCAGCTCCCTATTTTGATGTGCTCTAGGCCTCCGATCCTGTCTGGTCCTCAAACTATCTCTCCTCTGTGCACAATACTAAGGTAGGGGAAAGGCATCCCTCACATGCTGTGGTAAATTCCTCCACTCATCAATAGTTGCCATAACACTGTCCTGGAAGTCCACTCCCTCAAGTGGGTCCTCAACTGCTGGTGGGTCATCTCTAGGCAAGAAACTAGGCTGCATAGGCCTATTTGTTGTCTTGGTAGGTCTCCTCTCCTCTGTATGAGTGTGCCTCCTCTCATGGTGAGGTGATCCCCTCACACTACCAATCTCCGAAGGTGATCTACTATGCCTCCTGTGACTACTGACAACTGATATAGATCTGTCTCTCCTATCTCTTGGCCTATCCAATGCCAACCTGTCAAGAGTAGAGCCCATACATTCCATGGACTGAATCAACCGCTGCTAGGAGTCTACCATAGCCCTAAGAAGCTCTCTATCCGGATCCATTTGCTCGTCCGGGGAGGGCTATGAGATCCTTCCCATCTATCACCCATAGTGTCAGCTCCAAAATCAGCTACAAGTCGTGCTTGTCTCCTTGTGTAATATACATCTGTGGCCCAACCTCCCATGGCTGCATCAAATCAAAACCCTCTAGGTAGGAGGAACATTGCTCTGATACCATTGAAAGATCCCCACCTATATCTGATCGAAAACTTGATGGACAAGAATGAAACCCTAGATGCAATAACACAAAATCTAAAGGCAACTGCTGTGAATCTGATTTATTACTGGTAAATGCGACTAGGGTTTGAGTGGGAAATCAACACAATTAGCACCCAAAAAAATAATATTTTGATCACAAACTGATTACAGTATTTAAAAATGCCCAAATATATCAAAAATCAGATTTTTAGAGGTCACTAATGACTGAAAAACAGATCTGAAATCTGCATAATAAACTGACTGAAAATACCACTTAAAACCCTCTAAAAATTCTGAAATTGCTTTGCTTTGATTCCCAAAAATCAGTAGATGATATGACAATAATATTCAGATCAGAAATACCTCAAATACAATGCCAACCAGCCAAGGAATGAGTCGCTCCACTAGAAGAAATTATGATAACACTGCTGCAATTTTATTCTCCAAAAACACTGCTGGAAATGACTGAAAATCTGGTTAAACCAATGAGAATTCCTGAGTGGAAATCCCTCACAATACTCTTGGGGTTTTCGTCCACAAGAGAGAAAATCCTAAGGGTTTTCATCCTTGGATTATTTGCAAAAGCTCAGAGCTCAAATGCAAGAGAAAATATCATATAAAAATCTAGAATGACCTACAAGCAAGTCGACCTCTCCTTATATAGGAAAAGGGACCCAAAATGACCTCTAAAGCATCCAATAAGCTTCATTGCTCCTCCCTAGGCCAAGTCGCATTTTTTAATGAGGCCTTTGACACACTTTTCTATTTTTTGACCTCATGGGGCAAGTCACATTTTCCCCTAGATAAATACAATTAAAATAATTGCTTTTCACTTTTGCACTTTCTAATTTCTATTTTAATGTTAAGCTCTATTAATTTATTATATGTGCATTTTATAATGTTATATTTTAATCTTGCAAAATATAATAAAATTAATAAAACTTAAGTTTCCTTGACTTGCCCTTTGGCGTCGGATAGACAAAAATGGGCCAAAGGTCTAAAATATAAAATTATTCGAGAAAGAGGGACATTACATTTAGCAGCCAAAAGCGCTTATAGTCTCTTGGACCTTTGCCCGAGGAGTTAGAAAGAAAGTCTCAAAAGGATCTGCTTCTACTGTTGAGAAAAAAATTCTAGATTGTTTGCTCCTTAGTCACCAAATTCTGAAATTCAGATTCTTATGGGAGAAGGAAAAAACCAAAAGTCCAAAATTGTAGATTTTTTTGGGAGGTCCCATTCAATAAAAAGCATTATATATATATATATATATATGAATTACCAGCCGAGGATTCACAATGTATATATTTGGCAACGAGTAGGAGATGTTGCGATCTGATCCATGATTATTGTCAACATTTTGAGCCCACCTCTTAGGCTCATCATCAAGACAAACAATGCCGAGAACATACTCCCAACCTTACATGTATAAATACATGAAGTAGTGCAGAAATAAGCACATAAAGTCGACAACGTGCTAACAATTTTTGATTAATGGTAGCCAAGAATAACTAATTAACAATCCATCATCTTGATTCGGACAATTATTGTTTTTAACAATTTTGATGGTTTGTCTTATTCTCCTCTTAGACCAACTACCAACTTTTGCCAAGGTTTTTGTGCCAGCAGAATTAATGGGATGTTTAGTGATGTGATAATGCTCCACTAATGCCGACTTGTGAGTTCTACTATGCTGAAGGTTTGCAAAATGTTATTTAATTCTTGTACCAATTGTCCTCCCGGTTTCGCCAATGTATGATTTTCCATAAGTGCACGAAATTTGATAAACAATAAACACCTTTATGTGATTTAGGGTCAATGGGATCTTTTACTGAATTAAGGAGTTTTTAATGTCGTTGGTCGGTGAGAAGATAGTGCTAATGTTCTTCTTCTTCAAATGTCTTGCAATTTTATCGTAATGCCTTGTATGAAAGGTAGGACCATGTTTTGTTCCTCTATGTTGCTATCATTGGTAGCCCTTTGAGTTCTCCTTTGTTACCGCTTAGCTTTCGCGAAAGCCTTATTAATTTGCAGGGTGGAATATCCATTGTTCATAAAGACTTGTCGCAATTGCTCCTTTTCTTGTTCAATGTGATTTTTATCGAGATCCTCATGTTGATATATATATATATCAACATGAACATATGCAAAATTTTAAGCTGTTGGGTTCAAAGAAGAAAGCGGTTGGGATGTGGGTTTGTAGGAAAAAAACATATAATTTGTAAATAAAAAGAATTTAAAACTAATAAAACTGTCAAGAGAGATCCGATATGTCTGAAAAATATCCAATAGGATTTGGTAGCTGCGATTGCACATGAGTTGCAAATTACACCGGAGAGGATAACAATGTTAAGTTTATTGGAGTTGTAATTTACAGCGAAGTGTATGCAAACTAAGCTTATTTTTTTAGATTGCTTCATTTAGCATCACCAATAATCGCCACAAGAACATTCTCCTTTTTAAAATGAAGGAAATGGTTCCCATTTCTCACAACAATTTCTCTTGCAACAATCTTGGAGTTAATTTTCGTTGTAGTGTGGCAATGAGCACATAATCGAAGGTTCTTGACAACTGTAATAGTTGTTCCAGGGGGGCGTGTTTAACCAACCAAATGCAGTTGCCAACTTTTTACTATGGTGGCAGAGAAATAATTCTTTTCCTCCACTTCCACATCATTAAGTAAATGTCTTTAATATGAAAAATAACTTGTTGCCTTCATCTCTCAAGCCATTTTCTCCAACTTTGCATAGATCTCCTTTGTCTGTAGATGCATCTATGATTTATGATATGTTTCTGGCCTTCAATCCAACTACATCCAAGGATCTTCTTAATTCCTCTATCTTTCATCAATCTTTGTATCATTTGAGCCTCACCTCACCTACCCACTTTTGCATAGATGTTTGAGAGAAGAAAATAAGTTGCATCATTTTTAGGATCGAATCAAAATGCATTATGGATGTAAATACTCCTAAGCCTATATTCATATGTCATCTACAGGAACCAAGCAAACACTTCCACATAACCCCCACAGGTTTATGTGGAATTTGGCTCTACACCTGCCAATTGCATTGTGCATATCCTGCAATCAATGATGTCCATGAAACCACGTTTTTTGAGGCATTTTGTCAAACAGTTCACGTGCCTTGTGTAATGTTCCACATTTTGCATACATGTCTACCAGAGCATTTGCAACTACAACATTTGACAAAATTCCTCTATCTTTTATGCTTTGATGGATGTCCACACCCTGTCCCAGAGATCATATTTTGGCACAGGTTGGGAGTATGCCGACAACTGTAAACGGAACTGATTAGAGACAAGTCTTATATGGCCCATATTAATCATTGATTTCACAAATTGTTTTATAAACACCGCCTTATCTGCTGCATATAATTTCACTGTCTCCTTTGTTTTTTCCTTGCCCTCTCGCAAACAACTTCTCGTCCAAATCCAGCAGGCCTCTCCCTCTGACCAAATCTTTGACATGGTAGCTGTCCAATGGCAACAGATTATTATCTCCTCCAAATCTAGGACACACGGATTTCAGCTGACCATAATAACTCTTTGGCAAGGGTGTAGTCGGGCTGCCCATTTCCGCTTTGATTGCAAAGCCTCTGTCGGAAGCTTGTTGACCGAGATTAACCAATGGTGTGACCGCCATGGGAAAAAATTGCCCAGAAAATGTTGATGACTGTTCACTGTGCATGGGGTGATGGGTAACAGTGCAGGCGGAAAGGGTAAAATGCAGGAGTAACTGTGTGATGGAAATTGACTGCTGGCAAAAGTTTGCCGGACTTTGGCACTTTCGAGCAGGGCATCTTCAAAAGTGGACACCTTCCGGCAAATTAAGGCTTTTAATAAATTCTTATACAAGGTTTGTTTTCAAGGTTCATTCACAAATTCTGTGCACATAATGTGGATTGGTTTTTACCTGTTCATTTTTTATTATTTTATCGGATTACAGAGGTCAAACAGCGTCACAATTTAATCATACGGCTGTAACCAGACCGCAAAAATAACATCATGCAGCTGTAAACACACAGCAGCCAGTTTGAGGAGTAAACTACAGTAACCATACATTCGTTCTTTTCAAGCAATGTGAGTGTGGTGACATTCATGGTTCATAAAACCCTTGTTCTCATTCGTATCAAAATTCTGTATTAAATTTCAGATTATAAGATTAAGGATGTCGACTATGTACCATAGGTTTCTATGATTTAAGATTCAAAATTTAGTAGTTGCAGAAAAATTCTCTGCATATGGTTTAGATCTGTAGCCTTTCTTTTGATAATTTGGAGAAAATATCATTTAATCCTGTATACTTTAAAAATTCTTCATATAAGACCTTTAGAATATAAATAGAATCTGCAGCCCCCTCCATCAAACCCCGTCCTTAACTTTTTAAGGTTTAAACATGAACTCCCTATAGTTGTTCCTGTGGATCAAGAATTAACAGAAAGAGGTCATGAAATTGGACCACTGAAAGGGAAAGTGTTTATTTATGTCGAGGGACGGGAAATTAAAAATTCCGTCAAATTCACCAGATTCGCTTCAATGATAACAGGAGGAGATTAGATGTTAAAATTGTGTAAAGATTGATGTCCGAAGTAACAATATTCCGATGATTGAAACACATTTATATCAGGTTAAGAGAAGGGATATTCACTGTGCACCGAGATTGACCGATGGTGTGACCACTGTGGGAAAAGATTGCTCAGAAAATGTTGATGACTGTTCACTGTGCATGAAGTGACGGGTAAAATGGACGGAAATTGACTGCTGGAAAAAATGGCCGGAATTTGACACTTTCCAGCAAGGGCATCTTCAAAGGTGGACGCCTTCCGGTGAACTATAGTTTGCTCCATGGTTTCAGAAGCTTAGGACACAGTTGCATGGAAGAAGCTACCACTTGTAATTTTTCTGGCGCAGAAAGTTTCAGAAAACTTTTAAAATAAGTAATCTCGCCCTTCCAAATTGCAGAACAAAATGTTGGCAGGAGGTCTTTAAGCAGCCCCTGGATAAGGGAGTTGGATGTTTGCAGCACATGCTTGGTAAATTTAGGAAGCATTTTTACCAAATGAAAGCTTCTGAGTAGTGATTTTCTCAAAAACAAAAACGTTGGTGGTAGTTATAGATCAAAAATTATGATAAACTGTATACAAGAGTCTGCAAGTTTGTTGGTGGTAATTATAGATATAAGATTTTGATAAATTGTATACAAGAGTCTGCAAATGTTATATTGTTTGCGAACTGGCTACCTGCAAATTGTTCCAAGTATTTATCAGCAACACCTGCTGAAAAATTACAGTAGCCTCCCTCCATGGAAGTAGTACAATACTGCTCCTATATATTATGCGCAGGTGGCCCCATGAAACTTTTGAAAAGAGGAGAAAAGACAAATGGAATTTCTTCCTCAAAAATGGGAGTAAATTTTTCATCCAGATACATTCAACGGCTGGTAGGGAGGCTTGGAACTTGGCAGGTCCTGCTCAGATATTTTAGGGAGCTTTTTTGCCAAATGACAGTATATTTACAGTGATTTATTTTTTCGATAAAATCTAAAGTATAATTTTGAATGGCGAGTTAAGAAAAATGTAATAAATGGTTTAGAAAAATTGTACTGGAGGAGCTAAAAATTCATGTTTTTGTGACCATTTCAATGCAAATTGCTCCAAATGATTCCCAGTATATCACCTTCTGGTAAAATTGCATTCCCCTCCATAGGACTAGTGCCTAAGCTGCTTGATTGGACATTGTAAATAAATTTCTTTCATTTCTTCCGACCATTTAAACCTAGTTTTCTTTAATTGAAAATAATAAAAAACAAATTAATTAAATATTTCAAAGTAACACCTGATGAGAAAATTACAATAACCTCCATCCAAAGTATCAATTCATAAGCTACTTGGTTTGACCTGCTACAACTAATTTTCCTTCCCAGCTTGAATGGATTTTCAACAAACAACTCCCTTTCATCGAAAAAAAAACAAATAAATTTATTAAATAAATAAATAATATCAGCCCAAAAATATTAAACAATATAGACTTTATCTTTGTAAGCCAAGATACTAATTATAGTTGAATTCGAAAGATTTCTTAAAACAACTACGCACTTATTTACTAAAATCTCAAATTACCAAAACTTAAGCAGCAGATGCCTAGAATTTGAAAATCTCTACAATATATACTTTATCTCCGACGCTGTGGGATACAGGTGCGCATATGGGGATCCTCTTTCAGGATAGGATAATGGAGTTTATGAATATGGGTATGGTTATATTACATCTAAATTAAATTACCAGGATATACAGGTATAGGAACAGGGTCTACGCCTCTGAACCACCAAACTTCCTAGTGTCATGGCAACTATATTTATCTCAATACACGGAGATCAAGGCAACTACTAAAATTTCAAATTTCAAAAACTTCGACACCATATTCCTACATTTGAAGGAAATACTATTTTTTCCCTCAAACTTCTTAAATTCAGCGTAAGGTAGTAAAGTTTTACCTTGAAATTGAGATCTTCAAACTAATTTGTGCAATTTATTCTGAAGTTTCGGCTCCCTTACTGCAAATTTCCTCAAAATTCAGACACGGCAAATAATTAAGATTATCAAGTCAATTGAACGTTAGGTGCTGGTAATATATATAGTAAAATCTTGTGCTTTAGATTTCAGTCAAATTAAATTAAGTCTACACGCAAGAAGACTCAACAATTTCTCGACTTGATAGAAGTCACGTTACCTGAGAAATTAGCTTGAATTTCCCTCTACACATCCATTGAAAAAGCATAATCAGGTTTTTTTAACATTTTTTTCACCATCAAAGAGGCCCGCAAGATTCAAGCACACGATATTTAAATGTTTTACTGTTTCTCGTTTCTGCACGCTAAACCATTATACAAAGTTGTTGGTTTCAAAGTTGAGAAGGTGCCTTACGGAAAAACAAATGCATGTGAGCAAGAAATGGCACAGTAAATGTCATAAAAAATCTTGTGAAGAAGAATAATTTGACTTATAAAGTGTAATTCGTTCTAAGATTGTATAGATGACGCTTAAATTGTCCTTAGCGGAAGAATCAAGGCAAATAGCTTCCTAAACGCTTGGATTCCATAATGATAGCGACAAGAATAACAAAATCGGATGCATATTTGTCAAGATTGAAGATTGCAATACAGATTACTATGCGATTTAAGCCAAACAGTCGCCAGGTCCATAATAACTGTGATTAGGGAAAATATCAAAGCTGAAAAGACAAGAAAAAGCTAAAATGTGCTCTAAATTTCCCCAAATTGAAACAAAAAAGGAAAAGTATTAATAAATACAAGACAAACTGCCTCGAGGCTCCAAATTCATTTGTATTATGGAATATTAAAGCTGAAAAGGACGAGCCGAGCAAAATTCTGTTCTACATTGTCAATATTGAAAATGAAATTGTAAATTTTCTACGCTCCAGACTCTAAAATCATTTATTTGTAGAAGTCTAAAGCTGAAAATGACTAGAAAAGCTAAAATTGAAGATAAAAAAAATTGGAAAAAAGATTGAATTTCTAAATAGACTACAAATTCCAAAATGGTTATATTTATATAAATTTAAAGCTGAAATCGACAAGCAAAGAAAAATGATGAGCACTAAGATTTGAAAGCAAAGCTGAAACATGCTCTAAATCTGTCAAAGTTGGAGCTGAGAAATTTCGTAAAGCTAAAATCTGATCTAAATTCGTCGTAATTGAAGGTGAAAAACTTCGAAAGAAACAAATACGTACTTTGAACTGAAGATAATCCGGAGTCCAAAATAACGATAAAAATCTATAGGTGAAAGCGATGCAGATTGACATTGGTTTGGATCCATTAAAATAATTTTCTAAATGGTAGATTTTCATAGCAAAATGATTAGCGGAATGAAATTTACAGTGTAAATCTGAAATGAAAGCAAGGGTACAGAATGGCAGGATGAAATGGTATTTTGCTGGGTTTTCTTGGAAAGTAATGATTTGAAAAGGGCGTATGTGGATTTCAGATAAATTCTTCTTAAATTGCTAATTTTAGCAGATGAGAAATGGTTTTTGAGAGTAATAACTTAATTATTTTGATTAATAATTTTATACTGATGTTTAACGCTGGAATGGACGGCCCTTGGCAAAAAAATTGAATTGAAGATGCTGTATTTATTAAAAAATTATAAGAAATCAAACTAGACGAGTTAAAAGAATGTGGAGGTTATTTATAGGACAAATAAGTTGTTGTAAAGGAGAAAGTAATAATCATACTTTGAAAAGTGTGACTAAAACATAAAATTTATGTGAGGTAATGTGTGTATTACAATGCAATAGTTTGAGGCAATCTTTGATCTTATCAATAATCACAATTGTGTTATGGATTTACGTAGAAAATGGTTGTGAATTTATTTTATGGCTAGTCCATAATTTTGTTTATAGCTAATCCATGAACTTATTTGATCTTTCCAAATTTAAAAGAATATGGCCAACTAAGTAGTACTAGTGAAGGGAGGGGTTAAAAATGAGGGCTGATTTTTGGTTGAAATAGTAGAAAATAGATTAGAAAGTGAGAAGAGGAGTGCATCACAATTTAGAGGATGAAGGGAAATGTTATAAAAGATTAACAATTTCTTTTGGTAGGATCAAAAGGACATGTTTTTTTATAAAAATGTTGAGTTTGGATACTTGTGTGACCAATAAGTAGCTTCATATGGAGGACACATAAGCCTAATAATTGGCATTTGGCTTTAGTGGGAGATTGTCAAATATTGCAAGCTATGCACTACCAATGAGACCCTAGGAATGACATTGACTATTTTACATTAAAAGAGTTTTCTAGTGTATTTGGATGTTCTATGAGTTAATACAAATGTCTTGGTGTGCCGTAGGTTAAAACCCACTAGTTTGGCTAACATCAATCCTTCTATGGCCATGTAGGATTGTTGGTGATCCTAAGGACTTTAGGAGGAATCAGTTGAATGAGAAAAAAATTAGACCCGGCTTGAGGGTATCAGAAGCCCAAATATAGGGTGCAACATATTCCAAGGATGCCAATTATAAGTGCATGGATCCCATATATTCTTAACAAAGATAAACACTTATGTTTGCAAAGGAGTAGGTTTTGGATGTAGGGAAAATAACAAGAGGGAGATTATTAGTTTAAGTACCTTGATTCCACCAAAAACTTGAGTCAGGGATACTCAATCTACATCGAAGGGAATGCCGGTGTCATTGTAAAAGGGAAGTCATTTCTTGCTGGGTCATTTAGTTACGCCTAAGAGGAAGAGAAACTAAAATAGTAAAAAACTGAGTATTAATAATTTTATACTCCGTAGGGGTGGTGGCCCACAAGTGTTTATGACTAGCAAGTCTAACACATCCCTTGACAAGGATCTTCACTGCTTTAGTACCTTATTTGTACCTTAAGTAGCTCTTGCAAACCACTTGACAACAAGACATTTCCCTTACTATAAAGGATCAATAATTCTAAGACCACCCGTAGATTTATGCTTAGTACAAAGATCCCAAGTGATGATAACAATCCCCTTTTTCCCTGAACAATTGGTCCAAAGGAAGTTACTGAGACCCCTTGAATAAGTTTATATTCTACCGATTTAGATGGGAACCATCAAGATGAGTAATAAGCATGGCTAGCCAAAAAAATATGATCGATAATAATTAGCTTTCCTACTAAGGAGAGAAACTTACAAAACTACTTTTCCACTTTTTGGTGAATTTTTATTGAGTTCCCAGGTCCCTTATATCCTGTGGTAGGAGGTGGATACCAGAGGCGATAGTTAAGTAACAAGTAATTTTCCCATTGAGGATGATGTGACAAACCGGGGGCATTTACATAGGTTTAGGAGCACCTTTGATGACTATGACTTCAATTTTATGATCTCGCACAATTTGGACCTAAACACTTCACAAAAAAACATCAAGATTTACTTGAGTATTAACAATCTCTAGTTCAGTGTTCTATAAAAATAACATGAAATCATCTATAAAATGAGATTTAAGAGCATAGGCACCTTATGGGAGGGAAATTCTTTTCACATCTCCTTGATGGGGAACTCGATGAAGTATGTAGTTAAGAGCATCCACTATTCTCGCATACATGAAGGGGGCTCGTGGACATCCTTGACAAATAGAATATTGGAGGTCACATGATGTGAGATTGCCATTTACTATGACATAATTTGGGGCCGAATTAAGGGTTATGAGTGCCCTAGGCAATACTAGAGCTAACGCCATCTACAAATAAATAAAATCTATAGTAGAAAAATAATTAATGGTGACGAAATATTATATTATTTAATATGTTATGCCTCTACTATCCGAGAAAAACTTCCTAGTAAATTTTTATGTATTTATTACTACCTAAAATCCCCGATTAATTCTCTAACATATAAATCATCATAACCGTAATTTTCTCACTAGTTTTCCCAGGTTTCCCAACTAGTTTTATGTATATATTTCCTAGCTAGTTTTCCCAGTTTCTTTACATATTCACCTTTCTTGATATGTCCTCTAAAAAACTTGCAAGACTTCAAAACAATACAAAGTACGAAAAATACATTAGTATGAATTAAATTTAAGAATCCCTGTGACAAAGTCATTTACATAAATGTTTGGGGCCTCCTAAATATCATATTCTTAATACAATTATGTAATTTTAAATTTATTTTGAATGAAGTGAATTGAATTGATATATAAGGTTGGAGAGTGACTCCTACTAGCATATATGGAACTAATAAAATGATCTACTCTTCATAAAAATTATTAGCAAAATAAAATAGATTAGTGCCCCCTAAATTTTAACACTCTAGGTAGTTGCCTAGTTTGCCTAGGCCTTAATTCCCTCTCCATAATTTTGTACTTTCATGAAAAATATTTGAATTCACTTCTTGAAAAAAATCAAATCCCAACCATTCCAACATAACATTTTGAAAATAAAGTGTCATCATATTCAATTCTAAACTTTATCAAAGTCAACATTGAGCAATAATGCATTTTGATTAATATATTCAAACCCATTGAGTGGTTTCCCATCAACTATGCATATGCCTTTAAGAAATTCGATTTGTTCAAAAGAGTCTAATCATTGGTGTAATGCTCTTCTCATAAGAGTTTGCTTTCCGAAGTTTTAAGAAAGTTAAAGTGGAAGCGATTAATATTATGCCTTCTTTAAATTAAAAGGAGAGTGGTTCAATTAGATGATACTCCGGTTCCATTGATAAGATTTGGATTAAGATTTGTGGGGCCCGGATAACCAAGATATATGTAAATAAATTTAGTATTATATGAACTTATTTTATTAGTTAGTTTCTATAATTATATGAAGGTAAATTAGATGATCGAGATTGGATTGAATTTGAGGTCGTTGTTTCTTCATGATAGTGAATATTTTATTTTCAATTTTAATATTAAAATAAGTTGTAGTCCAACAAAATATATGATGGTGTAAAAGGTGTTGTCTAACTATTCACACTATATACCAAGGCTTGAACTCGAAAGATACCAATAACAAGGTTTGAATCTCAACAAATTAAAAAAAAAAAGGAATGAGGTCGAAATCGTATGCCAAACAAATTTGACATGATGAAATTTCTATAATCTTAAGAATTTTATACACCTAACTTATGCAAACTTTGAATTCAATAAAAAAATATATAACTATAAAAATTTGTGTTTTAAGAGAAAAATAAACTCTTTATAAAAAAAAATAATCACAAGTAAAAGACTTATAAATGAAATTTAAACCTTAGGCTTCTCATTAAGGAAAATAGTAATTATCATTACACTATTATTTGCTTGATATTATTTAAAATAATATAATTCTATTTTTTTAAATATTCTTATTAATATGGTGTTTTTTTCCTCTTTAATACGGTAAATCTAAAATAATGATAATGATATATATTTTAAATGGTAAATATTTTATTACAACTAAAATTGTGAACAAGTACTATTGAGTGTGCCCTTAATCCCTTTCTTTATATCATAAATTACGTTAATACTTAAAAGTGTAAGTAATATCATTAATGAGATATGTTCACAATCATTTATACAATTTTAATTTTAATGATAATTTATATGTTTTGTATTTTTAAAGATAAAAACTTACAAATTTGATATATATAATTATGACTTGTAAAGTTCTATATATATATATGAGATTTTTAATAATTTTTTAATCATATTATCTAAAATTAAAAATTACACCTTAAATTGTAACAAGAGTCGTAACACACTAAGTTCTACCTCACGAGTAAGAAGATAAAGTGCTAGAAACAAAGAAATATGATGTAATATGTTTTATAGTTGCTTAAGAAAGATTTCCTAAAGATTACAACCTTTGTTCGAGGAGACATTCATTTGACTTGAAAGAAATACTTACCAAATTGTGCTTGCTTGACTCATGACTATTACGAAAAATATCTTCTAGTGCTCTCATGAGAATAATAAACATATAAGATACATTTGTTAGTTGTTAAGAATACATGTGAAGTTGTTAATAAACAACTCACATAAATAGTGTGCAGAATAATAATAGGAATGTAAAGTAGTTGTTGACTCCTTATTTATAGTACTATTTCCTATATAATTCTAATGTGCCCCACATGAAGAAGATAAAAGATTATTATTTCTGTGTGTTAAATTTGTGAAAATTGATCCAAATTTTACAACAATAGTGATTGCTAGATCTTTTGTAACACACAAAACAAAGTAGATCATGTTGTTATATTAAACTGGGAAAAGAAAATTCATGAGAGTCCTAAACAAGTACAAATGGCTAGGAAATTTAATTTGATTAAATTGCTTGCCAAAATCCTCACTTCCTCAAGCATTTTCTAAAGGCTTAGCAAACATACAAATAGTTGTTGTTGCGATTCAATTAAAAATGAATATTTTTAGTTGTTTGACTATCACATTTGAAGTTTGAGGATGACCATAAAGGGACTTGTAGGAAATACCATCATGTTTATGGTTGGTGTGCCCTCCACATATGACATTTAAGGGTAATCTAGAAGTTTAATATGAAGAAGTTGATCCAATTTAATATAGCAATTGATGAAACATGGGATTCATCGGAAAGATGACAAAGTGAACTCAAAAAAGCCATCATGACGATAACAAAGTGCTAATGTCATATAGTTTGAAGCCCATAAATGCTTGAAGACCCTAAAAAATGTAAAACAATAAAAGCTACCAAAAATTGCTAAAAAAATAGATTTCAAGACTTTCTAAAAATACACCTTTTACAAATCCTTCTTTGATTGTTGATATTGCTTTGAATATTCATTTGGATCCTTCATTGCTAAAAGCAATTTCATTACTTTGTAAAAATAGTCTTTTGAATATATTATTCTTTGATTGTTGGCCGACGGGTTAGTCTTGCTCCGAGCACTCATCTAGATTGATAAATTTGGTTCAAGTTGCGAGAAAATCAGCACAATAATAATATTGTGATATTGAATTCATTCATAATCAATTACACAAATATATAGGAGGATCTCGTAATATGGAGGAGTCTTATTTTAACTCCTACAACAAACCACCATATTAGGTGAGTTGTTCGAACAACTCACATAACTCTAATAACTTATATTAGTGTATTGTTACACTAATATATTCCACACACTAACAAGATATTAACCCATACAATATTAATGGAGCACTAATATTTTCGACATTCCCCACGGGCCTTAGTGTGAACATTGTAGAAAACAATTGCACTTCCGCCGCACTGACTCAATTCTATCAAAAAAATAGATTAGCGAGATACATGGAAAGAAATTAACCAATTTGAAATGGTTGATAGGATCTACATATGACTATGATTGTGTGGAAACTAAATAGTTGTTATGTGGTTGTATTGGGTGCAATATGAGTGGGTTGTTGAGATAAGTGGAAAAAATAGTTCGCACGAGGTTTGAAAGATGACAACACACGTGAGAGGCAATTGAAGCACCCAAAATTCCTAACATCAAGTGGAGGTCTAACACGAGAATATCACTATGTTTATTTTCAACTATTCTAAATTGCTAACTTGTTATATACTAAAATAATTCAATTGAACTATTTAGAAACTATCATGCATAAAGGCGATGAAGAACAACACATCCGCCCCTTTACACTTTATTATGCCATGAAGGACTCGCTCATTGCTTCTAATACCAAATGATAAATTTGGTTCAAGCCGCAAAAAATTAAAACATTGATAATATTGTGATATTTAATTCATTTGGAATCAAATACACAAATACATAGGAGGAGGATCTCCAAGTACGGAGGAGTCCTTTTTTAACTCCAAAGAAACCACCATATGAGGTGATTTGTTCGAATAACTCCCATAACTCTAATAACTTATATTAGTGTATTGTTACACTAATATATTCCACACACTAAAAGATATTAACCCATATAGTATTAATGGAGCACTAATAGTCTTAACATAGATCATTTGCCATTCCTCGAGAAAGCAATGGGCTTCATTGCTTGTAGGATTGACTTTTGATGTACATGTATAGGAATTTTTTGAGTGTTCAAGTGTTTTCCTTCCACTTGAATGGGGTGGCCCATCCAAAATTCTTGTTTTTAGTTTTGGGAGACCTATGTGTATGGATATTAACGAGCTAGCATGTAGAATTGTTGTGGTTACATTTCCAACAAATATCATAAGGATGAAGATTCCAACGATGATCAAAATCGTGACCTTTTTTTGCCACAATGACTATAAATGAGGTGATGAAACAAATACCTCCCATGTGTGTGAATAGAAGGCTCACATTGATGTTGAGCAGAGTGTCATGGATGCATGTTTGCTTTAATAAATTGGGACATATGGTGGGTTGAGATGATTCCTTGATGTATGTGAGACCAAAATTCTTGGGTCTCTTTTCAAATTCAATAGGTTTTTGAATTCTTTGTGATGAAATAATTTATTTGAGGTTTTGTTTTAGACTATAGAGTTTGTTAGAGATTTTTTCTTAGATATTCATTTAAAAATTTAAAATTTTTATTGCAATTATTATGTTTCTTTAACTTGTCTCAAAGTTGAAATTATTATTATGTTTTAGGTTTTAATAGATATGACTAGGTAGCACATGAGTTGATATATGTCATTTTGAAGTGCCTTGAATGAAGTGAAGGTAAGAATAAGATCTCAAACATTTTTAACCAATCAATACTTCATAAAATCAAGTTCACATGTAATTTATTAAATAAAGTACATGTTACAATTTTTCAACATTATTAAATTGGTGCCTTCGTGGCTTTTTTGTGGAACAGATGAGTTGTCTGTCGCCCTGCTCTTGTAACTCTATTATATTTTTATTAATAGAATGTGCGGTTCAATAGTAAAAAGTCAAATAAATATCAATTTTAATCTAATGAGACAAATAAACTTGAACACAAACAAGAGCCCAAATCAAAATGGACACTATAATAGAAAGTTGAAGTTAAAACAAAATGGTGTGACTTAACATACTCAAAAGAAATAAAAATTAATTAATTTTTAAAATATTTTTTTATAATTAGAATTTCTAAAAGAGATAAAGAGGAGATATCCACAATTTCCTAGAATAAAAAAGAAGTCCAATTTTATAATATTTTTATTTACTTTAAACATTTAAAATATTTGGATTTTAGTTTTGAACATGTAAATTAGGACTCATTAAAATAGAAAGAAATAATGATATAATTAAAAAAGAATTTTTTCATAAAAACTCAATATATAAAGTACATAAAATGAAATTATGAACCTATAAATTAATCTCGTTAATTGTAAGCTCATTAAAAAAATGACTATCAACCTATATTGAATTTTTTCACATATTTTAAAAAATACAAATACTTTATTTTTTAACAAATCAAAATTAATTCCTATTATTTCTTTCAAACTATTGTCATATCTTCAAACAAATTTCAAAGTATTGGGATATCAAATTTATGCTTGAAATACATGATAGAAATATGAAGAGCATATTGTCAACAAATTCAATATTATTTAAATATATAATTTTAAACAATCTTTCACAATTCTAGTATAAAAATTATTAAAATATTAACTAAATAAATATTTTTAATATATATTAGTCATTCACATATAACTTCATCAATTAAATATATAACTCTTATTTGGTTAACAAAATATGGACACATACAAGTATGTGTCAATGTGCCTTCCATTTCTCTTCATTCTCTCTTGAATACATACTAAAATTGGTATCAAAGCAAGTGTTTTGGAAGCCCTTGAAGATAGGTACAAATGTCAACAAGAAAGAATAGGTTCTAAAGGTAAGGTTCATGTTTGCAAGGAGGTGCACGATTTCAAACATCATGCTAGGGCACGAGAAGACTAGAAGATGCGATTTGCAAGAGAGTATCACAAGTCAGTTGTAAAGTGTTCATGAGTTTTAAAATGTTGTTAATGAAGAAAAGAATATTATGTTAGGTAACGTGAAGAATAGAAGCAAAACATTGTTGCACAAGGAAGACATGACCACGAGAATAGGACAAGAAAAAAAAGAAAATGTTTAGACCATGAAGAGATCATAATGCACGTGAAGACCAAAAAAGAGGACAACGAGTTTGCAGAAAATATTTGTGATTTCTATACATGTGCAGACATAAAAGTATATCAAGAACACAAAAGAAAAGTTGTAAAGGTTGTGATTTTCATAATTTACATACATATGGGTTGTGATCGAGTGCACGTGAAGACCAAAAAAGAGGACAATGAGTTTGCGAGAAAATATTTGTGATTTCTATACATGTGCAAACATAAAAGTATATAAAGGACAAAAATACAAGTTATAAAGGTTGTGATTTTCATAATTTTAGACAGGTTGGAGAGTATCACGAGTTATAGAGTGTTCATGAGTTGCAAATGTTGTGGATGAGGAAGAGAAGGCCATGTTAGGGCATGTGAAGAATAAAAGCATAACATTGTTGCAAAAGGAAGACATGACCACAAGAATAAGACAAGCAAAAATAAAATGTTTTGACCATGAAGAGAACAAAATGCACGTGAAGACCATAAAATAGGACAACTAGTTTGCGAGAAAATATTTGTGATTTCTATATATATATGCAGACATAAAAGTATGTCAAGGACACAAAACGCAAGTTATAAAGGTTTGATTTTCATAATTTATAGACAAATGGGTCTTGATTTCAATCTTCCATATCCCTTAAATTGTGATTTCCATTAGGAGGTACAATTTTATACTGACCCAAACATCATGATTTATATTATAGCGAGTTCACTTTTGTGTAGTTCACAATCAAAATTTTCATACTTATATATAACTAGTTTGGTGACAATTTTGTGAGTAGAAAAACATGAAAAATGGCCAATATTTAGAATTTGGTTCAACCACAAGTGTAAAAATTAATTGTCGAGAGCTATAATGTCTCGAATCACAAGATACCCACGATGGTTGAGTATCATGATTATAACATAAATATTCTCAAAAAGGAATTAAGACCTCATACAAACCCTAGTAATTATGACAAACCTCATGAGGAAGATCTTATGTTGATGAAATTGACTATTTGAGATTATGTAATCCTTGAGGTTTGGAATGCCAATGTGGCAAGTGATCTTTGGATTGGTCTTCAAAATATCAAACTTTGGAGAAAAATTGTCATGTACATGAACAATATGTTATTTTTGCAAAGATGAATGTTGATAGGTTATTGTGAGAGCATATTCGGATGAAATATTTCTTAGAGAAACTCATTATCATAAACAAAAAGGTATTGGATGATGATTACCTAGTTTCTCTTGTTTTGAAGCTGTTTATCAACCTCATATTAATTGTTTCTAGAGGCCTTACACTTGATAACATAAATCTAAACCATAACATTTGATCATGTCAAATCCTATTTTTATAGAAGGAACACATGACAACTTAGACCAATGACTCTTTTTCTAGACAAATAGAGAGTGTATTGCTTCTCATTTGATGGGGAGGTGGAAATGTAACTTGAAGGATCTACTTAAAATATCATGTGAAATGTTATTTGTCAAAAGGTTGGACATGTCAAAAATAATTGCCATAAATGACAATATGCTCTTTTCCACAACAAATTTTTTAAAAGACAAGCAAATGTGGCAACAATCAAAGCTAAATGGGATTCGGAAGAAGAGTATGCTCTTATGGCATCATGCTCATATGAAAGTACTATATGTTGAATTTTTTTGACAAACACAAATTTATCTAATTCAGTTTCATTAGGTGATGGGATATCACATGTAGTAAGGGATACAAGATAGCCACATAGTGTTGAATAATGCTCCAAAATTCATAGTAAGGAATGTTATGTATGTTCCTAGTATGATTAAAAATATCTTCATCTATTAATCATTTAATTGTAATTCCCAACATCATTGTCTATTTATTAAGGAATAAGTGTATTTTGTTTGATATAAAATAAGGCGGGGTATTATCCTTAGGCATTGGGATAGATGGCTTGTATACACTTGTTTGAACCTATTGTAATCAACTTATTTGCATTAGTTGTGGAGGATAATACCAACTTTCTATGGTATGAGAGACTTGGACATCTCAACCTCATTACTTATCCAAACTTAAGAAAGCCAATGTAGTTGTTGGTTTTCCTACTATCCAAGAAAAACAAGATGTGTGTAGGTTTTTTTGGATGGAAAGCAAAAGCAAAATCCTTTTTCTAATGAAAGTGCCTAGAATGCAAAGGTGTTGTTAGATCTTGTTCTCGCAAAGATCTTTGTGATCCATCTAGGAAATCATTGAGACTCCTTGATGTGAGCTATTTTCTATTATTGGTGGATTATTTCTCCAAGATGATGTGGGTCTACTTCTAGAATATTAAGTCTTAAGTATTTTTCTACATGTGAAACATTTAAAGCATTGGTGGAAAACCAGACAAGTAGATGGATCAAAACATTAAGATATGCCAATGGTGTAAATTCACTTCTAACCATCCTAAGAAATATCGTACTAAGGAAGGTATTCAAGGATAGTGGAAAACCTCGTAAAATTCACAAGTGGAATGGAGTAATTGAGAGGTATAACACAAATATCATGCATATGAATTAATGCATGATGCAAGCACAATACAAGCATATGTGTCATACAAATACTAGGGCTCGAAGTAGTCAACATGACAATGTATATTTAAAATGAGATTCATTTCAAAGCTTTGTAATTGTGTATTTTCTTGTTTTTGGTTACATATATTTTGGTTTTTGATAGTAAAAGGAGTAAACTAGATTCTAAGAATAAAAGATAATTCTTTTCTCGGCTATAATGACCAATCTAAGGCCTATAGAATTGTTGATATTTCTAATTCTAAGATAATGTTTATGTCATATACCTTTTTGAAGGCTTATTTTTGAAAACCTTAACCCATTCTTCTCCTTGTGGGTCTAAGGAAGAAAGCAAGGGGAAGATCTAGATTACATTTTTATTGTTGTTATTTTTATTATTATCATGTATCTTATTGGGAAGCCTAACGCTCCAATAGAAGAACTTAATTAGTTAGGAAATAAAAGTATTTTGAGCATGTAGGCTCCAAATACTAATTAGATATTTAAAAGTACATTTCTTAAGGGGTTGACCATCATTTTTGCATTGTAAAAACACTCCTTATGGTTATAAAAGGAGGTCGCTTGGCCATTAGTGAGCATGTTTTTGGTGAATTTTCATATCTTGGTGAAGGATTGCTTGTTAAACACCTTTTCCATCTCTCTTATGGACGAAAACCCTTGATTAAGATCCTCCCAAGGATGAAATTGTGGATAAGTTCGTGTGGATGAAACCCCACACTACACTTGGTTTTCTACACTTTACTATTGGTTACAACGGATTTATGCCCTAAGCGACTTGCTTGGGAGAGTGCTTTGGGTGACGTTGTTGGTTTTAATGTGATTAATTTACATGATTGGATTCTCCATAATTTCTAAAGGTGAAATCTTTCATTTCTACTAATTGTTTGAATGTATATGAGTGTTATTTCAATTCTGAAAATTATTATTTAAATATGTAGTGAAGGGTTTCACAATAAATTTAAAATAGCACTTGTGGGCATTTGAAAATCATTTTTCTTGCTTCTAACAATTGTTGGTTATTTATTTTAAATTTTGAGCCTATTTCCTAAAGTTTTGAGTGAAGATTGTTCCTAGAAAAATGTGTTTGAGTTCTCTTAAAAGGTCTCCACACTAGGAGCAAAGTGGTGGCAATGTGTTGATGGTTTCACACTGAATTTTCAGCCATAATTTGCCCTAGTTCTGATTTCATATCCTTCATAACCAACTTTGGGTCATTTCTAGAGAGTCCCCGAAAAAGGACATTACAATGGTATCATAGCTCCATCCTCCCATTTGTGAAGTATGGAAGATAACAATGATATCAGATTACTACAAAAAGGGAAAGAGGAAAATCTGGAGACTAGGGAAGAAAAATTGGACATGATCATGAAGACACAAGAAGGGATAACAGATGCACTAGATAGGCTTTCCCTAGCCATCCAAAACATGTAAGTAGTGGTTCGACCAAGGGGGAAGAGGATTCCTACAACCCTCATGACACAAAGAAGGAGAAAATTTCTTTTGCAAGGCCCTACAAACCCCAATTCATGACCAAGGAGGCAATCACTCCACATGGGAGCCCTAGACAAGCTCATGACTACACCATATGGCTTGAAGAGTACCAAACAATGTCGGAGGAGTTTCGGGAGGCAATGTCTCTCACGGATTTCATCAAATTAAGGATGGAAGAAAAACATTATGGGCAAAGAACCCTAGCGCCAAAGGGAGAAGTGCAACATGCCTTGGGAAAGATGAATCTTCCCACTTTTGATGGCTCCACAAAATGATCAGCTAGG
The DNA here is from genome assembly GCA_018340775.1 of Taxus wallichiana var. yunnanensis. Lineage (NCBI taxonomy): Eukaryota > Viridiplantae > Streptophyta > Pinopsida > Cupressales > Taxaceae > Taxus > Taxus wallichiana. The sequence continues at coordinate 683,625,066 of CM031243.1, forward strand.
GCATCTTCTTCCACCATAGGTCTCGAGGACAAGTACGTGTCAATGAATGTGGTGATGCCCTGTGTCGACATGTAATGATACCACTAGTAGATATACTTCCATGATCTTTCCATCTCAATGAAAAATGCATGATAGAAGAATATGTGGCTGATTTTCAAAATATTTCAATGATGGTAGATGATATTTTGAAGGAAGACTCATGGTGTTGTTCGTAGAAGGGTTGGCCAAACTCGTAAGGAGTTTAGTGAGAGCTTTTGACCCGTCTTCCTTGTAAGAAACAATAAGGAAGTCATTATACCTCAAAGGTGCAATCCCTAGCACTTTGGTTTTCATCAAAAATTGTGGGTGAAAAGGGGTATAACAGACCAGCAATGGGAGGGCAGCCAAAGGGTCTTCCATCTTAGCCCAATGTACCTTTTTAAGGCAACCTATGAAGCCTTTTCAAGGGGCTAATAACCAAGGACTGAAGCAATAAGACATGAACCAAAAGTACAATAATGAGCTGAGAAGGAAGAAGCTTTGCTTCACATATAGAGATCCTTGGTCACCGGGACATAGGTGCCTTGGAAAGGGGAAAATACACTACATAAAAGTGATGTTTGATGATGGAGGAGAGGATGAAGAAGAGGGAAAAGTGGCAAAAATTTTGAGTTAGGAAAAAAGGTACACCAAAGTTTGATCTAGTAATAACCAACACTCTTACATCTCTATGTGGTGCCCAAGCATACCATTCCTTCCGGGTAAGAGGGTACATCAATAGTCATGAAGTGGTAGTTCTCATTGATAGTGGCACCACCCATAATTTCATCAATGAAGGACTTGCAAACAAGCTTGGGTTGAGGGTGAAGAGTTTTGAAGGCTTCCAAGTAACCATTGCCAATGGGACCACCATATCTTGCATAAAGAGAATGGGACAACTGTCACTCTTCCTAGGAAAATATGAGGTATGTGATGAATTTTTTGTGATTAAGTTAGCTAATGATGAAGTGGTTCTTGGAGTTCAATGGCTGCAATCTTTGGGGGAATTCACCCTCAATTATCATGATAGAGAATTGAAATTCTATGAAAAAGACAAAGACATCAGAATTCAAGTATAAAGGATGAAGGGAGTACAATGGAAAATGCTTGGAAATCACATTGTGGTTTGCTTTCTCACATAACAACTGATTGGAAAAATATTATCACAGCTGAGTATGTCAAAAATCAGTTTGTTAATGACATCATGGAAGGGCATATAGTGGCGGAAAATTACAAGGTAATGGATGGGTTGATCCTCTATAATAATATGATCTTTTTGATGTCGGATTCCAAGATGAGAATAAGGACAATGAGGGTTGCTCATGATTCACCTCTAGCTGGTCACCAAGTATACTTTAAGACATACAAGCAAATTTGTGAAAGGTTCTTTTGGAAAAGGCTCAAGGAGGATGTCTTGCAACACTTCCAAGAGTGTATGAATGCCAACAAAACAAAGCAAAATACAATTTTCCAGCTAGGTTGTTGTGATATCTTCCCATTCCTTCTAAAAATGGGAAAGTATCTCCATAGATTTCATTACGGGGATGCTCGTAGCCCAAGATAAGATTTGCTTATATGTTTTAGTGGGTATATTAACGAAATATGCTCACTTTCATCCACTTCCCACCAAGTATGACACTCATATGGTTGTTAATGTGTTTTTAAAGAAATATTTAGACTTTGGGGGCTTCCATGGAACATTGATGGGACCACCACTTTATGGGCATATTTTGGTAAGAGCTTTTTACGTTATCGACATGTAATGCACTCAAGACTACTTACCATCCCTAAATGGATGGGAAAATTGAGATTGTGAAAAAATGGGTAGAGTGATATTTGAGAAACTATATTTTCGGGAAGCAATCAACTTGGATAAAATGGATTCATATGGTTGAGTTTTGTTACAATACATCATTTCATATATCCATTGGAATGACCCCTTTTAGAGAACTATATGGTCACGAGGCCTTTTATTTCATGGACTTGATCATTAGGGAAAAAGGGTTCTCATTGCTGAAAAATATGATCCAAGAGAATCAAGTAATTTTGAAGGAACTCAAGAAGGACCTGCAACAAGCCCAGAATCAACATAAACAATATGTAGACCAATTGCGCATAGAGAGATATTTTTGAAGTAAGAGATTTGGTTTTCCTAAGGTTGTATCCCTATAGATAGTCCTCACTTAAACAAAGTGGGTTTGAGAAGTTCAAAACAAGCTTTTATGGTTCCTACAAGGTGAAGGAAAGGATATGACAAGTTGCATATCATATTGAGCTACCATTGGAGAGAAAGATCCATGATGTCTTTCATGTCTCTTATCTTAAGATGTCTTTCATGTCTCTTATCTTAAGAAGGCATTTGGGGGAAGCATATTAAGTCTTCACCATAACTACCCCCTTTATATGAGGAAGAGAAGATCATTCTTGTTCCAAAAATCATCCTTGATGTTCAGGAGAGGAAGCTAAGGAACCAGAGTATCTGTGAGTACTTGGTACGGAAGGAGAAGCTATCTTGGAACATCCAAATTTACGATTGTTGGGACAAGCAATCTTGGGAAGGGGAGACTATCATGTCCCTTTTTAAAGGATGATTTTTGAAGACCTTAACCCATTCTTCTCCCTGCATGTCTAAGGAATAAAGCAAAGGGAAGATCTAGATTATATTTATTGTTGTTATTTTTATTATTATCATGTATCCTATTGGGAAGACAAGCGTTCCAATAGAAGAACTTAATTAGTTAGAAAAAAAGTATTTTGAGAATGTAGGCTCCAAGTACTAATTAGATATTTAAAATTACTTTTCTTTAGGGGTCGGCCATCATTTTTGCATTGTAAAAACACTCTTTATGGTTATAAAAGGAGGTCGCTTGGCCATTAGTGAGCATGCTTTTGGTGAATTTTCATATCTTGGTGAAGGATTGCTTGTTAAACACCTTTTGCATCTCTCTTAAGGATGAAAAACCTTGATTGTGACCCTCTTAAGGATGACAACCATTTTGGAGAAGTTGTTGTGGACAAAACCCCACACTACACTTGGTTTTCTACACTTCATTGTTGGTTATAATTGATTTATGCCCTAAGTGACTTTCTTGGGAGAGTGTTTTGGGTGATGTTGCTAGTTTTTATGTGATCAATTTACATGATTGGATTCTCCATCATTTCTAAAGGTTAAATCTTCCATTTCTACCTATTGTTTGAATGTATATGAGTGTTATTTTGGTTCGGAAATGATTAGTTAAATCTACACCGAAGAGTTTCATGTAAATTTAAAATAGCACTTGTGGGCTTCTAAAAATCAGTTTTCTTACATCTAACGATTGTTGGTTATTTCTTATAAATTTTGAGCCTATTTCCTAAAGGTTTGAGTGAAGATTGTGCCTAGAAAAGTGTGTTTGAATTCTCTCAAGTGGTCACCACCTAGGAGGAGATATGCCCTAGTTCAATGATTTTTATTTTAGTCCTAGTTCTGATTTTAGTCCTTTCAGAACCAACTTTGGGTCGTTTCGAAGAGGCCAAAAAAGAGACATTACAATTTAGTAGATATGTTGATGTGAAGGAGATAGAATCCTTATTTTTTGTAACTAGAAAGAAAACACCTAAGTACATGAATCTAGTGTTATGGATCCTTTGAAAGATGAAGAATATATTTTCTCTAGTATCCCTAGCATAGTCACCAATGTGAAAACCATGGTTGATATTCTAATAGCCCTCGATCTATCAACAATGCCAACTTACATCGATCAACAATCAAGTTAGGGGTTAACTATAACGTGGTTATCGGGTATAATAAAGACATAAATGGTTTTACTATGTTGTATAAGAGGTGCCAGAGGATAAAATCCTAAATTATTAGCCGAGATGATGAGGAATTGGTGCTAACAATTTTTTATTAATGGTAGCCAAGAATGAATAATTAACAATTCATCATTTTGATTCGGATAATTAACTCTTTTATTCTCTACTTAGAGTACCAATGCCAAGTCTTGCCAAGGTTTTGTTCAATGAACTTAATGGAATGATTAGTAATGTGATAATGATCTAGCTAATGCCGACTTGTAAGTTTTACTATGCCAAATTTATGTAAAATGTACTTTAATTCTTGTACTAATTAATTGTCCTTTAGTTTTGCTAATGTATCACTTCCTGCACAAGTGCACAAAATTGATAAACAACTTTATGTGATTTAGGGTTAATAAAATATTTTACCAAATTAAGGAGTTTCGTAATGTTGTTGGGTGGTGAGAATATAGTTATAGTCAAAAATCATGCACTTACTATTACATTTATACCACCAAGTATATTATTTTATATATGGATCTCGCATAAGAAAAGTATTCACTAATGACCTATCTCCTAGTCTTGTCATTAGTTAGGCGGTCGTCATCATTTGTCTTGCACAATCATTAGTTGTTTACGCAGTTTTGGTCGTCTCTCAGGGAATAACATGTGTCGTTATTTAGTCATTTGTCATTTCTAGTCTTTGACTAGGGTGCACTAGGTATTCCTTAATTTTAGGTTCCCTAGTCATCATAACACTTATGTCTAATTTACTTATTCGAGGTTGGTCTTTATCATTTTCCCTCTTATTCCCCTAGGTACTAGTCAACATTTTGGGTCATTATTATCAAATTTTGAACAAGAGATCCCTATATAAACATAACATAATCACTATCTTATGGGCGAACTATTTACTATCAAGAGCTAGCTATCTACTAAGGCAAAGGACTGCATTTGGGCATCATTTACATTTGCATCACACAAGAATAGGGGAAAGGGTTGTATTCATTCTATTCCATCCACTATTTGCATCTTACATCTAGTTATTGCCCCTAATTTTGTGTCATTGACGCTTTAGGGCACCCTAGGCACACAATTGCACACACAAGCACACATAACTACATTGGGTCTGGAATGTAGTGTAATGCTTAGTTGTAAGTCCACCATTGTGGCAACTAAGGTCAGTCGACCCCTTCATATGCATCTTTATTTTTAGGGATTTGATGCTTTATATGGGATTTTGTAGGTAGATCTTCATCACAAATTCATGACGACACAAGAAAAGGTATTGCGACAACCATGCAACAAAGATAAAGATATTGTGAAGCTCTAAGCGACACCAGTCGATTCAAATTATAAGCTTTTCTGTAGATCAGAGCACCCATATTACAGACTAGGGCACCCATAGACACCCCAATCCTCTTCCAGGTTCCCCAATCCATTCAGATCTTCACCTGCTGCAATTTTCTAGGTCATGCCATCACACTTTGCTTCGTCCACACATCGGCTGTTCAAGTCCAACACACAACAAGGTAAGTAATTTTCAGGTTAGTACCCTATCCTTCCTATTTTAATTATTTCATTTCATTTTTTATATCATTTAACATTTACATTGTGATTCATATAAGTTATTTCATTATTGTTACTACTTTAGATTAACTTAAAATAATAGTATAATTCCCTTATTTTAGTTAATCATTTTGGTGAACTCGTACTTTCGAATATATTTCCCTAGGATCCAATCAAACCTTAATGGCCAAGGATAGTTCATCTTCTTCACCCATCATGTCTCATTTTAGCGTTAACCCTATTTATGAAGAGGTTGTCATCGTTGAGCTGAAGGTTGTATATAGTACTATGTTACTACACCCGATCACATCCAACGACAACTTCTAGATAGCCAATAATATGTGCCTACTTGTTTGAAGATTCTCCTATAGGCATTAGTATTGTTGAGGATCCAATAGCCTTTACTCATTGTACACCATGCTATATGGCTACTTGTGATCCTCCTTTTGATCTTTCAAAGGAAACTTTAGATGATTCTCTTATTGATTACTTACTTGGTATTGATAATCACTCACCAGGTGCATACTGATTCTTCTTCTAGTCCAACCACTAATATAATATCTCCTCATGATTCTGCTACTTTTGATATTGCTTCCAATGATACATCTCATACTAGTTTGCATACTCCACATTATGTTGATGATCCTATTGATAACATCCTTAGTGATATTCTTATTTCTAAGTCTCTATCTGATACTGATGAGGCGGTTCATAGTCATGGTTCTCCTTCTTTTCATACTACCGAGTGTGACTCTCCTACTCCATTATTGCCTTCTCTGAGATTTCATCTACCACTATGCATGAGTCACCACCATCAATCACTTCTTCTTCTCCTGCTAGTTCATCTCCTCTTGTTACATCACCTACGTCTTCTAGTCCATCTGCTTCTATAGATATGTCTCCTATTAAGGATGTTTTTGTGCTAGTCCTACCATTGTTATGGATATTCCATATATATCTCCTACTATAGCTTCCTTGGAACCTATTCCTAGTGTGCCTTTAACATCAGAATCTCCCACATCACCTCTTGATATTCCTATGATCACTCATAATGGAAAATTACAACTGCTTAATACATTATTGCCATCTTCCACCATTCCTTCATAGGATATCATCTCTCTCATGCATGTTGTAGGTCAGTTACAATCTCAAGTTCAATCCCTCACTTTAGAAAGTAGGGCTTATTATGCTTCTATTGACAACAATTCATTACATGGTAATCATGTCCCTAAGAAGATTCATAATTCTGCATTCCCTCATAACTTTATCATGCCTAATTTCACATGTTTTGATGTATTTTTTTATTATTATTGGCAATATAGTTTTTGATGGTATTAGTGACCCTCATGCTCATCTTCTACATTATCATATGGCTATGGCCTCTTATTCTAATGATCGCTTATTGCTTAAGGCATTTCACTACTAATCTTATTGATGAGGCATTACAATGGTACACTCATCTCCCCTTTGGGTCCATTAGTACTTTCTATGACATGGAGGATGTTTTCCTCCATCAGTTTATAATCAACAATGTCCCTAAAGTTACTTATGACCGCTTACCTACTCTACATCAGGGCTCATCTAAACCTATCAAGGATTATATTTTACGATTCAATGCTTGTATGCATCAACTAGTATTCCAACCTATAGATCTTGAGAAGAAATTCATCTTCTGTCGTGGTTTAATTCCTCCACTCAAGCAAAGATTATAGTATGATACATGTGAGTCATTCATTCTTCTATGTTATAAAGTTATGACCTAGAACAAGATCTTCTCTCAACACACATCATCGATCCTTCACATATCTCTACTACTATTGGTTCATCTAGTTCTCCTCCAATATCTTAAGGTGGAGCATCCTACAAAGTCTCCATCTTTACCTCACAAGCAAAGCAAACAAGCTCAACCCACTCCACCACAAAAAACATACTCCTTCTTCGGCTCCGCGATAGGCTACTTCTCCCACCACTCCACCTAGGTCACATGGGAGCCTTTACATTTCTCTCATCACGCTCGACCACATGATGTGCTACGTGTTTTACTTACTAAGTGATTAATTCACCTACCATCCAACCAACATCATCCGTAACACTAATTACAGCGTCAACATGACCAACCTTATTGTAATTATCATCGCATAAATGGCCATAGGGATAATGATTGTCTTGCCCTTCATGATAGATTACAACAACTAGAGGATAAGGGCATCATCTCCTTTGGCTCTCACCCACGTGAGCAATCCATCTCTCCTCTACCTTGCCATAGGATTTCTGCCACAATTGAGTCATCTCCTACATATGGTGCTTAGGCCATGGTACGTACATCGCATTTTTACTCATGTGTGCTCTCCACTATATCCATACACCGCTACCTCATCGCATCCATTACATTCACTCCATCCATATAATTCATCGCATTTACACTATCCACCGCATCACATTGCTCCTGTAGACACCCCGATTTCACATCTATCCTAAATAAATTAATTCTCCTTCCTTATTTCCCACAAAATACACTTCGAATTAATCAAATATAATTTGATTAATTATCCATTTCAAAATCTAAAAAATAATCCAATCTTCACCACATGTCATTATTCTCCATGTTTTTCCACTATTGAATTAAAAATTCAAATTCAAATCCTCACCCACCCTTCGTGGTCCCCACTCACCTAAAATCCTCCACTTATGAATTAAAAATATAATTCAAATCCTCACCCATTCTTCGTGGCCCCCACTCATCTAATCTTGCCCATATTTTCAAACCACTCACCTAATCTTGCACACATTTTCAAACCACTCTCTTAATCTTGCCCACATTTTCAAACCACTCACCTAATCTTGCCCACATTTTCAAACCTTGATTACTTAAATTAATCTAAGCTAATCACTCCCTCAGGCTATAAATACAACCTTACCCCTCCCCTCTAAACACACGGAGAATAAGCTTTCATGCCATATCTAAGTTCTTGCATCCTTTGAGCAAAGAACATCCTTTTGCCTAGTCCTAATGCCAAAATAGTCTCATAATCCTTTTTCCCATCCAGTGCAAAGTAAGAGGATCGTTGTTGCAGGAAGGTCTTGCTCCGTCTTGAAGAAAAGCACCTACATATCACAAAATCAGGGCTCAATCCAAGTTTCCTAGCCCATTCTGAGGTTTGCTACGGAACGCGAAGGAGGAGGTATGATTATTGGTATTTTATTTCCTTGTTAGTAGTGTATTTTTCCTAGCTTACATTCTGGCACGCCTGGTTACTTTCGATCTATTACCATTAATTTCCCAATTAGTGGTTTTATCTGTTCTTTGTTTATTATTGTTCATTATTATTTCATTTTCTATTCCTTATGGTCTTCTTTGGTTAACCTTCACGCTTTGGGTAGTGTTTTTGTTGTGTGGTGTCTTATGGTGTATCTGCAGGTTATAACAACAATGAAACTCAAGCTCATCTGTCTTTGATCTCCTGTACTTCATGTTTAGTTCCCAGGCTTTGATTTTGTTGTTTACTCGTCATCTCGTAGAAACACATGAATTAGCCATTAGTTTATCATCTTACTATCATGGGACAACCAATCCGGAAAATGCATTTATTTATTTACTTTTGCTAAAATAATCGCTTTGTAGGAAATTAATCATTTTTTTCTTTTTATTTTAGTCAATCATTTTGCGATCTAACTCTTTCTTTTCGTATTATTGTTTTTTTAACTTGTCAAAATTTTAGCTTCTCGTAAAGTATGAAGTCAAAAAATAAAAAACAAGCTCCGGGACGCTTTTCTCACGTTCAAAATTTTCATTCAGAGTGCTACAGTAGCCCATCTTCCGGACGCCATAACTTTTGCTCCCGAACTCGGAATGACTTCATTTTTTTTTAACGGAAAGGTATTGAAAAGATCTATGCAATGAAAAAATAATTTTTAGATTTAGACTTACAGAAAAAATTTGGTTTCATTTATTCTAACACCTGTCTTTTTAACAAAAAAACAACAAAATTATAGTTTTTTTTTTTTTAAATTATTATTTTTATTTTATTTCACGTAACAACCTCACGTGTATGCTCTTTCCTCGCACTTCAAAAGTGATCTTGGAAATCAGAAACGTGAGGCCACTTGGGCTCTGCACAACAATTTTTTTTTAATTTTTAATTTTTTTGTCTTACATTTCACTTTTCCACGACAACACTTCTAAGTAACGTTTTCACCCTCTTCTTTTATCATTTTTCTTTTTTGTGAAAATAATCATTATCACTATTTTGCAATCATGATTAATTGCAATAATTATTAACATTTAAAAAAAAAAAAAAACTATTCCAATTGTATCCGCGTATGCTCTTTTCTTGCGCCTTCGAGCGATCTGGAAAATCGAACGATCACAATTTTTAGTTTCTTTTCTAACATCATAGATCCTCTAGCTTTGTTTTCCAACTGTCATTTTAATAATTATTTTCCTTTTTCATATTCTTAATATTTGTTTGGTCACTGTTGGTTGTGTATGCTCTTTCCTCGCGCTTCTTTGAGCGATCGGCAAATCAAAAACAACCACGATTACTTTTCTAACATTTCATTTGCAGGATAACTACTAATTTGTTTTCGTAGAATCGCACCGGGCTGGAATATTGTCAAAAACAAAACAAAACAAAAACAACAAAAATCCCACAAAAATACCACCATTCAAAGACAATTGCTGAAACCAAAAAAAAAAAGTACGCTCAGTGCACGCAATTATTTTCTCGCTAGTGATTTATTTCAAGTTGGAAAGAACCTACGCATTTAATCATTTTATCATATTGTTTTTGACGTGAGACGAGGTGGATTTCATCACCACCAAAGCTACACCGTGACGTGGACTTGACTACCACGCACCAACAATCATTTCAGATCTCAGCATTGCACTTTGAGACCTAGTCTCATCACAACGTTCGAGTATTTACCTCGCCGCCGCTTCTTCACTTACGTGTAATGTTGTCGTGCAGGTGCATGCGAGTCACGCCTAAATACTCGTCAGAATAACGAAGCTGGGCATCGTCCCTATAAATATTTGGGAGTTATAAGGACACCATACACATTCATCCCTCCATCACCTTCCACCTTTTCACAAAACCTCGTTCGGACGTGGTGATTCACTCCAAAATAGGAAAGTAAGAATCGTGAGTCTCCTCCAAAGGCTCTAAGGGTTCCCTCGCATCAATTATGTTCCCGCATAGAATTAAGTATATCAGACTAGGTATATCGGAGGACGCATCTTCTTGGAGTAATAAGAGCTCTGCATCCACCATTTCACAAGATACTGTATGATTGCATGAAACAATGATCATTCCTAAAGAAGTTACCTCATAAGCCAAAACAATCGAATCCACATGATTGCTTGTTGTTTGAAAACAAAATAGTTTAGCATTGTTTTTATCATAAAACTTGGCTAATATCAATGTGTTTATTGTAAAATTCAAATCCTAATCGTGTTCCACAACACCATTTCTCGATCGATTCAATACTAAGCAAAACATTCAAGCAATCCCACAATGAAGATCAAAACGTCACACTGATTTCATTAGCCTACTTTAGCCAACAACAACTCCACTATAGCTTGTTTTCAGCTATATCCAATAGATATTGAGTGACTTGCGTTCACTCCTTATCTCATCAATTGTCAGAACATCCTTTATAGCTTGTTTCAAGCTATATCAAAATAATATTGGGTGACTTGTTTGAGTTCACTCATTATTTCATCAGCTGTCAAGTTTAAGAAAATCCCATCCGACACAAATCCCTTCAAATCTCATTTTGAGTTCACACTGTGTTGAGTCACTTGTTTGAGTTACTCTTCCTATCAAAAATCCAGAGCTTGTTTAAGTCAAACCAATCAACATACTCATCATTGCTTGTTTGAGCATATATCTCACTAGATTGAGTATCTGTTTGAGTGTACTCCTTACATTTTCGTCTCGCTAAGCTTGTTTAATCCAAACCAATCAAGATATTCGCCATAGCTTGTTTGAGTTATATCCCACTTGTATCCCGAGTAGCTTTTTTAAGCTTTCTCCTTATAGCCTTACTTGTTAAAACTTCGATTGAGCCAAAATAAAATCACAATCAATAGGTTGATTTCTTCATTGCACCTTTCTTCGTTTCTCCCTCTCTTTCACACATGAAGAATTCACGAAAAACATCACATAATGAGCTATTAGAAAAAATTAATAAGATGACAACACAACTCTCTCATATGGCTACCCAAATCAGTGAGCGATCACCCAAAAAGTCGATCATACAACCTCACGAAGAAATCAGTTCACGTAAAGTCCAACGTCATACCCCCTCGAGAAAGTCTCTCTAGTGTTTTTCATCAACTAAAAGAGGCTAAACTGATAAGATATCCAATTACAAAACCCTTTGTTAAAGGGGAAGCTAAGCCATGCTGGTACAAACCTAACACATACTGTGATTTTCATCGCATTGATGGTCATCACATAGATAAATGTGTGTGATTTAAGAATTACGTCCAAGACTTAATTGATGACGACGTCATCTCTGTAGAACTTGATGACAATGCTCTTACAACCAACGACACATCCAATACCACAACTTTCCATGAAGAGTGATTACTGTCAAACTCCTATATATACTAAAATTCCACGAGATCATGACGACAAAATCAAGACTCTAATTCCAAACCAATCCATATCTTCTTCAAATTTTCTTCCATTAGTTCAAACATACATTGAACTGTTTTGGCCGACAACATTCTTCCAACATCTAACGAGACCTTGATCTTGTTTCAAGACTCCTTTCAAACCTTGATATTATCAGACACTATAGATGAGGTTCCATCAACAGGTACCATTAAGTTTGATTCTATTATTCCAATATTGGCTCTTATGCCTAACATCTCTAGCCTTTTTGTCGAAACACAACCACATCAAGTTTGGACACTTGCAACAATGCAACCTGTCATGTCCATCATGCTTTCAACGATCGATCTTGCAGGCATCTCATCACTAATGATTCTCACCTATCAAGACTTCTATGTGCATACATTCTACGAGGTATGTATACCTAGGAATATCTTTATGCCACCTTTTCCATCTTTAATCGTGAATCTATCCTCAAATCAATCAATTAATGGACAAACAAAAGTAACAAACCAAATAATACAAACCATCATTGTCAACACACATGGAAGCTATTGGCTTAACCAAATCTACCCCACTCTTTGGGCTTACCACACATCTTATCACACACCTACTAGAGCCACTCCCTTCTCCTTTGTTTATGGTTGGGAAGCTATTTTACATGTCAAGGTTGAATTTCCATCCTTCAGAATATCCCTCAAAGATGTAATCAATCAAGATTATTATCAACACTCACGCCTTAGTGAACTCGAGCTTCTTGATGAAAAACAACTTAATGCCCTAGATCATCTTCAAGTATATCAAAATCGCTACGGATATAGCTACTATAAAAATCAAACCTAGAAAATTTAAGGTCAATCATTTCATTCTCAAAGAAAATCGAAAGAACACACCCAAAGAACGAGACAAACAAGACAAATTTGAGCTAACGAAATCATAGATAGTTTTAGGGTTCAAGCCTATAAATTGGCCACCGAAGATGGTCAAGATTTTGATGAACCAATGAATGTAGTTCACTTAAAGAAATTTTATCCTCGAGATGTTCACTATTCCAGGATACACATGTACATTGTTCCTTTTGTCTTGCTTATCTCCGAATAATTTAAATTTATTCATTTCCATCGCGTATATTTTATTTATCAAAATCACATCTTCATATTTATCATCATGAGACAAGTGTTAGTATAAATCCTATTAAGTTTGTGAGCGTCATACTTCTTCCACTTTTAGTCGCTTTTCTCTATGGTCATACCTGTAAGCTTACCGATGGTAATATATCCCCTTCTAATACATTCTCTCTTTCATAACAAAGCTCTAAACTTCGTTACCCCTTTGTTTGGTCGTCCATCTCAAAGCCATTCGTGTTGAACCCTCGCGCCCTACTAGTCGTGTGTGGGGCCGAGATTGGGGCAGATGTTTCTTCCCAAATACAAAGCATCGTTTTGTAAAAACCATCAATTCAATAACTTATGAATAATTCATTGTCACATCTTTCGCCCTTCATAGTCTTTCGTGTTGAGCCCACACTTCTTACTTGGTAGTGTGAGACTGGGAATGGAGGAAGGTGCCCTACTCGCTCACGCCTTGTCTTCGGTGATAAACCCTTGCCTCTTACAAGTGGCATGGGGCAAAGCGTAGAGGGTCATTCTCATACAAGCATAAAAACATTGTAAAATATTCAATAAAAAAAAACAAAACAAAAAAAAGACAAAAAGGAAATTCACTCGCCTATATTTTGCCTTTGGTGATGAGCCCTTGCTTCTCACTAGTAGCATGGGGCAAGGCATAGGGAGTCATTTCAAAAATACAAAATCTTACAGTGCTTACAAATTATAGAATCCCCAAACACGTAATTTAGATGCCTAAGTGAAGAGAGAACTATCTCTTAACCTCATATCTTATCAATCAAGTAGGCCACATAACTGTCTAAGTTTAGCACATGTGACTCATAAAGTGAAAGTCATTTCAAAACCGGTTAGACCATTATGAAGAATGGAGTCACAATTTCCCAAAGGGATTATCCTTAGCATTTGTCTCTATATTCATTATCTACCTCTTGCGTCCGTTCTTCGATTCTCGGTGATGAGCCCACACATCTTACTAGTTGTGTGGAGTCAAGAATGGAGCTAGAATTCTTTTCATCATATCATCACCACCATATCCCCGCCAATGGAAAGAGAATTTGTGTTATTCTGAGCATAAGTTACAACATGGAACATGGTACATATGGATAATATCCATGTTTATCACCTCTCAAAATAAGTCTCGCACTCGTCCATAAATTGCCAATCACAATGTAAAAATCTAAAAACATTTAAAATCATCAAAAATCTAAAAACAATGTAAAAATCCAAAATCCAAAAACATTTGAAAATCACAAAATCCAAAACAATGTAAAAATCTAAAAATCCAAAACATTTGAAAATTTCAAAAATCAAAAAAGAATGTAAAAAAAAAATCCAAAAACATTTAAAAAAAAATCTAAAAACATTTGAAAATCTAAAAACATTTGAAAATCAAAAACCCAAAAAAAAAATCTAAAACCCAAAACATTAGAAATAATCATCCAAAATCCCAAAACATTAGAAACCATCATCCAAAATCCAACAAAAAAATTAGAACTCGTCAAAAATCCAAAAATTAGAAACACTCAAAAACCCAAAAACATTACACAAAATCAAAAAGTCAAAAACATTTTAAAAAAGTCAAAAATTAAAAATATCATTTTAAAAAATTGTCAAAAATCTAAAAACATTAAAAATATATATATATATATATATATAATAAAAACAAAAAAAAAATATTGTAAACTCCACAAAATCGTAAAACTCTAAAATAACCAACACAATTCAACCTTTCGACTATTATCCTCAACGAATGATCCAATCACCTTATGACTACCAAATTCAAACCACTTCTCCTCGCGTGAATCCTCGCTTGGGACAAATCCGCTCTCATTGCTTCCTTGTTTGAGGACAATGACCCAATATTTTACTATGTCCTCGTGCCCTTCTTGGGGGCACATCCGATCAATCCTCACTGTGTGGAACACGTTAGGGACATGTTTATTGGTTCTTGTGTTGCATTATTAGTTGTAAATTATTAATTACTTTCGCATCTTGTTATATTACAGGGGGCATCTTGATTTTATGTATCCGGTGTTCTCTCGTAATATTCTTATGTTATTCGATCGCATGTCGTATGGGGCATCATACTTTCGATGGCCTCTGTCTATGCTCTCTTCCATTTCAGATATATCATACCGGGGCATCAAACTTTTTGATGGCCCCCGTCTATGCTATCACGCATATTACAATCTAGTCATCCCGATCTTTATATCACGATGCATCCTATTATGTGCTATATTAAAATTAAGATGCTTTTCGTCATGAGTATCTTCCCGCATGATCCACATCTTACTTGCACCCCATCCATTCACCCATACTAATGCATTCTCCATTTTGTGAATCATACTTGATCACATTTAGCCTTTGCGAATCCTACTTGACGATCTTTCTCAAGTAGCATTCACTATCCAGCAGCTCCTTCTCCCCCACCATGATCACCATGTATTTGATCCATTCATTCTCACTCCTCATTTTTACTCCTCCGCCGCTTATACCCATATTACCCTTCTCACCATTCTTGTCCCCTCTCACCCATTGGTATTCTTTCCTTTCACACTTTTGCTTCCCGCTTGACAATCTTACTTACTAACCCCTTCTATATGGAATCCTCAGTGGAGGTTTACCCTCTCCCTAAGATCTTCCCGCTGTAGAAGCTTCTTCACCACCTGCCCTCTCATCAAACAACCATCACCACCAAACATATCTTCCCACTCCACCTCTTCTACTTCTCATTCTCGCATCATTACTCTCACCACGCGGGCATCCCAATTAAGGATTCCCCTCACACTCTCTACCCTCCACTACATATATTCCTTCATCCATTCATGTTACACTCCTTTGTGTCATTTCTTTCTTATTATCACCTCATCTCATATCATATACCACTTAGGCATACCTCACTCACTCTTTTCTCATCCTTCCCCAAATCCACCTTATGCTTGGTCATCCTACTTACACGCTCTCGTAGTATGGCAAATTCACTTGAGGGTTCCCCTTCAGTCCATTTTTTCATACCCTATTCCCACCAACTCTAACATCATCCTTCTTCCTCAGCTTGGCGATCTTACTTAACCATTCCAGCCGCATGGCAATCTTACTTAAGACTTCCACTTAAGGTTGATCTGCCCTGTGGCCTTCCCCATCCCATCATATTTCCCCATCTTATTTCTCCCACCTCTCATCGCGATCATCTTCTTCACCCTACCATTCCACCCCTATCCCAATATCATTTTGTCTTTCTCTTTGCATATCATCCCTGTCGGTTGGGTGACCCTACGAAACCTCTCCAGCAGTATGACGATCTTACTTAAGAGATTCTCTTAAGCATGACATGTCATCTTACACTCGCCCATCACTCTCCAATCTCACCATCCATATTTCCTCTTCATTCCCCATCATCACATATTTTTACCACCACTATCACCCTCCTCTGCTTGGCAATCTTACTTAACCACTCACCCGGCATGGCGATCTCACTTAAGAGTCCCTCTTAAGGATGATCTCGTCTCCTTCCCTTTCCCCATCACTACACACCCTTCACCCTTCATTTTTTTCTCAAGCATTCCCATTATCACATCCTTTCACCTCCTTTTCGATTCTCGTAAACACCACTTCTAGCTTGACCATTTCGTCATCTCCAGCTTTTGCTCACATGGCAATCTTACTTAACCACTTTCCGTCACATGACAATCTTATGTCGTGGTCCTCCCTACACTTAACTTGTCATCGTGAACTTCTCCCCGCCTCATTCTTCGTTCACTTTGTTGATCACTTCTTCCACCCAGATCTCCTATTACCCACTTTTTCCTCCTACTATTATCCTTTCTCCACATATCCTCTTACAACATACAACTCATCTCTTCCACCTACAATCACATTCTTTTCCCCCATTTTCCCCTTCTTGATCCATCACCCTTCATACCGTTTCTTCCCATTATTTTCATGTCTTGGTTCTTCATCCTCACCTCGTTCATCCTCATCACCCGCATCCTCTCCTCGCTTTCACTTAGTCCCAACTCATCCCTCCCATCTTCTTCACTCTTTCCACTTCATCTTCTCAAATTCCTCCCACATTTCTACCCACACACACATTCGTCATTATTGTTAACACTCCTATATCATTCTTTCATCATCATCTTCTCTTCCCGCGCTAATAATTGTCAATGGGTTTTCCCTAAAATTATCAATCCTCATTCCGCACGACCTCATTCACTCCTTGACCTTCTAGAGTTTCCTTCATTCCTTCCTCCTCTAAGCCCACCATTCATTGTCAAAGGGTTTTCCCTAACGTCCCTTTGTTGGCGTTACTCCTTTCCAATCTCATTCGCTTTCTCCCTTTTTTCATTTTTTTCTCTCACCCTTCCCCACCACTCATTGTTAAGGGGATTTCCTAACGTCCCTTCATTGGCATTACCTATTCTATCCCCATTCTCTTTTCTCTCTATTCTTTTCCTCACTCCTACCCTTCTTGTCGCTTTTACCCATCTCTCCATCTCCTCTTTGCCCTCTTCAATATCTTTATTGTCTTCATCATATATATCATTTTCTTATTTTCTCATCATCCTAGTATCCTCATTTCATGCATCTCCACATCTTTTCCAATCGATGTCATTCCTCCCCTCTTTCTTCTTTGAATATTCCTTATACCGTTCCCTTTCCACTTATTACCCTTTCGTATTCCTTCCTTCTACATCATTTTCTTTGTTATCCTCTTCTCTCTCCCACCCCTCGTCTTATTTCCCTTCCTTGTATAATCTTCTTCCCCTTTTCCATCACGTTTCCTCCTTACTTCCCCATCGATAACCCGGT
Organism: Taxus wallichiana var. yunnanensis; assembly: GCA_018340775.1. Classification (NCBI taxonomy): domain Eukaryota; kingdom Viridiplantae; phylum Streptophyta; class Pinopsida; order Cupressales; family Taxaceae; genus Taxus; species Taxus wallichiana. The sequence continues at coordinate 683,642,986 of CM031243.1, forward strand.
TGTTCAGCGTTGTCCTATCTTTTTTATCATACCACCCTCCACATGCATCTCCATACTGGTCCTATTCCATATTATTGGCCTTGATCTTCCTCGCAATGACATGATTCCTTCAATCTTCTCCTTGTATTCATTCTATCTTCCTTTCCTCTCCCTAATTTTCATGTTTCTTCCGACCACTTCTCCTTTTCTCTACCACCCCTACTTTTCGTTCATTCCGAATCTGTTTCTCTTCCTTTCTCTCCTTTTTCACACTTTCTCTCGCCCTCATAGTTTCTTTTTTTTCTCCATTCTACTTCTTCTTTCGTCCTCTTTCCATTTTCCTCCATTTCACCCCCTACTCCCACCTCGTTTTCTCCTTCTTATTTATCCTTTCCCGTTTCCTATTTTTCTCACTCTATCATTTATGTCACTTCCACGCATCCTCTTTACTATCTCTGCATTTCCTTCCTTTTTTGCACATCTCTATTTCATCCCTTCACCTCTACTCTGTCATTTTCCTATTTTTGCCATGTTTTTCCTTCATCATTCCCTTCTTCCCCTATCATCTCTCTCTCTTATTTCTACCTCTTTCATTCTTTTTTTTCCCCTCCCTATCTCCCTTACTCTTCTCATAATCAACCCCCAATCCTATCCATTCCCTTTTCTCTTTACCACACACCCTCACACCTAGCATTCAAGGTCGATTCAATCCTTTCTCCATTTGTGTCATGCGGTCATTCAAGTATCATCCACTCCATTATCATCCTCTTCTCCGCCACATCCATTTCCCTTCTTTTCGAGAGTTCTCGTCGTATATTCCATTCTCGCACTCCTCTCGAGGGGCATCACCACATCTATCCATAATCACATCTTCTCATGACATTTTTGTCTTGGAGAATACTATAACATCCGTCACTAACCACTTTCTATTCTCCCAACAAACATTCACTCTACCTTTTAAAAAGTAGATTGAATTCTTCCCCCATACTGTCTACTTTCTTTGAAAGGACACTACTTTCATAAGTACCCTTCCAAAGAGGGGCAAATGTAGACACCCCAATTTCACATCTATCATAAATCAATTAATTCCCCTTCCTCATTTCCCACAAAATACACTTGAATTAATCAAATATAATTTGATTAATTATCATTTCAAAATCTAAAAATAATCTAATCCTCACCACATGTCATTTTATTCCATGTTTTTCTACTATTGAATTAAAAATTCAAATTCAAATCCTCACCCACCATTCGTGGTCCCCACTCACCTAAAATCCTCCACTTATGAATTAAAAATATAATTCAAATCCTCACCCATTCTTCGTGGTCCCCACTCACCTAATCTTGCCCACATTTTCAAACCACTCACCTAATCTTGCCCACATTTTCAAACCACCCACTTAATCTTGCCCACATTTTCAAACCACTCACTTAATCTTGCCCACATTTTCAAACCATGATTACTTAAATTAATCTAAGCTAATCACTCCCTCATGCTATAAATACAACCTTACCCTCCCCTCTAAACACACGGAGAATAAGCTTTCATGCCATATCTAAGTTCTTGCATCCTTTGAGCAAAGAACATCCTTTTGCCTCATCCTAATGCCAAAATAGTCTCATAATCCTTTTTCCCATCCAGTGCAAAGTAAGAGGATCGTTGTTGCGGGGAAGGTCTTGCTCCGTCTTGAAGAAAAACACCTACATATCACAAAATCGGGCTCAATCCAAGTTTCCTAGCCCATTTCGAGGTTTGCTACTTTAACGCGAAGGAGAATGTACAATTATTGGTATTTTATTTCCTTGTTAGTAGTGTATTTTTCCTAGCTTACATTCTCGCATATCATTCTTTCATCATCATCTTCTCTTCCCACGCGAATAATTTTCAACGGGTTTTCCTAAAAATTATCAATCCTCATTCCACACGACCTCATTCACTCCTTGGACCTTCTAGAGTTTCCCTTCATTCATTCCCTCCTCTAAGCCCACCACTCATTGTCGGGTTTTCCCTAACGTCCCTTTGTTGGCGTTACCCTTTCAGATCCTCATTCGCTTTCTCTTTTTCTTCATTTTTCTTTCACCCTTCCCCACCACTCATTGTCAAGGGATTTCCTAACGTCCCCTCATTGGCATCCTCTTCTACCCCCATTCTCTTTTCTCTCCTATTCTTTTCCCTCACTCCCACCTTTTCTTGTCGCTTTTAACCCATCTCTCCATCTCCTCTTTGCCCTCTTCAATATCTTCACCATCTTCATCATACATCCTTTTTCTATTTTCCCGTCATTCTCGTATCCTCATTTCATGCATCTCCATATCTTTTCCAATCGATGTCATTCCTCCCCTCTTTCTTATTTGAACATTCCTTCTATCGTTCCCTTTCCACTTATTACCCCCTTTCTGTATTCCCTTCCTTCTACATCATTTTCTTTGTTATCCTCTTCTCTCTCCCACCCCTCGTCTTATTTCCCTTCCCCTATATCATCTTCTTCCCCTTTTTCCATCATGTTTCCTCCTTACTTCCCCATCGATAACCTGGTTGTTCAGCGTTGTCCTATCTTTTTTATCATACCACCCTCCACATGCATCTCCATATGGTCTATTCCATATTCTTTGCCTTGGTCTTCCTCGCAATGACATGATTCCTTCAATCTTCTCCTTGTATTTGTTCTATCTTCCTTTCCTCTCCCCTAATTTTCACGTTTCTTCTGACCACTTCCCCTTTTCTCTACCACCCCTACCTTTTCGTTCATTCTGTATATGTTTCTCTTCCTTTCTCTCCTCTTTTTCACACTTTCCTCACCCCTCATAGTTTCTTTTTTTTCTCCGTTCTACTTCTTCTTTCGTCCTCTTTCTATTTTCCTCTATTTCACCCCCTACTCCCACCTCATTTTCTCCTTCTTATTTATCCTTTCCCGTTTCCTGCTTTTTCACTTCCACGCATCCCTCTTTACTATCTCTGTTGCTTCCTTCATTTTGCACATCTCTCTATTTTATCCCCTTCACCCTCTACTCTGTCACTTTTTTGTTTTTGCCTTGTTTGTCCTTCATCATTCCCTTCTTCCCCTATCATCCCTCTCTCTTATTTCTACTTTTTCATTCCTTTTGTTCCCCTCCCCTATTTCCCTTACTCTTCTCATAATCAACTCCCAATCCTATCCATTCCTTTTCTCTTTCCACACACCTCACACCTAAAGCATTCAAGGTCGATCAATCCTTACTCCATTTACGTCATGCGGTCATTCCAGTCTTCTTCCACTCCAAAGTGTCACCGTCATCTCCCCGTAGGTAACCAAAATGTGTAAGTATCTTCACACCATCTCTCGCATAGTGTACTCAACATAGCCATAATATGGGGCACATTCCCCATCTGTGCTATGTGCCGTAGGCTAACATAGTCCATCACATCCCACTCATCATCTGACAAGCCCAATCTAAGCAACGTACTCATGTGACGCCCACCGTGGAACTCCCTTAAGTGAATATACCTATGTGCATCACAAAATGAAAACAAACACAACATTAGAATACCACACAAATCCATACACACTCATTTATCACATTAATATACATTACACATCAAATTTTCACCATTCTAGGCCACATACACACTTTTTAGACCTAGAATAACCGATGAACCGGGGTGAGAAGAGTCTTGGAAGTGCTTTGCTATAAATTATTGAGCTTGCAGAATGAGCCTGGACACGGGGTGTCTGGATGGGGTGAGGGAGCCCGAGTGTCGAGACCTTTTGTAGAGCGCTGTGATTGTGCAGAGAGTCAAAATCTAAATTTTCTTGTGTCCCATCAATATGGCTAACCTTCGCTATTTGTCACCTATATGTCACTGGAAGATCCATTTGTAACATGTAAAATAGATGATATCCCGTGCAAACCTCTAAACACATCAAATCCTAAAAAGAAAGATGCAAATGGGGAGTCGGAATGACCTCTGGCAAGGTCACCCGATAGAGTGAACTTAGGACCGAGCACGCACTACATCTCGGACTCTATGTAGTTTTATGTGCTTAGGTGTGAGATCATGTCCTTAGGTTTCCCTCACTGTGATGACACCAAGATAGTGGGCTATAGCTAGATAAAATGCAAATGTGTGGGATGAAATTTAGAACTTTCCCTTCTTATGTAGTGTATGTAAAGTAATAAGCCCAAAAATAGTCCCTTTGATAATTTGTAGATATGCTTGCCCTTTAGAATTTCCCGCCCTTATAATGGTATGTATTTTGTGTATATATAGGGATATCTTGCTTGAATTTTGACACTAGTGACATGACATGTCAACTAGGACCTCAGGATAGGAGTAAGAAAACCGAAAATGCCGACCACAAATGTCAAAAATATGAATAAGAACAAAGAATAGATGAACACCCATGGTGGACAGAGCACAGGCTTTGGTGTCTTGGGATAACTTACGAAAAATGTGAGAATATTCAAAGACAGTATCCTTGTGACACGACCAAAACTAGGTGCGAAGTGATAAATGTGATAGTGAAAGACAATAGAAACAATCGAGAGAAAGTGGATAGACTACAGAGTGTGTTACTAGTCTATAATTTTCTTACTTGATATCCATGCATATAACAACAAACTCGGTAGTATAGTAAAACTATTAATATGTGTGTGATTTTGTGTCTATATTTTCCCCTTTTATGCTATTTGAATGAAACTTAAGTAGTGTAAAGGAAGTAAGGAACATACTAGTGAGAAGTTTGAAGAAGGCACAAAATATAATAACATATAACATGGCGAACCATGGATCAACTAATCTATCCATGCGACATAAATAGAGATGACGAATCTGTTGTAAGGAGCCCTTGGAGAAATTGACGATTCAATTTGAGTAATTTGGAGGTTTCAAATTTGTTGTTAATGGAGATTTGAAGGGGGTGGGGAGTGATCGGTTCTCGACCCAATTTTGTATGTTTGGAAAATCGACGGATTTTGGCATCCTACCGCCAAAGGGAGAGTGTTAGGGAGAGAGTTCTAGTGTTACCATCTATCTATGACTATATCCTAAAAAGGTCCAACCACCGTAGATGAATACAAACCAAATTTTGTTCCATCTCGATCCATGTTGAATAACCCATATAAAGCAGTATAGGAAAGGAAATGACGTCTCATTGCCCCCACTCCCATGGGTGTCGTAATTTGTATAATTCTAGATGGCTTCCATGTTAGGTCATCTGGAATCGCTATAAAGTGATTCCCATGTTAGCTCATCTGGGAAAGATAATGAAGTAATGTAACTCCCAAGTTAGGTCATTTAGGAAAGATAATGAAGTGATGTTATGTTGTATCGATCGATTGATTTGATTAAAATATTGAACGATTTCCTTGAAATTAAATGCATGTGATAGATTACTCATGGTGATATTTTCACTTTTTCCCCATTAGGTCATTAGGGGGAATATATTTGAAGTAGTAGAAAATGTCAAATGTTGTATGAGATGATTTGTACCTTTTCTTGAATAGCGTCAGAGATTTTTTTGGATAATGATGTATTAAAAGTATTGAATGATTGTATAGTAGCTTGAGAGGGATCATAGAATGATCTTGATTGTATGCCCCCATTTTGGTGAAAGAGGGGGTGGAAATAACGAGCACTGAGCCGAAAGTAGAGGTGAAACGACGTAATAGTGAACAAAATGTAGTATAGTAGATGTTGCAAGATTGCATGTATGTCAAGTTGAAAATGTGCTAGATTGGAATATAACATTATAGTATACATACAATACGGTGGTAGGAGAGATTTTGAACAAAATGAAAAAAACAAGAAGGAAAATTGAGTGGTGAAACTCAAGATATGAGCGAAACTATATGTTGTATTAGTTGGAAGAATGCACGTAAATAGTAACTAAAGTCACTTGGAAAGGTGAAAATTTGCAATATATAGTAATGGTAAAAAGTGCATAGTAACTTCATTTGAACCGTGCTTGAGTGATAATTTGAGATATGAGCTTATGAAGATGCTGCAGTTAGAACAACGAGGTTGATGAGGTTTGAGAGAGTAGTGGAGGCCCTAAATTCACAGACACTCGATGATTTGGTGAGTAATGTTATTTTTGGAAAATGTCGCGAATTTTGCCCTAATTTGTCAATTTTTGTAAAATTTGATTTTTTTACCTTTCTGTGTTTGTGACTGGGTAGGAGCAGAGTGAGGTATGGGCATCTTGTATAAGATGCATGATATTTTGTTAGTGAGGCAGGTAGGCACCCGTAGCAGAGGATGGGTACAACCACTTATAGGTCAATGCTAGATCATATGGGCCATGGGGCCATTATATGGTGGATATATCGAGATGATGGTGGATGGCTAGAGGATGGAGTAGAGTTATGATGCACTCAACACATGATTTGGTTGGAGGACCGGTTCTAGGGGTGGTTGAGTTCTTTTAGGAAGAGCGAGTGTCGTGATGAGTTTGGTATTAACCAAGATGTGCCATTAGAGCCACATGTATGGGTGAGAGCCACAAGGGCACTGAGGCAACCTGGGAGTGAGGCCCCATATGAGTACAACTAGTCCCTCCTAGCCCATATGAGGTGGATGCGGCCATAGAGCCAATACGGTGGATGATGCAGATGTACCTAGGCTTATATCAAGTGGTGGGCAGCACATCTATGGGTGTTATTGTTTCGATTATCGTAGATGCTGTGTGGGTGTACCACCTGGTTGGAGGAGCAAAGGGCGGGCACACTTGCCCCGATGGAGATGGCACAACAACAACGCTAGCAGATCGTAAGTAGTGTTTATTGTTATTTGTGCATTGTGACTTGGTTATTATATATGAGAAATGAGCATAATAACTAATGCATGGTGGTATGGTTGCGCAGTGATGCGTATTGGTCCTTGATTGTTGATTCGTCGATCCGCACACCGACACAAAATGTACCCGGATGTTCTCGTGGGAGGTGGGATGTTGGAGCGAGTAGATGTTATGCGGGTGAGCATGCCCATTTATTTGAGCCAATGGCGATTGTAATAGCCACATGTAGCGTTATTTTGAGTGAATGTGACGAGGCGCGGGTGGAGAATCGGCGAGCTAGGTAGGCGATAGGAGGAGGAGCCCTTGTGCATGATGTGTTCACACAATATGTCGAGTTACAAGGCCGATTTAACATTATTACAGAGGAAGGTGGAGAGATATAGGGGCCAAGATCAACAACATAAAGTGAGTGGTGAAGCCTCTAGTTCTAGAGCTCCTGCAATTGTATATAGCAATAGTGATGATGAGAAATGATGTATATGTATGTAGTGATGGATGGGGTCTTGCCCCCAATAATTATATTGTGAAACTATGATTTTTGTCGATATATATATGGATGATTGATATTAGGGTGTTATGTTGATATTCATTGATATGTGATGCGATGATGTTGTTCATATGTTGATTTCCTTGATGTTTGATTCATATTGTGTAAATGAGTAAGTAACATAGATGATGATGTAGATAGGAAATAAATAAGTAATCCCTGAAAATTGGATTGTATGCATGAATGAGGTGGATAATATGTGATAGTAATAGATGTATGTGAAAAATGAATGATCCATGGTGTAGTAAGATGTATGTGAATGTGTGAGAGTATGATGAAGAGGGGGAAGAATAGCGATGCCCCAACCTATGTGTAGAAAATATGAGGTTCATTTATATAAGACCCCTTAGCAATCAAGAATGAACCATAGAACAAGAGTGCATCATCAAGAAATGGTTTGAAAGTGTATCGCTAGAGAGATAGGTCATGAAGCACAAAACGTGAAGAATGAGTGAGGTTCTTGTTATAACATATCCCTCAACAAGCATGTAAGAATCAAAAGAACATGAGTGATTCATTGGGCAATGAGGTGATAGAGATCACCTACCAAAGATGAAGAGGCTTGCGAGGAGTGGTGGAAGCATGTGAAGTGGTAGCAACATGAGTGTAAGAGCCAAACTGAATGTTAGATGAAATGATGCCAATGATGGGAGATGAAATGGTAGGAAGCACATATGTCGATGGATTAGGAAGCCAATGTGAAGTAGTAGCACTATGAGGTGGGTGAGATGATGTCGTGACAAATGAGCTAGGTGAATGACGTGGATGAATAATTATCTTAGGAGGTGGATGAGTGATGACCTTAGACGTAGGTGGAGGAGACAAGTGAACAAAACTAGATGCAGGCTTATGAACGGGCGGAGAAAGAGATCGCTCACGAGAGCGAGAGCCAAAGGCAATGACACCATGATCTTCTAATTTTTGTAATTTTTCATGTAAATCATAACAGTCACTATCCCTATGGCCATTGATGTGGTGAAAATTACAATAAGGGTGATCGCGTTGGCGATACAAGCAAGTGAGGAAGATGATGTTGATTATATGGAAATCAAATTAAGTGCTTATCAAGCAAAGCATGTAGAACATCATGAGGCTTAACAACATGCAAGAAATGCAATGGATCTCGAGGTGGAGACTACCGCGGTGGAGGAGATGGAGGACACTTATGCGATGGAGGGGATGGAACACACTTGCAAGGTGGAGGAGATGGAGACCTTGGAGGATGCTTAATAGATGGAAGAGGAGACGTAGTAGTAGATGATGTAGCAGTAGAAGGAATAGAAGGATAATCTATAACATGTACAACAATTAAATCTTGTTCTAGATCAATAACTTTATAACATAAAAGCGTAAACGATTCACATGTATCATATTGTAATTTTTCTTTCAAAGCAGAATCAAGCCATGAAAAATGATATATTTATTTTCTAGATCTATCGGCTAAAATAATAATTGATGCATGCAAGAATTGAAACGTAAAATGTAATCCTAAATAGGTTCTTTCTTTCCTTGATGCAAGTTAGGTAAACAATCATGTGTAACTTTAGGACCATTGTTAATAATGAAGTGTCTAAGAAAAACATCTTCCATTTCAAAATATATACTAATAAACCCATAAGGCAAATGAATATACCATTCAAGGGCATAATTAACAAGACTATAACAAAAATATTTTAGTAATAATCGATCATTGGAATAAGAAGCCATAGCTAAAAGATAGTGCTTGAGATGCAATATGGATTTCTAGTGTCATCAAAAATGAAAAGGTAGGCATGATAAAATCCTTAGGAAAAGTTGAATTGTGAATTTTCTTTGGATCAAGATTGTCATGAAGATAGTTATTATCAATAGAAGCATAGTAGGCTTTGTTTTCGAGAGTGAGAGATTGAACTTGAGATTGCAATTGGCCAACAAAATTCATGAGTGATAAAATGTCATGTGAAGGAATCATAGAAGAAGTGAGAGGTACATGAAGAAGTTGAAGTTTTCCATTGTGAGTGATCATGGGAATGTGAGAAGAAAAAAAAAGATGAAGGATCGATGGGAATGCTAGATGTAAAAGAAATAAGAGGAGGGTGCTAATATGACCTGGAAGAATCACCATGAATAACATCTTGAGAGGAAGAGACAGGGTCGAAGAGGAGGAGAAGAACATGGAATATTAACAGAAATGGTAGAAGTAGGTTTAGAAGAAATAATAAGAGGTGAACTAACAAGAGTACTAGAATCATCATGAATGCTACGGGAAACAACCTCGGAATTGGTAGAAAGCAAGAGTAGAAAATTCACATTCAACAATCTTAAGAGAAGTAATAGCCTCACTAACATGTTCATGCTCAGAAATATAATCAACATCACAATTAGACAGATTTTTGCATGCAAGTAATTCATCTAGAGGATCGTCAACATATAGAGAAGTAGTAGGAGAAATATCATAAGATATATCTTTGCAATGATTTGAAATAGTTTTAGAAGTAGAAGAAACATGAGATACAACTGTACATTCATCCTTACTAGTATGAGAAACATTATCATGCGCATGTACATTTTCAACATTGGAAATAACATTATTTTTATCTACAAAGTGACACAATCAAGACCAAGCATATAATCGATAATAGCATCATCATGTGTTGTAACAAGAATAGAAGAAGGTGGAGCAGCCTTGCTGACTTTAGAAGAACAAGGAGAGGATAAAGTGAAATTTTGGTCAATTGAAACAATGCTCATACTAGAGTTGCAAAATCTAGTAGGAACTTTGTGTTCGTTAGCAAGAAACAATCTTTGAACATTGTCATCAGATCAAGCATTGCGATAAAGATCATTAAGTTCAACCTCAACAACATCATCAAGGATATGATTCACAATAACATGATGCATAACTTGTTTAGGATATGAGGATTGATTTTTAGCCATTAGGGTTTTGTGGATCATAGGGCAATGAGTTCTAAGAGAGGGGTTCACCAAATGATTTAATAAAATCTAAATATTATAATTTAATATAAATTGTAGAGTCACTACTGTGATAAAATGTAACAAATTACAATTGTTAAGTACTATAAAGATGTAACCATGTAAGCAAAACAAGAGAGATAGGGCACTTATCTAATTTTCACTTATCACGAAGCAAATATGAACTCTAAAAAGCGATGAACTAGGCGAGAAGAGTGTTGTAAGTGCTTGATATAAATTATGGAGCTTGCAGACCGAGATGGACATGGGCACTGGGCGCCGAGAGACCTTCTATAGATGTCTCGTGACTACGTAGAGAGTCGAATATGAATTTTCTTATGTTGCACCAATGTCGCTAACCTTCATTATTTTTCACTTGTATGTCACTAGAAGATTGCAGAGTTCATCTGTAACCTGCAAAACATATGATATCTTGCAAACCCCCAAACACATCAAATCGTAAATAAGAAAGATGCAAATGGGGAGTCACACTGTGACCTCAAGAAATCACCCAAAAGAGTAAACTTACGATGACGAGCGTTGCACTACATCTAAAACACCATGTAGTTCTATGTGCTTGTGTGTGAAATCATGTCCTTAGGTTAGCCTCGCGTCGATGATGCCAAAATAACGGGCTATAGCTAGATAGAATGTAAATGTGTGGGATAGAATTTAGAACTTCCCCTTCTTATGTAGTGTATGTAGAGTAATAAGCCCAAAAATGTTGGCCATTTGATAATATGTAGATATTTCTTTCCCTTTAGAATTTCTCGCCCTTATGATGGTATGCATGTTTTGTATATCTAGGGATCTCTTGCTTAAATTTTGAAGCTAGTGACATGACATTCCAACTAGGACATCAGGATAGGATTAAGAAAACTGAAAAGGCCGACCACAAATGTCAAAAATATGAACAAGAATAAAGACAATAGGAGCACCCATGGTGGAAAGAAGTGCGTGGGCACTAGTGTCCAAACTGGCATTTGGTGTCCTGGGATAATCGATGAAAAATGTGAGAAGATTGATGAGACGGGGATCCCGTGACCTCGACCAAAACCGATTGCATAAGTGACAGATGTGAGAGAGAAAGACAATAGAAATAATCAAAGCAAGTGGATGGACTAGGGAGTGTGTCACTAGTGAATACTTTTCTTACTTGAGATCCATGTATATAACAACATACTTGGCGGTATAGTAAAATAGTAATATGTGTGTGATTTTGTGTCTACACCGTTTGGAGGGTCTTGATGAGCCATGGTGCTCGATTTTTGTCTGCAACCGTAAGCTAGAAAAATACACTACTAACAAGAAGTAAAATACCAATAATCATACCTCCTCCTTTGCGTTCCATAGCAAACCTCGGAATGGGCTAGGAAACTTGGATTGAGCCCTGATTGTGTGATATGTAGGTGATTTTCTTCAAGACGGAGCAAGGCCTTCCTGCAACAACGATCCTCTTACTTTGCACCTTTGGATGGGAAAAATATTATGAGGCTATTTTGGCATTAGGACGAGGCAAAATGATGTTCTTTGCTCAAAGGATGCAAGAACTTAGATATGGCATGAAAATTTATTCTCCGTGTATTTAGAGGGGAGGGATAAGGTTGTATTTATAGCCTGAGGGAGTGATTAGCTTAGATTAATTTAAGTAATCATGGTTTGAAAATGTGGGCAAGATTAAGTGAGTGGTTTGAAAATGTGGGCAAGATTAGGTGAGTGATTTGAAAATGTGGGCAAGATTATATGAGTGGGGGCCACGAAGAATGGGTGAGGATTTGAATTATATTTTTAATTCATAAGTGGAGGATTTTAGGTGAGTGGGGACCACGAAGGGTGGGTGAGGATTTGAATTTGAATTTTTAATTCAATAGTGGAAAAACATGGAGAATAATGACATGTGGTAAAAATTAGATTATTTTTTAGATTTTGAAATGAATAATTAATCAAATTATATTTGATTAATTCAAGTGTATTTTTGTGGGAAATAAGGAAGGAGAATTAATTTATTTAGGATAGATGTGAAATTGGGGTGTCTACATTTTCCCCTCTTTGGAAGGGTACTATGAAAGTAGTGTCCTTTCAAAGAAAGTAGACGGTATGGGGGAAGAATTCAATCTACTTTTTAAAAGGTAGAGCGAATAGAAAGTGGTGAGTGACGGATGTCATAGTATCCTCCAAGACAAAAATTTCATGAGAAGATGTGATTATGGATAGATGTGGTGATGCCCCCTCGAGAGGACTGACGAGAATGGAATATATGACAGAACTCTCGAAAAGAAGGGAAATGGATTCGGTGGAGAAGAGGACGATAATGGAGTGGAAGAGACTAGAATGACCGCATGATGCAAATGGAGAAAGGATTCAATCGACCTTAAATGCTAGGTGTGAGGGTGTGTGGGAAAGAGAAAAGGGAATGGATAGGATTGGGGGTTGATTACGAGAAGAGTAAGGGAGATAGGGGAGGGGAAAAAATGAATGAAAGAGGTAGAAATAAAAGAGAGGGATGATAGGGGAAGAAGGGAATGATGAAGGACAAACAAGGCAAAAATAGGAAAATGACAGAGTAGAGGGTGAAGGGATGAAATAGAGAGATGTGCAAAATGAAGGAAGCAACAGAGATAGTAAAGAGGGATGCGTGGAAGTGACATAAATGATAGAGCTGAGAAAAGAAGGAAACGGGAAAGGATAAATAAGAAGGAGAAAACGAGGTGGGAGTAGGGGGTGAAATGGAGGAAAATGGAAAGAGGACGAAAGAAGAAGTAGAACGAGAAAAAAAAAAGAAACTATGAGGGGCGAGGAAAGTGTGAAAAGAGGAGAAAAAGGAAAAGAAACAGATATAGAATGAACAAAAAGGTAGGGGTGGTAGAGAAAAGGAGAAGTGGTCAGAAGAAACGTGAAAATTAGGGGAGAGGAAAGGAAGATAGAACGAATACAAGGAGAAGATTGAAGGAATCGTGTCATTGTGAGGAAGACCAAGGAAAAGAATATGTAATGCAGATCAGTATGGAGATGCATGTGGAGGGGGTGGTATGATAAAAAAGACAGGACAACGTTGAACAACTAGGTTATTGATGGGGAAGTAAGGAGGAAACGTGATGGAAAAAGGGGAAGAAGACGAGATAGAGGAAGGGAAATAAGGCGAGGGTGGGAGAGAGAAGAGGATAACAAAGAAAATGATGTAGAAGGAAGGGAATACGAAAGGGGGTAATAAGTGAAAAGGGAATGGTAAAAGGAATGTTCAAAGAAGAAAGAGGGGAGGAATGACATCGATTGGAAAAGATGTGGAGATGCATGAAATAAAGATACTAGGATGACGAGAAAATAAGAAAAGGATGTATGATGAAAACAAGAAAGATATTGAAGAGGGCAAAGAGGAGATGGAGAGATGGGTAAGAAGTGACAAGAAAGGGTGGGAGTGAGAGAAAAGAATAGGAGAGAAAAGAGAATGGGGGATAGAAGAGGCAATGCCAATGAAATGATGTTAGGGAAATCCCTTTTACAATGAGTGGTGGGGAAGGGTGAGAGAAAAATGAAGAAAAGGAGAAAGCTAATGAGGATTGGAAAGGGTAACGCCAACAAAGGGACGTTAGGGAAAACCCTTTGACAATGAGTGGTGGGCTTAGAGGAGGGAAGGAATGAAGGGAAACTCTAGAAGGTCCAAGGGAGTGAATGAGGTCGTGCGGAATGAGGATTGATGATTTTTAGGGAAAACCCGTTGACAATTATTAGCTCGGGAAGAGAAGATGATGATGAAAGAATGATATAGGAGTGTTAACAATAATGGCGAATGTGTGTGTGGGTAGAAATGTGGGGGAATTTGAGAAGATGAAGTGGAAAGAGTGAAGAAGATGAGAGGGATGAGTTGGGACTAAGTGAAAGCAAGGAGAGGATGCGGGTGATGAGGATGAACGAGGTGAGGATGAAGAACCAAGACATGAAAATAAGGGGAAGAAACAATATGAAGGATGATGGATCAAGAAGGGGAAAATGGGGAAAAGAATGTGATTATAGGTGGAAGAGATTCAATGTATGGTGTAAGAGGATATGTGGAGAAAGGATAATAGTAGGAGGAAAAAGTGGGTAGTAGGAGATACAAGGTGGAAGAAGCGATTAACAAAGTGAACGAAGAATGTGGCGGAGGAGAAGTTCACGATGACAAGTTAAGTGTAGGGAGGACCCGACATAAGATTGTCATGTGACGGAAGTGGTTAGGTAAGATTGTCATGTGAGTAAAAGCTGGAGATGACAAATGGTCAAGCGAGAAGTGGTGTTTGCGAGAATCAAAAAGGAGGTGAAAGGATGTGATAATGGGAATGCCGAGAAAAAATGAAGGGTGAAGGATGTGTAGTGATGGGGAAAGGCAAGGAGACAGATCATCCTTAAGAGGGACTCTTAAGTGAGATCACCATCGGGTGAGTGGTTAAGTAAGATTGCAAGCAGGAGGGTGATAGTGGTGGTAAAAGGTGTGATGATGGGGAATGAAGAGGAAAGATGGATGGTGAGATTGTAGAGTGATGGGCGAGTGTAAGATGACATGTCATACTTAAGAGAATCTATTAAGTAAGATCGTCATCTCTGCTTTGGAGAGGTTTCGTATGATCACCTAACCGACATGGATGATATGCAAAGAGAAAGACAAGATGATATTGGGGATAGGGGTGGAATGGTAGGGTGAAGAAGATGATCGTGATGAGAGGCGGGAGAAATAAGATGGGGGAAATATGATGGGATGGGGGAAGGCCATAGGGCGAGATCAACTTTAAGTGGAAGTCTTAAGTAAGATTGTCATGCGGCTGGAATGGTTAAGTAAGATCACCAAGTTGAGGAGAAAAAGGATGATGTTAGAGTTGGTGGGAATAGGGTATGACAAAATGGACTAAAGGGGAACCCTCAAGTGAATTTTCCATACTACAAGAGCGTGTAAGTAGGATGACCGGGTATAAGGCGGATTTGGGAAAGGATGAGAAAAGAGTGAGTGAGGTATGCTGAGTGGTATATGATCCGAGATGAGGTGATAATAAGAAACAAAGGAAACAAAGGAGTGTAACATGAATGGATGAAGGAATATATGTAGTGGAGGGTGGAGAGAAACGTGAGGAAATCCTTAATTGGGATGCCCGTGTGGTGAGAGTAATGATGCGAGAATGGAAAGCAGAAGAGGTGGAATGGGAAGATATGTTTGGTGGTGATGGTTGTTTGATGAGAGGCGGGTGGTGAAGAAGCTTCTACAAGCGGGAAGATCTTAGGGAGAGGGTAAACCTCCACTTTGAGGATTCCATATAGAAGGGGTTATTAAGTAAGATTATCAAGCGGGAAGCAAAAGGGTGAAAGAAAAGAATACTAATGGGTGAGAGGGGACAGGAATGGTGAGAAGGGTAATATGGGTATAAGCGGCGAAGGAGTAAAAATGAGGAGTGAGGATGAATGGATAAAATACATGGTGACCATGGTGGGGGAGAAGGAGACTCTTTGGATAGTGAATGCTACTTGAGAAAGATCCTCAAGTAGGATTCACAAATTGCAACGGTGATCAAGTAGGATTCCCAAACTAGAGAATGCATTAGTATGGGTGAATGGATGGGGTGTAAAGTAAGATTTTGATCATGCAGGAAGATACTCACGTGACGAAAAGCATCTTAATTTTAATATAGCACATAACAGGATGCATCGTGATATAAAAGATCGGGATGACTAGACCGTAATATGCGTGATAACTTAAACGCAGAGGCCATCAAGAAAGTATGATGCCCCAGACAACATGTAATCGAGATAACATAAGAATATTAGAGAGAACACTAGGATACATAAAATCAAGATGCCCATGTAATATATCAAGATACAAGAAAGTAATTAATAATTTATAAGCGATAATGCAACACAAGAACCAATAAACATATCCCTAACGTGTTCCACAGTGAGGATTGATCGGATGTGCCCCCAAGAAGGGGCACGAGGACATAGTAAAATATTGGGTCATTGTCCTCAAATAAGGAAGCAATGAGAGCGGATTTACCCAAGCGAGGATTCATGCAAGGAGAAGTGGTTTGAATTTGGTAGTCATAAAGTGATTGAATCATTAGTTGGGGATAATAGTTCAAAGGTTAAATTGTGTTGGTTATTTTAGAGTTGTTTTTTTTTTTTTTTAGCGATTTTGTGGATTTTTTTATTTTTTATTTTGTTTATTATTATATATATATACAGATTTTCTAATATTTTTTAGATTTTTGACGATTTTCAAATGTTTTTGACTTTTTTTTGACGATTTTCAAATGCTTTTAGATTTTTGGATTTGTACACTTTGTTTTTAGATTTTGAGGATTTTCAAATGTTTTTAGATTTTTACATTGTTTTTGAATTTTTGACGATTTTAAATTTTTTTAGATTTTGGATTTTTACATTGTTTTTAGATTTTTGATGATTTTCAAATGTTTTTAGATTTTTACAATTGTGCAATTTATAGACCAGAGTGCGAGACTTATTTTTAGAGGTGATAAACATGGATATTATCCATATGTACCGTGTTAGTGTTGTAACTTATGTTCAAAATAACACAAATTCTCTTTCCATTGACAAGATATGGTGGTGGTAATATGATGAAAAGAATTCCAACTCCATTCTTGACTTCACACAACTACTAAGATGTGTGGGCTCATCACCGAGAATCAAGAAGGACGCAAGAGGTAGTTAATAAATATAGAGACAAATGCTAACAACAATCCCTTTAGGAAATTGTGACTCCATTCTTTATAATGGTCTTGAACCAGTTTCAAAAATAGATTTCACTTTATGAGTCACGTGTTAGACTTAAACGAGTTATGTGGCTGTTAATTGGTAAGATATGAGGTTAAGGGGTAGTTCTCTCTTCACTTAGGCATCTAAATTACGTGTTTGAGGATTCTATAATTTGTAAGCTTTGTAAGATTTTATATTTTGAAATGACTCCCTATGCCTTGCCCTATGCTACTAGTGAGAAGTAAGGGCTCATTACCGAAGGCAAAATATAGGCGAGTGAATTCCTTTTTGTCTTTTTTTTTTTTTTTTTTTTTTTTTTGAATATTTTGCAATGTTTTTATGCTTGTATGAGAATGACCCTCTACGCTTTGCCCCATGCCACTTGTAAGAGGCAAGGGTTTATCACCGAAGACAAGACGTAGACGAGTAAGGGCACCTTCCTCCATTCCCAGTCTCACACTACCAATAAGAAGTGTGGGCTCAACACCAAAGACTATGAAGGACGAAAGATGTGACAATGAATTATTCATAAGTTATTGAATTGATGGATTTTTTTACAATAGTGCTTTGTATTTGGGAAGAAACGTCTGCCCCAATCTCAGGCCCACACGACTAGTAGGATGCGAGGGTTCAACACTGAAGACCGAGATGGACGACCAAACAAAGCTGGGTAACAAAGTTTAGAGCTTTATTATGAAAGAGAGAATGTATTTGAAGGGAATATATTACCATCGGTAAGATTCGAGGTATGACCATAGAGGAAAGCGACAGAAAATGGAAGAAGTATGACGCTCACAAACTTAATAGGATTTATACTAGCACTTGTCTCATGATGATAAATATGAAGATGTGATTTTGATAAAGAAAATATCTGCCAATGGAAATGAATAAATTTAAATTATTTGGAAATAAGCAAGACAAAAGGAACAATGTACATGTTGTATCCTAGAATAGTGAACATCTCAAGGATAAAATTTCTTTAAATGAACTGCATTCATTGGTTCATCAAGATCTTGACCATCTTTAGTGTCTAATTTATAGGCTCTAGAGCCAAATTTATTTGTGATTACATGGGTCCTAACCAATTAGGCTCAAATTTTCCTTGTTTGTCTAGTTCTTTAGTGGTATTCTTTTGATTTTATTTTAAAATGAGGTCACCAATTTCGAATTTTGTGGGTCTTACCTTTTTATGATAACTACGTTGCTGATCGGTTTTGATAGACTTGAAGATAATAAAAGCATTAAGTTATTTTTCATCAAGAAGCTCAAGCTCTTGAAGTGTGACTATTGGTATTCATCCTCATTAATTACATCTTTAAGGAGATCCTCAAGGATAGGAGTTCTATCTCAATAGGTAAAATGGCTTCACAACCATAAACAAGGGAAAATGGGGTGGCTCCGGTAGGTGTGCGGTAAGATGTCACAGTAAGCCCAAAAGTGGGGTAAATTTGAGTAGTCAATTACGTCCATGAGTGTTGACAATCTTTTCCATAATAGATTTTAAGGTCTTATTGGTTGCTTCCACTTGATCGTTGCCACGAGGGTAGTATAGAGTGGACCATTTAAGTTTGAAGTGAAAATGTTTGGCTAGGTCTTTTACATCTTGGTTTTAAATGATTTGCCATTATCTCTGCAACCAGAGCGGATGGAATACTAAATCGACAGTGATGAGATTATTGAAAATAAATTTTGATATTTAGCTACTGGTAACATAAGTGAGAGGCATAACCTCTACCCATTTAGTGAAGTAATCGGCAGCGAATGTAATAATGAACTTATGTCCATCGGAAGATGTTGGTGCGATTTTACCAATGAGGTCAAGTCCCCATTGAGAGAAGGGACATGGTGTAGTTATCGATTGTAATGCTTGGGAAGGTGCGTGGATAAGATTTCCATGTTTTGACATGCTTGACAACATTTGACAAAATGACATGCGTCATTTTCCATGGTGGGCCAATAATATTCAACTCATAGGATTTTTTCTTGGCTAAGGCAATACCATTCGTGTGTACTCCACGAGATATCGGAATGGACTTCAAGCTAAGACACTCGAGGATTCTTCACGATTAAGAAATCAGAGCAGGGTGCCATCATATCCTCGTTTATAAAGAGTTTTTGCTAAAATGGTGTAACGAGAAGCACGTTGTGCTAAAGCACGTTTATGCATTGGTTTCATGTCGACAGAAAGCGTTTTATCACGAATGAAGGTATAAAGATCGTGGTACCAAGGGTTATTGGACCCTACAATCTCACATACCTTAGTGTTTTCAAGAAGATCATGAACAGGCATTAAGAGATGTTCGGCGAAAAAATGTGCCTTGGGGTTGACTAGATTCAATTTCTAATAGGGATCCGATGGTTTTGCCATAAAGAGCGGGCATGATTTATTAAGAATTCTGGGAATTTGATCTGTAGACACCCCAATTTCACATCTATCATAAATCAATTAATTCCCCTTCCTCATTTCCCACAAAAATACACTTCGAATTAATCAAATATAATTTGATTAATTATCCATTTCAAAATCTAAAAAATAATCTAATCCTCACCACATGTCATTATTCTCCATGTTTTTCTACTATTGAATTAAAAATTCAAATTCAAATCCTCACCCACCATTCGTGGTCCCCACTCACCTAAAATCCTCCACTTATGAATTAAAAATATAATTCAAATCCTCACCCATTCTTCGTGGTCCCCACTCACCTAATCTTGCCCACATTTTCAAACCACTCAACAAATCTTGCCCACATTTTCAAACCACCAACTTAATCTTGCCCACATTTTCAAACCACTCACTTAATCTTGCCCACATTTTCAAACCATGATTACTTAAATTAATCTAAGCTAATCACTCCCTCAGGCTATAAATACAACCTTACCCCTCCCCTCTAAACACACGGAGAATAAGCTTTCATGCCATATCTAAGTTCTTGCATCCTTAGAGCAAAGAACATCCTTTTCCTCATCCTAATGCCAAAATAGCCTCATAATCCTTTTTCCCATCCAGTGCAAAGTAAGAGGATCGTTGTTATAGGAAGGTCTTGCTCCGTCTTGAAGAAAAACACCTACATATCACAAAATCAGGGCTCAATCCAAGTTTCCTAGCCCATTCTAAGGTTTGCTACGGAACGCGAAGGAGAAGGTATGATTATTGGTATTTTATTTCCTTGTTAGTAGTGTATTTTTCGTAGCTTACATTCGGCATATCATTCTTTCTTCATCATCTTCTCTTCTTGCGCTAATAATTTTCAACGGGTTTTCCCTAAAAATTATCAATCCTCATTCCGCACGACCTCATTCACTCCCTTGGACCTTCTAGAGTTTCCCTTCATTCCTTCCCTCCTCTAAGCCCACCACTCATTGTCAACGGGTTTTCCCTAACGTCCCTTTGTTGGCGTTACCCTTTCCAGTCCTCATTCGCTTTCTCTTTTTCTTCATTTTTTCTTTCACCCTTCCCCACCACTCATTGTCAAGGGGATTTCCCTAACGTCCCCTCATTGGCATTGCCTCTTCTATCCCCCATTCTCTTTTCTCTCCTATTCTTTTCCCTCACTCCCACCCTTTCTTGTCGCTTTTTACCCATCTCTCCATCTCCTCTTTGCCCTCTTCAATATCTTTACTGTCTTCATCATACATCCTTTTTCTATTTTCCCGTCATCCTAGTATCCTCATTTCATGCATCTCCATATCTTTTCCAATCGATGTCATTCCTCCCCTCTTTCTTCTTTGAACATTCCTTCTATCGTTCCCTTTCCACTTATTACCCCCTTTCTGTATCCCCTTCCTTCTACATCATTTTCTTTGTTATCCTCTTCTCTCTCCCACCCTCATCTTATTTCCCTTCCCTATATCATCTTCTTCCCCCTTTTCCATCACGTTTCCTCCTTACATCCCCATCGATAACCTGTTTGTTCAGCCGTTTTCTTGTCTTTTTTATCATTCCACTCTCCACATGCATCTTCATACTGGTCTGTTCCATATTCTTTGCCTTGGTCTTCCTCATGCAATGACGTGATTCCTTCAATCTTCTCCTTGTATTTGTTCTATCTTCCTTTCCTCTCCCCCTAATTTTCACGTTTCTTTTGACCACTTCCCCTTTTCTACCACCCCTATCTTTTCGTTCATTCGTATATGTTTCTCTTCCTTTCTCTCCTCTTTTCACACTTTCCTCACCCCTCATAGTTTCTTTTTTTTTTCTCCGTTCTCTACTTCTTCTTTCATCCTTTTTCTATTTTCCTCTATTTCACTCTCTACTCCCACCTCATTTTCTCCTTCTTATTTATCCTTTCCCGTTTCCTACTTTTTCACTTCCACGCATCCCTCTTTACTATCTCTGTTGCTTCCTTCATTTTGCACATCTCTCTCTTTTATCCCCTTCACCCTCTACTCTGTCACTTTTTTGTTTTTGCCTTGTTTGTCTTTCATCATTCCCTTCTTCCCCTATCATCCCTCTCTCTTATTTCTACTTTTTTTCATTCCTTTTGTTCCCCTCCCCTATTTCCCTTACTCTTCTCATAATCAACCCCCAATCCTATCCATTCCCTTTTCTCTTTCCCACACACCCTCACACCTAGCATTCAAGGTCGATTGAATCCTTCCTCCATTTACGTCGTGCGGTCATTCCAGTCTCTTCCACTCCATTATCGTCCTCTTCTCCACCGAATCCATTTCCCTTCTTTTCGAGAGTTTTGTCGTATATTTCATTCTCGTCGGTCTTCTCGGGGGGCATCACTACATCTATCCATAATCACATCTTCTCATGACATTTTTGTCTTGGAGGATACTATGACATCCGTCACTCACCACTTTCTATTCTCCCCAACATACATTCGCTCTACCTTTTAAAAAGTAGATTGAATTATTCCCCCATACCGTCTACTTTCTTTGAAAGGACATTACTTTCATAGTACCCTTCCAAAGAGGGGAAAATGTAGACACCCCAATTTCACATCCATCCTAAATAAATTAATTCCCCTTCCTTATTTCCCACAAATATACACTTCAAATTAATCAAATATAATTTGATTAATTATCCATTTCAAAATCTAAAAAATAATCCAATCTTCACCACATGTCATTATTCTCCATGTTTTTCCACTATTGAATTAAAAATTCAAATTCAAATCCTCACCCACCCTTCGTGGTCCCCACTCACCTAAAATCCTCCACTTATGAATTAAAAATATAATTCAAATCCTCACCCATTCTTCGTGGCCCCCACTCATCTAATCTTGCCCATATTTTCAAACCACTCACCTAATCTTGCAAACATTTTCAAACCACTCTCTTAATCTTACCCACATTTTCAAACCACTCACCTAATCTTGCTCACATTTTCAAACCTTGATTACTTAAATTAATCTAAGCTAATCACTCCCTCAGGCTATAAATACAACCTTACCCCTCCCCTCTAAAGACACGGAGAATAAGCTTTCATGCCATATCTAAGTTCTTGCATCCTTTGAGCAAAGAACATCCTTTTGCCTAGTCCTAATGCCAAAATAGTCTCATAATCTTTTTTTCCATCCAGTGCAAAGTAAGAGGATCGTTGTTGCAGGAAAGTCTTGCTCCGTCTTGAAGAAAAGCACCTACATATCACAAAATCAGGGCTCAATCCAAGTTTTCTAGCCCATTACGAGGTTTGCATTTACTAACGCGAAGGAGGAGGTACGATTATTGGTATTTTATTTCCTGTTAGTAATGTATTTTTTCCTAGCTTACATTCCACTGCAAGACGTTACTTTCAATCTATTACCATTAATTTCCCAATTAGTGGTTTTATCATTCTTTGTTTATTATTGTTCATTATTATTTATTTTTACCATTTCCTTATGGTCTTCTTTGGTTAACCTTCACGCTTTGGGTAGTATTTTTGTTGTGTGGTGTCTTGTGGTATATCTGCGCAGTTATAAGCAACAATGAAACTCAAGCTCATCTTGTCTTTGTGAAAATAATCATTATCATTATTTACGCAATCATGATTAATTGCAATAATTATTAACATTTAAAAAAACTATTCCAATTGTATCCGCGTATGCTCTTTTCTTGCGCCTTCGAGCGATCTGGAAAATCAGAAACGGTCACAATTTTTTAGTTTCTTGTTCTAACATTAGGATCCTCTAGCTTTGTTTTCCAACTGTCATTTTAATAATTATTTTCCTTTTTCATATTCTTAATATTTGTTTGGTCGTTGGTTGTGTATGCTCTTTTCCTGCGCCTTTGAGCGATCTGGCAAATCAAAAACAACCACGATTACTTTTCTAACATTTCATTTTTGCGGGATAACTACTAATTTGTTTTTCGTAGAACTTATTTCTTTGGAATATTGTCAAAAACAAAAACACAAAAACAACAAAAATCCCACAAAAATACCACCATTCAAAGAAAATTGTTGAAACAAAAAAAAAAAAAGTACGCTCAGGTACATAATTATTTTCTGCTAGTGATTTATTTCAAGTTGGAAAGAACCCTGCGTTTAATCACTTTATCATATTGTTTTTACACGTGAGCGAGGTGGATTTCATCACCACCAAAGCTACATCGGTGACGTGGACTTGACTACCACGCACCAACAACATTTGCATCTGCATTGCACTTTGAGACCTAGTCTCATCATAGCATTCGGTATTTACCTCGCCCTTGCTCTTCACTTACAGGTAATGTTGTCGTGCAGCACATGCGAGTCACGCCTAAATAGGTAACAATGAAGCCTAGGCATCGTCCCTGTAAATCTTCGAGGAGTTATAAGGACACCATACACATTCATCCCTCCATCACCTTCCACCTTTTCAC
Organism: Taxus wallichiana var. yunnanensis; assembly: GCA_018340775.1. Lineage (NCBI taxonomy): Eukaryota > Viridiplantae > Streptophyta > Pinopsida > Cupressales > Taxaceae > Taxus > Taxus wallichiana. Next base: position 683,666,767 of record CM031243.1, read on the forward strand.
AAAACCTATTATGGACGTGGTGATTCACTCTGAAACAGGAAAGTAAGAATTAGTGAGTCTCCTCCAGTGCTCTAAGGGTTCCCGTACCAATTCTATTCCCCGTATAGAATTAGGTATATCATGACTAGGGTATATCGGAGGACGCATCTTCTTGGAGTAATAAGAGCCTGCATCCACCATTTCACAGCATACTTGTATGATTGCATGAAACAATGATCATTCCTGAAGAAGTTACCTCATAAGCCAAAACAATCGAATCCACATGATTGCTTGTTGTTTGAAAACAAAATAGTTTAGCATTGTTTTTATCATAAAACTTGGCTAATATCAATGTGTTTATTGTAAAATTAAAATCCTAATCGTGTTCCACAACACCATTTCTCGACCGATTCAATACCAAGCAAAACATTCAAGCAATCCCACAATGAAGATCAAAACGTCACATTGATTTCATTAGCCTACTTTAGCCAACAACAACTCCACTATAGCTTGTTTTCAACTATATCCAATAGATATTGAGTGACTTATGTTCACTCCTTATCTCATCAATTGTCAGAACATCCTTTATAGCTTGTTTCAAGCTATATCAAAATAATATTGGGTGACTTGTTTGAGTTCACTCATTATTTCATCAGCTGTCAAGTTTAACAAAATCCCATCTGACACAAATCCCTTCAAATCTCATTTTGAGTTCGCACTGTGTTGAGTCACTTGTTTGAGTTACTCTTCCTATCAAAAATCCAGAGCTTGTTTAAGTCAAACCAATCAACATACTCATCATTGCTTGTTTGAGCTATATCTCACTTGTATTGAGTACCTTGTTTGAGTGTACTCCTTACATTTTCATCTGCTAAGCTTGTTTAATCCAAACCAATCAAGATATTCGTCATAGCTTGTTTGAGTTATATCCCACTTGTATCCCGAGTAGCTTTTTTTAAGCTTTCTCCTTATAGCCTTACTTGTTAAAACTCGATTGAGCCAAAATAAAAATCACAATCAATAGGTTGATTTCTTCATTGCACCTTTCTTCGTTCTCCCTCTCTTTCAAACATGAAGAATTCACGAAAAACATCACACAATGAGCTATTAGAACAAATTAATAAGATGACAACACAACTCTCTCATATGGCTACCCAAATCAGTGAGCGATCACCCAAAAATCTGATCATACAACCTCACAAAGAAATCAGTTCATGTAAAGTCCAACGTCAGTATACCCCCCTTGGAGAAAGTCTCTCTAGTGTTTTTCATCAACTAAAAGAGGCTAAACTGATAAGATATCCAATTACAAAACCCTTTGTTAAAGGGGAAGCTAAGCCATGCTGGTACAAACCTAACACATACTGTGACTTTCATCGCATTGATGGTCATCACATAGATAAATGTGTACGATTTAAGAATTACGTCCAAGACTTAATTGACGACGACGTCATCTCTGTAGAACTTGATGACAATGCTCTTGCAACCAACGACACATCCAATACCACAACTTTCCATGAAGAGCTGACTATTGAAACTCCTATATATACTAAAATTCCACGAGATCATGACGACAACAGTCAAGACTCTCTAATTCCAAACCAATCCATATCTTCTTCAAATTTCCTTCCATTAGTTCAAACATACATTGAACCTGTTTTGGCCGACAACATTCTTCCAACATCTAACGAGACCTTGATCTTGTTTCAAGACTCCCTTTCAAACCTTGATATTACTGTAGACACTACAGAAGAGGTTCCATCAACAGGTACCATTAAGTTTGATTCTATTATTCCAATATTGGCTCTTATGCCTAACATCTCTAGCCTTGTTGTCAAAACACAACCACATCAAGTTTGGACACTTGCAACAATGCAACCTATCATGTCCATCATGCTTTCAACGATCGATCTTGTAGGCATCTCATCACTAATGATTCTCACCTATCAAGACTTCTATGTGCATACATTCTACGAGGTACGTATACCCAGGAATATCTTTATGCCACCTTTTCCATCTTTAATCGTGAATCTATCCTCAAATCAATCAATTACTAGACAAACAAAAGCAACAAACCAAATAATACAAACCATCATTGTCAACACACATGGAAGCTATTGGCTTAACCAAATCTACCCCACTCTTTGGGCTTACCGCACATCTTATCACACACCTACTAGAGCCACTCCTTCTCCTTTGTTTATGGTTGGGAAGCTATTTTACATGTCAAGGTTGAATTCCCATCCTTTAGAATATCCCTCAAAGATGTAATCAATCAAGATTATTATCAACACTCACGCCTTAGTGAACTCGAGCTTCTTGATGAAAAACAACTTAATGCCCTAGATCATCTTCAAGTATATCAAAATCGGCTACGGCATAGCTACCATAAAAAAATCAAACCTAGAAAATTTAAGGTCAATCATTTCATTCTCAAAGAAAATCGAAAGAACACACCCAAAGAACAAGACAAACAAGACAAATTTGAGCCCAACGAAATCATAGATAGTTTTGGGTTTGGAGCCTATAAATTGACCACTGAAGATGGTCAAGATTTTGATGAACCAATGAATGTAGTTCACTTAAAGAAATTTTATCCTTGAGATGTTCACTATTCCAGGATACAACATGTACATTGTTCCTTTTGTCTTGCTTATCTCCGAATAATTTAAATTTATTCATTTCCATCGCATGAGATATTTTATTTATCAAAATCACATCTTGATATTTATCATCATGAGACAAGTGTTAGTATAAATCCTATTAAGTTTGTGAGCGTCATACTTCTTCCACTTTCAGTCGCTTTCCTCTATGGTCATACCTAGAAGCTTACTGATGGTAATATATCCCCTTCTAATACATTCTCTCTTTCATAACAAAGCTCTAAACTTCGTTACCCAGTTCGTTTGGTCGTCCATCTCAGCCTTCGTGTTGAACCCTCACGCCCTACTAGTCGTGGGGGTGAGATTCAGGGCGAGATGTTTCTTCCCAAATACAAAGCACTGTTGTAAAAAAACCATCAATTCAATAACTTATGAATAATTCATTATCACATCTTTCGTCCTTCATAGTCTTTGGTGTTGAGCCCACACTTCTTACTAGTAGTGTGAGACTGGGAATGGAGGAAGGTGCCCTTACTCGTCTACGTCTTGTCTTCGGTGATAAACCCTTGCCTCTTACAAGTGGCATGGGGCAAAGCGTAGAGGGTCATTCTCATACAAGCATAAAAACATTGCAAAATATTCAAAAAATAAAACAAAACAAAACAAAAAAAAAAAAAGACAAAAGGAAATTCACTCGCCTATATTTTACCTTTGGTGATGAGCCCTTGCTTCTCACTAGTAGCATGGGGCAAGGCATAGGGAGTCATTTCAAAAATACAAAATCTTATAGTGCTTACAAATTATAGAATCCCCAAACACGTAATTTAGATGCCTAAGTGAAGAGAGAACTATCTCTTAACCTCATATCTTACCAATCAGCAGGCCACATAACTGTCTAAGTCTAGCACATGACTCATAAAGTGAAAGTCATTTTTGAAACTGGTTCAGTACCGTTATGAAGAATGGAGTCACAATTTCCCAAAGGGATTATCCTTAGCATTTGTCTCTATACTCATTATCTACCTCTTGCGTCCTTCTTGATTCTCGGTGATGAACCCACACATCTTACTAGTTGTGTGGAGTCAAGAATGGAGCTGGAATTCTTTTCATCATATCATCACCACCATATCCTGCTAATGGAAAGAGAATTTGTATTATTCTGAGCATAAGTTACAACACGGAACATGGTACATATGGATAATATCCATGTTTATCGCCTCTCAAAAATACGTCTGCACTCTGGTCCATAAATTGCCAATCACAATGTAAAAATCCAAAACATTTGAAAATCATCAAAAATCCAAAAACAATGTAAAAATCTAAAAATCCAAAAACATTTGAAAATCATCAAAAATCCAAAAACAATGTAAAAATCCAAAAATCTAAAAACAATGTAAAAATCCAAAAATCCAAAAACATTTGAAAATCATCAAAAATCTAAAAACAATGTAAAAATCTAAAAATCTAAAAACATTTGAAAATCGTCAAAAATCCAAAAACAGTGTAAAATCTAAAACCCAAAAACATTAGAAACAATCATCCAAAATCCAACAAGAACATTAGAAACCATCGTCCAAAATCCAACAAAAAAATTAGAACTCGTCAAAAATCCAAAAACATTAGAAACACTCGTCAAAAACCCAAAAACATTTTAAAAATTGTCAAAAAAGTCAAAAATATTTTAAAAAATCGTCAAAAATCTAAAAAACATTAGAATATATATATATATATAATAAACAAAAATAAAAATATTGTAAACTCCACAAAATCGTAAAAACTCTAAAATAACCAACACAATTCAACCTTTGGACTATTATCCCCAACGAATGATCCAATCACCTTATGACTACCAAATTCAAACCACTTCTCCTTGCGTGAATCCTCGCTTGGGGAAAATCCGGCTCTCATTGCTTCCTTGTTTGAGGACAATGACCCAATATTTTACTATGTCCTCGTGCCCCTGCTTGGGGGCACATCCGATCAATCCTCACTGTGGAACACGTTAGGGACATGTTTATTGGTTCTTGTGTTGCATTATTAGTTGTAAATTATTAATTACTTTCTTGCATCTTGCTATATTACAGGGGGCATCTTGATTTTATGTATCCTGGTGTTCTCTGTAATATTCTTATGTTATTTGATTGCATGTCATATTGGGGCATCATACTTTCTTGATGGCCTCTGTCTATGCTCTCTTCCATTTGCTTATCTTAGGGGCATTAAACCTTTTTGATGGCCCATGCCTATGCTATCACGCATATTACGTCTAGTCATCCGATCTTTTATATCATGATGCATCCTGTTATGTGGTATATTAAAATTAAGATGTTTTTGTCACGTGAGTATCTTCCTGCATGATCCACATCTTACTTTGCACCCCATCCATTCACCCATACTAATGCATTAGCTAGTTTGCGAATCCTACTTGATCACCGTTGCAGTTTGCGAATCCTACTTGACGATCTTTCTCAAGTAGCATTTACTATCTAAAGAGCTCCTTCTCCCCACCATGATCACCATGTATTTGATCCATTCATTCTCACTCCTCATTTTTACTCCTCCGCCGCTTATACCCATATTACCCTTCTCACCATTCCTGTCCCCTCTCACCCATTGGTATTCTTTCCTTTCACACTTTTGCTTCTCGCTCGACAATCTTACTTACTAACCCCTTCTATATGGAATCCTTAGTGGAGGTTTACCCTCTCCTTAAGATATTCCCGCCTGTAGAAGCTTTTTCACCACCTGCCCTCTCATCAAACAACCATCACCACCAAACATAACTTCCCACTCCACCTCTTCTACTTCTCATTCTCGCATCATTACTCTCACCACGCGGGCATCCCAATTAAGGATTCCCCTCACACTCTCTGCCCTCCACTACATATATTCCTTCATCCATTCATGTTACACTCCTTTGTGTCATTTCTTTCTTATTATCACCTCATCTCATATCATATACCACTTAGGCATACCTCACTCACTCTTTTCTCATCCTTCCCCAAATCCACCTTATGCCTGGTCATCCTACTTACACGCTCTCGTAGTATAGAAAATTCACTTGAGGGTTCCCCTTTAGTCCATTTTGTCATACCCTATTCCCACCAACTCTAACATCATCCTTCTTCCTCAGCTTGGCGATCTTACTTAACCATTCCAGCCGCATGGCAATCTTACTTAAGACTTCCACTTAAGGTTGATCTACCTGTGGCCTTCCCCCATCCCATCATATTTCCCCCATCTTACTTCTCCCACCTCTCATCGTGATCATCTTCTTCACCCTACCATTCCACCCCTATCTCCAATATCATTTTGTCTTTCTCTTTGCATATCATCCCTGTCGGTTGGGTGACCCTACGAAACCTCTCCAGCAGTATGACGATCTTACTTAAGAGATTCTCTTAAGCATGACATGTCATCTTACACTCGCCCATCACTCTCCAATCTCACCATCCATATTTCCTCTTCATTCCCCATCATCACATCTTTTTACCACCACTATCACCCTCCTCTGCTTGGCAATCTTACTTAACCACTCACCCGGCATGGCGATCTCACTTAAGAGTCCCTCTTAAGGATGATTTGTCTCCTTGCCTTTCCCCATCACTACACACCCTTCACCCTTCATTTTTTCTCGACATTCCCCATTATCACATCCTTTCACCTCCTTTTCGATTCTCGCAAACACCACTTCTCGCTTGACCATTTGTCATCTCCAATTTTACTCACATGACAATCTTACTTAACCACTTTTGTCACATGACAATCTTATGTCGTGGTCCTCCCTACACTTAACTTGTCATCGTGAACTTCTGCCCCGCCTCATTCTTCGTTCACTTTGTTGATCGCTTCTTCCACCTAGTATCTCCTATTACCCACTTTTTCCTCCTACTATTATCCTTTCTCCACATATCCTCTTACAACATACAACTCATCTCTTCCACCTACAATCACATTCTTTTCCCCCATTTTCCCCTTCTTGATCCATCACCCTTCATACCGTTTCTTCCCATTATTTTCATGTCTTGGTTCTTCATCCTCACCTCGTTCATCCTCATCACCCGCATCCTCTCCTCACTTTCACTTAGTCCCAACTCATCCCTCCCATCTTCTTCACTCTTTCCACTTCATCTTCTCAAATTCCTCCCACATTTCTCCCACACACACATTCGTCATTATTGTTAACACTCCTATATCATTCTTTCATCATCATCTTCTCTTCCCGCGCTAATAATTGTCAACGGGTTTTCCCTAAAAATTATCAATCCTCATTCTGCACGACCTCATTCACTCCCTTGGACCTTCTAGAGTTTCCCTTCATTCCTTCCCTCCTCTAAGCCCACCACTCATTGTCAAAGGGTTTTCCCTAACGTCCCTCATTGGCGTTACCCTTTCCGATCCTCATTTGCTTTCTCCTTTTCTTCATTTTTCTCTCACCCTTCCCCACCACTCATTGTCAAGGATTTTCCTAACGTCCCCTCATTGGCATTGCCTCTTCTATCCGCATGAGTCTCTTTTCTCTCCTATTCTTTTCCCTCACTCCTACCCTTTCTTGTTGCTTCTTACCCATCTCTCCATCTCCTCTTTGCCCTCTTCAATATCTTTCTTGTCTTCATCATACATCCTTTTTTATTTTCTCGTCATCCTAGTATCCTCATTTCATGCATCTCCACATCTTTTCTAATTGATGTCATTCCTCCCCTCTTTGTTCTTTGAACATTCCTTATACCGTTCCCTTTCCACTTATTACCCCTTTCGTATCCCTTCCTTCTACAACATTTTCTTTGTTATCCTCTTCTCTCTCCCACCCCTCGTCTTATTTCCCTTCCCTTGTATCATCTTCTTCCCCTTTTTCCATCACGTTTCCTCCTTACTTCCCCATCGATAACCTGGCTGTTCAGCGTTGTCCTATCTTTTTTATCATACCACCCTCCACATGCATCTCCATACGGTCTGTTCCATATTCTTGGCCTTGGTCTTCCTCGCAATGACACGATTCCTTCAATCTTCTCCTTGTATTCATTCTATCTTCCTTTCCTCTCCCCTAATTTTCACGTTTCTTCTGACCACTTCTCCTTTTCTCTACCACCCCTACCTTTTCGTTCATTCTGTATATGTTTCTCTTCCTTTCTCTCCTCTTTTTCACACTTTCCTTGCCCCTCATAGTTTCTTTTTTTTCTCCGTTCTACTTCTTCTTTCGTCCTCTTTCCATTTTCCTCCATTTCACCCCCTACTCCCACCTCGTTTTCTCCTTCTTATTTATCCTTTCCGTTTCTTGTTTTTCTCAGCTCTATCATTTATGTCACTTCCACGCATCCCTCTTTACTATCTCTGTTGCTTCCTTCATTTTGCACATCTCTCTATTTCATCCCTTCACCCTCTACTCTGTCATTTTCCTATTTTTGCCTTGTTTGTCCTTCATCATTCCCTTCTTCCCCTATCATCCCTCTCTCTTATTTCTACCTCTTTCATTCTTTTTTTCCCCTCCCCTATCTCCCTTACTCTTCTCATAATCAACCCCCAATCCTATCCATTCCCTTTTCTCTTTCCCACACACCCTCACACCTAGCATTCAAGGTCGATTGAATCCTTTCTCCATTTGTGTCATGCGGTCATTCTAGTCTCTTCCACTCCATTATCATCCTCTTCTCCGCCGCATTCATTTCCATTCTTTTGAAAGTTCTGTCGTATATTCTATTCTCGTACCGAGTCCTCTTGAGTGGGCATCACCACATCTATCCATAATCACATCTTCTCATGACATTTTTGTCTTGGAAAATACTATAAAATCCGTCACTCACCACTTTTTATTCTCCCCAAAAAACATTCGCTCTACCTTTTAAAAAGTAGATTGAATTCTTCACCCATAACGTCTACTTTCTTTGAAAGGACACTACTTTCATAGTACCCTTCCAAAGAGGGGCAAATGTAGGCACCCCAATTTCACATCTATCCTAAATCAATTAATTCCCCTTCCTCATTTCCCATAAAAATACATTGACTTAATCAAATATAATTTGATTAATTATCCATTTCAAAATCTAAAAAATAACCTAATCCTCACCACATGTCATTATTCTCCATGTTTTTCTACTATTGAATTAAAAATTCAAATTCAAATCCTCACCCACCATTCGTGGTCCCCACTCACCTAAAATCCTCCACTTATGAATTAAAAATATAATTCAAATCCTCACCCATTCTTCGTGGTCCCCACTCACCTAATCTTGCCCACATTTTCAAACCACTCACCTAATCTTGCCCACATTTTCAAACCACCCACTTAATCTTGCCCACATTTTCAAACCACTCACTTAATCTTGCCCACATTTTCAAACCATGATTACTTAAATTAATCTAAGCTAATCACTCCCTCAGGCTATAAATACAACCTTACCCCTCCCCTCTAAACACACGAGAGAATAAACTTTCATGCCATATCTAAGTTCTTGCATCCTTTGAGCAAAGAACATCTTTTTACCTCATCCTAATGCCAAAATAACCTCATAATCCTTTTTCCCATCCCGGTGCAAAGTAAGAGGATTGTTGTTGTAGGAAGGTCTTACTCCGTCTTGAAGAAAAACACCTACATATCACAAAATCGGGGGCTCAATCCAAATTTCCTAGCCCATTCGAGAGGTTTCTTTATGGAAGCGAAGAGGAGAATGTACGATTATTGGTATTTTATTTCCTTGTATTAGTAGTGTATTTTTCGTAGCTTACATAATCAAAGCTAATTAATTGAAAATAGCTTCAAGACTATCCACCATGTGTTTATATGGGATAAGTTTTTCATCCTGGACTGGTATGCATCGGTAACTTGCTTGATGATAAGTAAAGAATCACCAAATACAGCTAACTAATTCTATAAGATTCCAAGATATAGCAGATTTTAATCCTACGATGAGAGCTTCATATTTTGCGATATTGTTGGTACATGGGATTGCTAAGCGAAATGATTTAGGGATAACATGTCCATTTGAGTGTGATAAGCAAAATACAAAGCCCTAAGCCATGGAGATTACAAGATCCATAAAAATAGAGTCTAAGGTGGCGCGATGTCTATGTGTAGAATATCTTCATCAGGAAAAGAAAATGAAGTGGTTCGTGTTGGGGAAGGGGTGCCTCGGCAAGTTGGTTGGCAAGGGCTTGTCCTTTAATTGCTTTATGCGGAACAAATTTGACATCGAATTCACTAAGTAATACGACCCAACTAGACATTCTTCCCGTGAGAATGGGTCTAGACAATAAATACTTGAGAGGATCAATTTTGGCAATCAACTTAGTTGTGTGATTGAGCAAGTAATGATGTAACTTATGGAATGCAAAGGCAACCGCTAAGCATAATTTTTCGATTTGGGAATAACGTTACTTCGTACTCAATAAGTGTTCGAGTAAGGTAATATCACACATTGACTTTCTTTTCCTTAATCGTTATGTTGTGCTAGTAGAGCTCTATGGCATGTTCGGTGGCGTGATGTATAAAGCAACATAGGTTTATCGACAACCTGGTGACATAAGACAGATGGACTAGAGAGGTATTCTTTTAACTTAAAAAAGAGTCTTTGCAATCGTGCTTCCGGTGAAAGTGTGCATATTTCTTGAGTAATCGATTAAAGTGTTGGCACTTGTCACCAATGTGATATGAAATGCCGAATAGATTGTATCTATCCTCAAGACCGCATAATTGTTTTAGGTTTTAAGGAGGAGGCATTTCCAAAATGGCTTTGACTTTGGCGGGATCCACTTCATGCCTCTTCGTGAGACAATAAACCCTAATAATTTACCAGAGGTTACTCCAAACACACATTTCTTTGGGTTAAGACGAACCTTATACTCGTGTAATCTATCAAAAATGCGTCTCAACACACTTGGATGCCCTATTCGTGTTTTAGATTTTGCTAATATATCATCAACATAATCTTCCATGATATCATATAACATGTCATGGAAGATGACAAATCATAACATTGTTGATAGGTGGCACGCAGATTTTCAAGCGAAAGGCATGACCTTATAACGAAGGTGCCCATAGTGTAGTAAATGTCATTTTATGTTGATCTTCTTCAACAATACGTATTTGATTGTAACTGAGAGAATCCATCCATTAAGGAGAGCATTTCATGGCTGTAGTAGAATCAACAATCTTATCTATATTTGGCAAGGGAAAGTCATCTTTGGGATAAGCCTTGTTGATGTCATGAAAGTTTGTGCATATTCGATCTGGGAGTTTTCTTTGACGGGAACTATGTTAGATATCCATTTTGAATAATCAATAGGTTTGATAAAGTCAGCTTCCAAGAGTTTCTCGAGTTCGGCTTTGACAAGCAATGCAACTTGGGGATGCATTTTGCGTAGTTTTTCCTTTACATGTTTTACATCCGGATGTACCACAAGATGATATACTACAAGAGATGGGTCTATGCTGAAATGTCCTTATATGTCCATGTAAATATATCTTGGAATTCAATAAGAAGTGTTGTGAATTCCATGCATTCTTGGTCGACAGGACTAATGCCAAGTTGTAAAATTTTTGGCTGTTTGGTGGTGCTAATGTTTATGTTATTTGTTTCTTCTATAAGCATTTTAGATGTATCCTTTTTGGAGAACGATGCTAATGGTTGATGTAGGTCATCGATAAGTGTCGGGTGTTTGTCGGAAATTTTTGTTGACATGTTTAGTGGATAGGCGGCGATGAGGTTTTGACTATGGGAAATCCTTTGTTTGCGCTTTTGATCCAAATTTTTGAGGGTGAAGGATGCGAATATTTTATCTCTTCGCCAAAATAGGTTGATTCATTTAGATTGATTTCAAATCCTTTTCTCGTGGTCGGAAGTAGGGATTTGGTCGCGATTTCAAGGAATTCTTTGATGGCTTCATCATTTTGAAACATGTCCATGGCCGTATGATGTGGTTGGCCATGGTCTATGAGACTCGGATGTGTAGGCTCAAAATTGATGACATTAATAGATAAATGTTTGAAGGAAAGATGTGTTTAATGAGGTCTTCAAAAGACTACATGGAGACCTGATGTTATTATTAGAACTAGTGTCATCATTGTCACTTGAAATTATTATGGGAGCAACATCAAACACCTTGAAACCTAGACCATGTTTACCGTGATGTTGTGTGTAATTTATCGGGTCTAAACGACCTTGTTCATTTGGACCGAGTCCTTTACCCTTCCATCGCATGTTTTTCATTATTCGGTGAGCTTTGGTAAATTGAGGGGACTCATAACATGGAGCAAAGTCGTCATTATATAACCAAGATCTTGAAGAACTTGGAATATGTTCGTTGTCAAGATAACCAAACTTTTTCCAAACTGACTGACCCATTTGGTAAGTGGGATGGATTCTCAGATGTGGAGCGTTAGGTTTGCCATAGCTATGTGGGGATTTGGTGATATAAAAAGAGTCTGCCATCTTTTGAAATTGATATTCACCGCATCCTGTGTCAATGATTTTAAATGTGTGAGATGGGGGACCAATAGGTACCTCATGTGGTGGGGAAGTTAGTTTGGTAGTCTTAAAAGATGAAGAGAATGGGTTATAAGAAGAAGGGGGTGGATTGAAGGATGAAGGTTGGTTATTCACGAGGGAGGAGGTGTGGTTGGATGAAGAAGATTGGCTATGTGAATAAGAAGATGGTGTGGTGGAAGAATAATTGTTCTTTGGAAGAATAAGCTTGATTAGTGGAAGAAGATGATTGATTAGTGGGAGGAGGACTGGTGGAAGGTGGTTGACTAGCGGATGATAATGGATTGGAAAATGTGTTTTGGTTATGAGATGATGGTTTCGGATTATTGTTAGGGAGTGTATCAGGATCAATGCGTGTTTCATTAGGGATTATACGAGGTGGAGCATATTTATCTGTTGATGGACAATAGTGATCATGTCGATATCGTCCTTCGAGGAATCTACAATACTTAAAAGGTTGGGGATCTGCACGTAATGTAAATTCCTTGTCCAAATGAGGAAACTTAATGCATTGGTGGAATGTTGATGGGATGGCTTTCATGGCATGAATCCATGGTCGGCCAACAAGAATGTTATATGCAACTTCTACATCTACCACATGACTAGACCGTGTCTAAGGTGATGGGTCCAACTTAGAGAGGCAACATGATTGTGCCTTCAGACTTTCTTTTGCTATTATCATACCCACGAATGGTTATGATATTGTTTTGCAAATCATTTTCAGTGTAGCCTAGACAACGTAAAAGTTTCATGGAACAAATATTTAATGCCGATCCATTGTCGATTAAGACGCGCTTGATTTTATGATGAGTTACATAACCCTCGATGTATAAAGAATGATTATTAGCGATGTTGGGATTAAGCAGGTCAGCAGGACCAAAAGATAAAATAGGATTGGGGACCGTAAGATGTGTAATTAAAGCTTGGAATTGTTGTGAATTGATGTCCTCAGGGACACAAGCATTATTCAATGTTTGCATAAGGATGCGTTGTAGTGTGGGAGAAGAATTAAGTAGTTCCATGATTGAAATTTGTGCGGCAGTCTTCTCTAATTGTTTGACAATATTAAATGACGGCGTAGGTTGTGGAGAGGAATTGGCGGTAGAATTAGATGGCGGATTAGGAGGTGATGCCGAGGACGAAGTGGCAGATTTTTTTGTTGTAGGGACCCACATTTTTTAAATACGTCTGTGGTGATCACACGCTTAGTTCGATCTTTATAGTTGCCACTAAGTCTTGGTCATAATCTATGGTCGAGATGACTGAGTCATACTCGACATTACTTGATGATTGACCCTTATCTTTTGAATTGTTATCATGGTTAGGGAACATATTTTTGAACATGTGAAGTTTTTCATTAGGTGTTTTTGTCTCAGAAGTATTTTCAACTTCTATGTCTCCACGTTCAATCAGGTCTTGGACGTAATGGCGGAGTTGCATGCATCTATCTATGGAGTGCCCTTTTATGCGATGGTAATCACAATATTCATTGTCTTTATACCAATTTGGTTTGGGTTGTCCTTCTTGAAGGGTCTGACAATGGGATATGTAATCATATTAGCATTTGCCAAATGACGAAAGACACTAGATAGACTTTCTCCGAGAGGAGTGAACTCTCTTCGTCGATCCCTAGAAGGAACTTCCTTTCTAGGGATAATGATGGGTTGTTTAGATTTTAATGTGTTGGTGGGATGGTTTTGGACATTTCAGACATGGCGAAATCAGTAATGCCATCGTTGACGATATTTCGATTCTAGTTAAAGAATTTAGATTTGTCCTGGTTTTGAGGAGTGTCTTGATAAGGTTGGTCTCTAAAGGGTGCTTTAAGTAAGCCCTTAGAAATGAGGGATTTTTCGATTTGTGTCCCCTTTTTGATGACTTCTTGAAACTATTCAAACAATGCATTTTCATGTGGAATGATAATTCAACATTGAGATTAGGGACAAAAATGCTAACTAGTTGTCTCTCGGGTACTGAGCAGGGAAATCGACTTGCAATTCCGCGCCATCGTTGTAAAAAGGAGGAAAAATTTTCGTTTGGCCTTTGCCTAGTGTTGCAAAGATCAAGCATGGTTATTTCTGAGTCTAAGTTATAGGAAAAATGTTTGACAAATTTCTCCGATAAGTCTGCAAATGTCGTGACCAACCCTTTGGGAAGATGGAAAAACCAGTCTAAAGCTTGTCCTCCTAAACTTTGGGGGAATAATTGTAAAGGTACGTGTCTCAATATGCAACTTCCTGACATTGCATGTAAAATTCCTTGACATGTTCACGGGGGTCGCCTTTGCTTTTGTATTTATCAAACTTAGGGATTTCAAAGGATGGCGTAAGAAATGGTAATCGTGATATCTCTGTATCAAATGGATAAGGACACAATTCTTCAAAGTTGAATTGTTTCGATTGTTTTTGCAGTCCCTGAATGGTATCTTTCATAAGTTTCCATTCTTGTGCAAATGGAGAAGCAGGGGATGGTTTATCAAACATGTCATGAGTATTGGAATCTAGATTGAGGTCTTTTAATCTTTCAGTTCTAGTCGTTGCTTCCTCAAGTTTCTTTGTTAAATCTTGGATTTTAGTGAATAATTCTTTGGCCGAAGAACCATTTGGATTGTTTGGTATTTCGTTGTGATAACTTGATTCACCATTGTCGATGAGTTTGTTTAAATTTTCCGTCCGGAAGTCAGGGGGTAGTTTTACCCCCATGGCTAGGATGGTAAATGTGATATTCATTTTTGTTTTGTTCTATCACCTTATTGAATTGTTCTTGTTCTTCATTGGTGAGTTTTGGTTGTGCGACTTCGTATTCGTCATTTTCATGATTGTGATTGTGAGTGAATACTATGATGAAATGTGTCTGATTAAGCTTTGAAAAATGGGTAGGAATTTTGAACAGGTGTGAGGAAATGAGAACTTGATTACTTTGGATTTATCGTGAATAAGCTCGTGATGACTGATAAGGAGAGTAACTCAAACAAGTTATCTCAATATGATGATGATGTAACTCGAGATGAGTTATTAGAGGATTTGTTGCACGTTGTGTAGATTTGGCTTAAACAAGCTCTGGACTATTGACGGGGAGAGTAACCTGAATAGGTTAATCGCGATATGGTTGTGATATAACTCAAAATGAGTTATGAAAGGATTTATGTTGGCTGTGATTTGGATAAATGCGATGGTGGACAAAATAATGAGTGAACTCAAACAAGTCACCCAATATTAGTTTGATATAGTTGGAAACAAGCTATGAAGGATGTTTTGACAATTGACAATATGGGGAGTGAATGCTAGTCACTCAATATCAGTTGGATATAGCCGAAGACAAGCTATGACAAATGTATTGTTGGATGAGGTAAGCTAATGAAATTGGTGTGATGGTTTGGTCTATGTTGTTGGATTGTTTGGATGTTTTTGCTTGGTATTGAATTGGTTGAGAATTGATTTTTTTGTGGAACACAACTAGGGTTTGAACTTTTACAATGAACACATTGATATCAGCCAAGTTTTATGATAAAACAATGCTAAACTATTTTGTTTTCAAACAAAAAGCAATCACGTGGAGTCGATTGTTTTGGCTTATGAGGTAATTTGTTCAGAATGGTCATTGTTTCATGCAATCATACAAGTATCTTTGTGAAATGGTGGATGCAGGCTCTTATTACTCCAAGAAGATGTGTCCTCCGATATACCCTAGTCCTGATATACCTAATTCTATATGAGGACATAATTGGTACGGGGAACCCTTAGAGCTTTGGAGGAGACTCACCAATTCTTACTTGCCTGTTTTGGAGTGAATCACCACGTCCAGAACAATGGTTTTGTGAAAAGGTGGAAGGTGATGGAGGGATGAATGTGTATGGTGTCCTTATAACTCCCGAAGATTTACAGGGACGATGCCCAGGCTTCGTTGTTACAACTATTTAGGCGTGACTTGCATGCGCTGCACGACAGACATTACTCGTAAGTGAAGAGAGCGTGGCGAGGTAAATACGAGATTTGTGATGAGACAAGGTCTCAAAGTGCAATGTAGATGCAAATGTTGTTGGTGCGTGGTAGTCAAGTCCACGTCACCGGTGTAGCTTTGGTGGTGATGAAATCCACCTCGTCTACGTGCAAAAATAATATGATAAAGTGATTAAATGCAGGGTTCTTTCCAACTTGAAATAAATCACTAGTAGAAAATAATTACGTACCTGAGCGTACTTTTTTTTTTTGGTTTCAGCAATTGTCTTTGAATGGTGGTATTTTTGTTGTTTTTGTTTTGTTTTTGTTTTTGACAATATTCCAGCAATGTGGTTCTACAGAAAACAAATTAGTAGTTATCCTGCAAATGAAATGTTAGAAAAGTGATCATGGTTGTTTTTGATTTGCCAGATCGCTCAAAGGCGCAGGAAAAGAGCATACACAACCAATGACCAAACAAATATTAAGAATATGACAAAGGAAAATAATTATTAAAATGATAGTTGGAAAACAAAGCTAGAGGATCTTGCAATGTTAGAATAAGAAACTAAAAAATTGTGACCGTTTTTGATTTTCCAGATCGCTCGAAGGCGCAAGAAAAGAGCATACGCGGATACAATTGGAATAGTTTTTTTAAAATGTTAATAATTATTGCAATTAATCATGATTGTGAAATAGCGATAATGATTATTTTCACAAAAAATAAAAACGATGAAAGAAGAGGGTGAAAACGTTACCTAGAAGTGTTGTCGTGGAAAATTGAAATGTAAGGCAAAAAATTAAAAATAAAAAAAATTGTTGTGCGAGCGAGTGGCCTCACATTTATGATTTCCAAGATCACTTTTGAAGTGCGAGGAAAGATCATACGTGTGAGGTTGTTACGTGAAATAAAATAAAAATAATAATTAAAAACTATAATTTTGTTGTTTTTGTTAAAAAGACAGGTGTTAGAAGAAATGAAACCAAAATTTTTCTATAAGTCTAAATTTAAAATTTATTTTTCATTGCATAGATCTTTTTGATACCTTTTCGTTAAAAAAATGAATTCATTCCGAGTTCGGGAGCAAAAGTTATGGCGTCCGGAAGATGGGCTACGGTAGCACTCTGAATGAAAATTTTGAACGTGAGAAAAACATCCCGGGAGCTAGTTTTTTTATTTTTTGACTTCTGTACTTTACTTGAGAAGCTAAAATTTTGACAGCAAGGTTAAAAAAGAACAATAAACAGAAAGAAAGAGTTAGATCACAAAATGATTGATTAAAATAAAAGAAAAAAATGATTAACAATCTACAAAGCGTTATTTTAACAAAAGTAAATAAACAAATGCATTTTCCGGATTGGTTGTCCCATGACAAGTAAGATGATAAAATAATGGCTAGTTCACGTGTTTTTACAGATGACGAGTAAATAGTAAAATCAAAAAGCGAGAACTAAACACCAAGCACCAGGAGATCAAAAACAGGATGAGCTTCAGAGTTTCATTGTTGTTATAACCTGCAGATACACCACAAGACACCACACAACAAAAACACTACCCAAAGCGTGAAGGTTAACCAAAGAAGACCATAAGGAACATAAAAGGAAATAATAATGAACAATAATAAACAAAGAACAGATAAAACCACTAATTGGGAAATTAATGGTAACAGATCGAAAGTAGCAAGCGTGCTTGAGAATGTAAGCTAGGAAAATACACTACTAACAAGAAGTAAAATACCAATAATCGTACCTCCTCCTTTGTGTTCTCAGTAGCAAACCCCTGATTTGGGCTAGGAAACTTGGATTGAGCCCACGATTGTGTGATATATAGGTGCTTTTCTTCAAGATGGAGCAAGGCCTTCCCGCAACAACGATCCTCTTCTGCGTGACCTTGGATGGGAAAAAGGATTATGAGGCTATTTTGGTATTAGGACGAGGTAAAAGGATGTTCTTTGCTCAAATGATGCAAGAACTTAGATATGGCATGAAAGCTTATTCTCCGTGTGTTTAGAGGGGAGGGATAAGGTTGTATTTATAACTGAGGAGTGATTAGATTAGATTAATTTAAGTAATCATGGTTTGAAAATGTGGTCAAGATTAAGTGAGTGGTTTGAAAATGTGGGCAAGATTAGGTGAGTGGTTTGAAAATGTGGGAAAGATTAGATGAGTGGGGGCCACGAAGAATGGGTGAGGATTTGAATTATATTTTTAATTCATAAGTGGAGGATTTTAGGTGAGTGGGGACCATGAAGGGTGGGTGAGGATTTGAATTTGAATTTTTAATTCAATAGTAGAAAAACATGGAGAATAATGACATGTGGTGAGGATTGAGTTATTTTTGGATTTTGAAATGGATAATTAATCAAATTATATTTGATTAATTTGAAGTGTATTTTTGTGGGAAATGAGGAAGGGGAATTAATTGATTTAGAATAGATGTGAAATTGGGGTGTCTACAACAACACTTTAACCTTCTCATTCTTGTATTCTTTTATTACTCAAGAGGTGTCCAACAATGAGGAAGGATTTTTAGTGATTGTTTGTGTTTTCCTGGGTGGTAATTTTGTTTTATATTATTTAATGAGAGGGTTAATATAGGACAATTGGCATGTCCAACAACTATCAAAAATCCACGTCGAAACCATATGCAACTTGCTCGACTTTTGTATTAGGGCTATGACATGTTAAGGTCATGTACCAAAAATTCTACAAGATGTTCATCGGCCTCGGTTTGAGATGCATCAACATCATCAATGTGTTTAATAACCACTTTGGATTGAGACAATGAGTTACAGGTGCTCACTCTCTATCAAACTATGGCTTTCGTGATATGTCACAACCATTTTTCACATGGGGGAAGCTCTTAAATATCATGATCACGAACTTGGGTCTCCACAATGGTATTTATTGGAAGATCATGAAATATCCCTTGTGGGATACCACTTAAAAATGCACAAAATATTGAAAATTTGTACCAAATAAAATATGCCCGATTTTTGCATATCTTTACTTAGATTTATGGCAAATAACTAAAGAAAATTAATATCTCCCGAAATACCCACCCAAATCACTTGAAAATTTAAAGAGAGATTGCTAATATTATAAAGAACATAAGAAAACTATTTTAGAATTTTAGATAATAAAATTCTGCCATAAAATTACAATAAGTGCTCCTAGGCAAATTGGAAAACTTCTAAAATTCGTAACTCTCGAATACAAGTGCAAAAATTATGAAACTTTGGAAATAACATTTACAAATATAGGAGATGATATTCCAACCTTCATATCTGAATTCGTACCACTGGAAACCCCTCAAATAAAGGCTGCAATATTCCAAACAAGTCACCTAGCTTGGAAATTGATGAAAAGGCCTTCAAAGTGATGTTAAACCCTGCTCAAATGGCTGCCGTAAATCTGATTTGAAAACCCTCTGATTATCTTCACCAAATGTCTCCAAAACCCTCAAAACCCTTCCTCTGAAACCTCTAAAAATATCTCTGTAAATCAGCCCTGAAAACAACTCCAAAATGACAAGCTAGGGTAGATCTCTCACTACCGAAGAATGCCCTACTAGCTAGGGATGGATCTCTCACCACCGAAGCTAGGGTTCTTGTGGGATTTCACTCCACAAGCTGTAGATTTGCAAACAATAGTTGCACATGAAAGAAAATAATTATGTATGCAAGAATACCCTTCCTTTTTCCTCCCAACTCCTTATATAACTTCTTTCAAGGCAAAAGAGCCCCAAAAAGCCCAAGTCACATTTTTCCCTAGGAAGGGCCAATAAAATAAAAGTAACTTAAGTTATTTTTCCCCTTTTAAGTCACCATGGTCCAAAAGTGACCCCCAACGCAAAATTAGAACATTAGTACCATGTGGCCCCTTCCTAATGACAAAATATAATATCTAGTCCCTCCAAAACACTTTTATTATTATGTCAAAGAAGAATTATAACAAAATGGACTAGATATTCATATCCAATAGCTCTCAGCGTCCATACCCCTTGGGTATGACCAAGGCTTGGACTCGAATTGGCCCTTAGGCCTTTGGTATAGGAAATGGGACATTATAGTTCTCCTTTCCCAAATTTTTCTTGTCCTCAAGCAAATGCAAATTGGATGCTGCAAAATCTGCTCTCCCTCATGAAATAGCATCCTCAAGTGGTAATCCCTTCAACCGCATCAAATACTTGGCGATCACTCTGCTCCTAAGCCCCCTCTGTCTCTCCTTAATAATGGATTATGGTTCTAACACCAGCTTCCCCTCCTCATCCAATGGCGGAAACTCTGTAGATGGTACAATATGTTGTCCAAGTGCCTTCTTAAGGCACGAAACATGGAAGACATTATGTATCTTACTGTGCTCTGGTAGCTCTAGCTCATATCCAACTACCCCAACTTGTCGAACTACCTGATATGGACCATAAAACCATGGTTTCAATTTCTCTGCACCCTTCTGCTTTAGTGAGGACTGCCTATATGGTATGCAAACATAGGAATACTAGATCCCCAACCTCAAAAGACCTCTTTATCCTGTCTTTGATCTCGCATATACCTTCGTTGATTCTCGGCCTTCGAAGGTTCTCCTTGAGAGCCTTCGAAATATCCCGGGTTCTCCTGAACCAATCTCAAGCTTTGGGAGCTCATTTATCTCGATAATACCAAATCCACAAATATCATAGCATTGTACCCATCTGAGGCTCGGAAGGAGTCATACCTATGCTCATCTGATAGGTGGTATTGTTAGCAATACTCACCCATGTGTAACCATCTAATCCATGCCCACCGATGTCTTGACACAACTTTTGCAAGTAGCCCTCTATCCATTTATTGACTATCTTTGTCGCCCATCTGTTTGTGGGTTGTCAGCTAGTCTTAGGAGTCAACTCCGTACTGCTAGTCTAAAGATCTCATGCAAAAGGTTCTCATGAAGATCTTCTCCCTGTCACACCGATAATATTTTCGGTGACACCTAAAAATATTTGAAACCTCTCGAAAATATCTTTGTAAATCAACCCGAAAACAACTCCAAAATGACAAGCTAGGTAGATCTCTCACTACCAAAGAATGCCCTACTAGTTTAGGATGGATCTCTCACCACCGAAGCTAGGGTTCCTATGGGATTTCACTCCATAAGTTGTAGATTTACAAACAACGGTTGCACATGAAGGAAAATAATTATGTATGCAAGAATCCCCTTCCTTTTTCCTATCAACTCCTTATATAACTTCTTTCAAGGCAAAAGAGCCCCAAAAGGCCTAAGTCACATTTTTCCCTAGAAGGGCCTAATAAAATAAAAGTAACTCAAGTTACTTTTCCCTTTTAAGTCGTCATGGTCCAAAAGTGACCCCCAACGTAAAATTAGAACATTAGTACCATGTGGCCCCTTCCCAACGACAAACTATAACATCTAGTCCCTCCAAAACACCTTTTTGCTTATGTCAAAGAAGAATTATAACAAAATGGACTAGATATTCATACCCAATAGCTCTCAGCATCCATAGCCCCTTGGGTATGACCAAGGCTTGGATTCGAATTGGCCTTTAGGCCTTTGGCGTAGGAAAGGGGACATTACAGATCACTAGGCTCTTCACCAAAGAATCCAAGATGACGATGTAAGCTTCATTTTTGTTTTATTAACATGTAGTCACACAAGTTTGGTGGATGAAGGCTTTAAATACTCAATAGCATGCATGTCTATACGTAGGAAAAGTGACAAAGTAGCGTGATAATCTACAAGTGACTCTTCCGCTGCACCCGACCTCTCGAGGTCATGCGAGACAAATGACACCGGTGGGGGTAGAATATGCGTGGGATGTAGAAAAACTAGTTAGGCGGTCTAATGTCTTCGACACGCACTAATGGAATTTGTGAATCTAAGGCAAAAAGGCCCTTCTAACTTGGACTCGGTGTGATAGATCGATCGGCAAGGAGGATGGCGCTCGAAGGCTCCAATCAATATCGAGCTCGGCGTGATTCGATCTATGGGTTGCGGAATACGTGGAAAATGACCGGGATAGTTTCATGTATGTCTTAGATAAGGTCATATGGTGGATGGTGAATACAATTGACTCTACGGACGATTCTCCCGGCCTAGTCCGAATTCTCTAGCTTCAAGTTAGCTATATCTAAGTAAGGACAATTGTTCGATGATGATGGGTGGAAGTGGAGTGGATCCGAATACCAAGGTGCGTAGGCTAGTGTCTATATCTGATTGACTTGTGGACTCGTTGGGCTGTGGGATCTGTGGATCACAACCATAGACTCTTGGTTGTTGCGGTCTGTTATGCTCATACGCGAAATCAAGTTCTAATCGCTAGTATCCAAGAATCGTATGCTTTCTCAAGCCTTCTATGTTTAGGACCACAATAAGCTCGTGTGATTTTCTCATAATATCTCACAGTGTGTTCGTGCAACTTGGATCCTTAAGCTGGTATCTATATCGTGAGAGTGTCTCCTGCTTCTTCGCTTATGGGACCAAAGGATCACAACCAAAGGTTTGTTCTCTTTCGAACCCTTCTACAGTCATGTGAATGCTTTGCCTAGGGCAATCTATAGTTTGGTTGGTTTGACCAAAACGCGTATGCTTGGTCGTCTTCTATGTTTAACCCTCTCAACTAAGAACTGATCAGTTGTAAATCTGTTGTTGTTCGGAATACTTGTATTTTGAGATTTTGGTCTATGTCAACTATTGTTGTGACGAGGTTTGGTTGAGGCACGATTGGCTCAAATATATATTCCTTGGGCTCCTGAGGTCCCGTGATTGTCATACAAAATAAAATGTAAATCTAACTGTAACGAAGCAAATTCTAACTACGTGGAATAAATCTAAAACATATATAACCTCTATTTCTCTAAGAAACCTTTTAACAATTTTAAGGAAAGCAAACTATTTTAAGCGTATCTAGAAATAACAACTAAACAATAATTTAAAACAGACAAAATAACCGAGTGTAGTTATCAGCCTGTGCAATTTGTAGATTTATTCTAAATAAAATAGCTCATCTAATCTATCTGCAAGATTCTCGATCCTACCTCAGAAGTGAGGAGTGAATCATAGTTTCTCAGAAACTATCAATCCTCACCATGCCTTCCCTGGCAATATCGAGAATAGAATTCACTGAAATGAAGCAATTATCTACTCTATTTGATTTGATTCTAACTAGAACTTTGAAAGTCAAAACTGGATTCCAGGTAAGCGTGGCGAATCCGATGGTGTGCGTGATCTTGTCCCCTCGGTATGATCTCCTCGTTCTTTCGTGTTCACATGGATCCAGAAAGCGTGTAATGCAAGCATCGGATGGGAGTAGATATTGGGACAAGGACAACTCGAGAATGCAGATCGAAAATGCGAGTAGGAGAGGGACAACGCAAGAGTACGAGATCTTGGCTTATGCGATTCTAATGAATTTTACTTTGTGAGTCATGCAACATGAAGCGACCCAGAACTCCGAAACTATCCTGTTTGAAAGAGCAAAACCTGCAACTTTAATGGCTTCTAAGCTATTCTACTCCAATGGAATGGATGAAACAACAACACTTTGCGCAATGTTGGATATGTGGCTTACCAACAATTTGAATAATACTAACTAAGCATGCAAGTGAATTGAAACTATGGCTTCTAAGCAAGATAACAAGCTAAAATAAAAATGAGGAGATGAGAGCAAAGATCAGTCCTTTTTGTTTGAGCACAAGCCATGCATTTATAGAATTCAATCACCCAAAGATCAAAACCAAACCGAACTCCTAAATAATAAACAAAGGAAAAACACTATTCCAGTGGGACCAAAAACATAAATGCATGCTCAAGTCGGCAGGAAAGTTTGGTGAAACGTTGATATTTCACGTGAGTCGCGTCAAAAGAATGTTCGGAAAACGCGTGCGGGACGCACTGTTAGGGCGGCGTTTAATTACTAAAGAGAAAAGGGGCAAGAAAAGAGGGGAAAAGGGGAAAACAAAGCACGCAGGGGCTAAGCGGGATATGCGGGATGTTAATGCGTACTCCGAGGGCTTTTTCGGATCCCGAACACCTTGCGAAGAGACCTGTATCATCATTGGGGAACTTGTTACACTGCTCCTAAAGCACAGATACCTTACTGATTTTGGGTACGTAAAGTGTCTCTTATAACATTATGTCTAGAATTAATTATTATGTCATGCATGATTGACATTCTTTGCCATGTTGGCTAAATTGAGTAAGCTCTAAACTTTATCATCAATATGTCAATTAAATTGATGGTGGTAATGTGTATGTGTTTTCTTGGTCCTGTAGAGAGCACATAAGAATATGGAGCCACAATTAGTTACAACAATTCTTCTTTTTGATTTGGATCTTTAAAATGCTCTCAAATGGTAAGGATATTGATGAAGGATAGAGGAATTAAAAAGATACATGGATGTAGTTGGATTAAATAACATAAAATGGTGCATGCTTTTTGTGTAGGGGACAAATCACATGAATAAGCACAAGGCAAAAGAAATATATTTTAGATTCAAAATATGTATTGAGTGATGTTAACAAAGAGGGAAAAAAGTTTTCCTATGCCACTATAGTGAGAAGTTGGCAGCTATATTTGGATTGTTAAACATGCCCCCTGGGATAACTATTGGATTTGTCAAGAACCTTTGTGTGTGTGTTGATTGCCACACTACAACTTAGTTTTTCACCAAGATTGTTGCAAAGCAAATTGGTCCGAGAGATACAAGTAGGCTCCATCACTTCAAAAAAGTACATTGTTTTTGTAGAGATTATTGGTAATACTATGTGAGGCAATTTGTAGGCATATGCTAACACAATAACAAGGTGCATTGTGTCCGATTTGCAATGATATAGACCCATGTTTTATTTATAGTTTCTTTAAAAAAATGTTTGAAGATCTAGATTGTGTTGTTGAAATTGAACTGTTTCAAGAAAATTCTGCATATCTAAGATGCTAAGTTAGGGGAGGTGGAGAAAAGGAAAAATAGAAAGGAATGGTACCCTAAAAGAGATGGAAAGATACTTTGCCAAAATGAAATTTGGAAGAAGGGCTTGAAATCAATCTAATATTCACACCTCTTAACATGTGTATGAGATAGAATTACACATAAAAATTATGCATGGACATCCTTTTAAATGTAGTTTTTCCGATAGGCCCACCTTTGAAGATGCCCTTGTTAGAAAGTGTCAAATCGATAGCTCCAAAATTTTGCGGGTTGCCGAATTTTAGATATTTATGCTTTGGAAAGGCATTCGTTGCAAGCTTCGCACGTCATTGGCCGCCGTATTCCCGACGAGAATAGTGTTCTCTCGGTGGATTTGTCATGGCCTTCGTTCACGGGAACAATGATTGTAGTTGCCGCAAAAATATTCACAATTAATGTATTCAGTGAAATAGTGTGAGCTGTCTTGGATATCTATTTTAAGCGGTGTTCAAAGTTAAATCATTTGGTGAAACAACATGAATGCAAAAGTAAATATCTGCTTTCAGCCACCTCCCTCAACCGCCTTGCACTGTCAAAATATCTCACTCATGTTATATATTGACGACAATCTTTGTTCCAACTTCCAAACACCATTTCCAGAGATAATTCTCTATTTTCTTTGACCTAAACAACATAGACACATACGAGATGGGAGGAAGCAGCCTAGAACAGTACATCATCACAACTCATTTTTTGCGACCTAATAAATATAATCTTCCTAATTCTCTTCCTTGAGTAACTTGTTAATGAGTTTTTTTATTTGTTTATTTAGTTTCATTTTTAAGCATCAAGTTTCAAACCTGCAAGGAGCCAAATATTTCCAATTTCCTTTTTTATAAAGATGTATCGACTAAAAACATACGTTCTTGTAAATTTCAAGTATTGTTGATATGTTCTTCAGAAAAGCTCTTAGAAAATAGAGATAGAAAATCAGTTTTCTAGAATCATAAGTTGCGCTTTTTTCCCGGTTGTAAGGCTGTAAAAATGATTTGTCGGAAACTTATATCGGGAAAGGAGAGAAGGAAAGGAAACATATGGGAAAGGACAAGGAAAATGATGTTACCTCTTCGTAAGTGAGGTCCGATCCAATCCAGAGCAGGTTCTTGGTGGACGAGAATGGAAAGTAAAACCTAAAGCAAAGTCAAAATTGAAATTGGTGGAGAAATAACAATGCTTGTGTTGAATTTGGTGGATAAAATTAGGAGAGCAGTAGGAGGTGGCGTTGGGGTTTAGAGGCTTGTTGTATGTTAGATAGTAAAAACAACAACAAAGTGGGACAAGGAAAGAGAGGGATGGCTTGGGCGCACTTGCAAACCCGTCGTAATGGCCTCAACTCAGGAAAAAATGACCTTATGTTGCTCACCGGTTACATCATCATCATACTCATCCTCATCCTTTGAATTCATGTTTTTCATTTCTATTTTAGAGAACGCATAACAATTAATGAGGTTAGCTCAATTTAAAAACCATAACACAATTTTACATGCAATGTTGTGTTATAAAGACTAACTGTCACCTATGATTGGCAATACTCTAAGTGAACCAATTAATACGTCATTGATAAAATGATAATAAATTGACTCTAAATGACCATAATTATAGTTTCAAAGCAATTTTAGAAGCCAGATATTATTCACTAGAATCAACATTTTTGCTACCATAACAACATGCTTTATATTGTGTTTGAGAGTAGATACACACATAATGGCTGAAATATCAGGTGAACCAAATATTATGTCTCACAAATACCACTTCACACTATCCACATAATTGGAGCTCTACAACAACAAAGAACATGTATGATGTATCGTTCTCAACATGCACATTGAAGAAGCCTCGAATAAAATTTTGCCTTCCACAAAAACATCCAACACATCAACATAGTTATGTGAAACACCATGTTGTTTTCTCCAAATATGGATGCACTCCCATCACTTAGTTTCCTGGCATGATTTCTTTACAAAACATACTTAAAAACAAATGGAAAAAATGTCTCCACTACTTGATGCTTATTGTAATTGGTTAGCATCGTAATGCTTGTGCTTTCATCTTTCACAAAAAAATCATTGTTCTTATTACCCTCTCTTAAATAACATTTAAGTGCCTAAATGCTCATGAAGTAGAAGAAGTAATATAAAAGGTTAGGATTTTGTGGCTTTTGTTAAGTTACATAGAATTTAATAGATGTGCTTTTGTTTTAAGGAATAATAATATGTGTTATTCCCCGTAAACTATGAAGTTTATTCACATAAAATTGATGATATTTATTGCTACGAATGAACTCCCATCACTAGTTTCCTTGCTGCGATTTCTTTGCAAAACATACTAAATACATAAGAATAAAAATGTCTTTGTTATTTGATGCTTACACAAGGAAATATGACACAAGGACACAAATTGAAATATGTTAGCTCAAAATCGCTTCTCTCGTAATACACTACTAAAACACACAAAAATTGTTTCCCACCTTTCCATACTCCATTATTTAATGTTGCCATAGTCATCATACATTGTTATAGTACCCCAAACTTTTATATATACAAACTTATTTTTAAAATATCAAATATTATTATCACACTCAATTCTCTCCATAATAAGTTTACAATATTACCTCACCCACGTCAATTGCAACTCATGTGCAATTGCTAATTATGCGTAGACATCTTCTACTGAGTGCGACACTTCACCGTTTTTTCATCACCCTTGTTTTGACGGATTCCGTTTTACTCACTTTCGTGACTGTGCCATGTTGTCCCCGACTGTCTTTATGGGAACGACGTTTGTTTGGACCTCGTTTTCCTTCCCTTTCTTTTCCGCATTTTTATTCGAGCGCAAAGAAGGTTGATTAAGGTTGAGTTTTTTTACCGAGAACAAATTTTGCAAGTTTTTTTACCGAGAACAAATTTTGAACTTCGGGCATGTTGGATCTAAATGAAGGTCCACAAAGTTATTACGGAGGAAAACGGTCGAACATGTCGACTAAGGAAAACAGGAAATGGTGGGGTGTCATACAATCGCAACATTCAAAGAATTGTAACAACCAACTCGACTCTGCTCCCGTTTTGTGGCATATATTGCGGGTGATTTTTTATTTATTGGTCGTGCATGCGGTGCGTTCTGGCCTGGTGCATGGTTGCTTTTGTGAGCTTGGCTACCTGTTTGTGTTGCACCCACATGCTCAGTCTTTGCATTCCCGACTCATCGTGCATTACCGCTACCACTGCAGATGTCCATAAATATTTTCAATGCTTCATTGTTTCTTCGTTAACCAATCAAATTGAGGACACAACACACTTACGAACAACACATCATTAGTTTATTTCTAGCTAATATGGAATTCTAGGCAACACAATGTTTTAATTGGAAATAGGCATCACAATTGTCATTATTATTAATCCGCCACAGTTAAAATGAGGCTCTTCACAACAAAAACCATGTCTGGTAAATAAATATTCAAAGGCCTACGATTATGGGATTAGCAATACATGGAGCTATCGACTATTGGGTTGTTTTAGAGGCTAGCAAGCATTAACCCATTCACATATTTGAGCCATTGTTGGAACAATGTTTTTTTTGCATCCTTATATTATATTCCTCTTTCTGCAATGGAATTGTTTACAGTCATATCCATAAATATTTTCAATGTTCCTTGTCGGGAAAAGATTTTAAAATTTATCTTGAGTTAATTGTTTAATCAGTCATATCCATAAATAAAGCCTTAGAAAAACTCTCAAAAAGACTTGAGAAAAGAGAGAAGAGAAATCATGGAAATGGAAGATGATTTAATGTCAAAATATGAGGAGTAACACGGAAATAGTGTTATGTGGGATGATTCAATGCCTCAAGATGTTTGGGAGAATGTATTGGTCTGTCTTCCATTAAAATCCATATGCAACTTCTTTCTAGTTTTTAAGGAATGTAATACGCTCATGGCTTCCACTAGATTCTTGGTGTTTACAAGTGAAACAAGGAACAAACATCTATGGATACTTGTAAATCGTGATTATGATCCTCATTTCTGAGATATGGCTTTTAAACTAGAACATGGAAAATTCTCTACTTTTCGTGCTTATCATGGTTTGATTGAATACGCTTTGAAGATTCACATCGAGGGCTAATCTTGTTTTGTTCGTGTAATGTTTCAGGGGTATGTAATCGCTAAAGGTCGGAACCTCTTTCAAGCTTCCTCAGATGTTATCAGATCAACTTAATGAATGCCACTTTTATATTTATGCCGGAGCATTCTGGTTGAGGATGACAACAAGGGGTAAAAACTGGTTTAGGCGGGGGCTAATAGATCTGAAGTTAATGCAGACAATGGTACGATTAAAAAATTTAATTCTTCTCTGGGGACTTGGAGGATTGTGGGGAAATTGAGAGATTGTTTCTTCTATGGACCCATTGTCTTCAGCAACAGTTTTTCTTCTTAATGTCATATGACTTTGTGTTGGGTGCGAGAATTTATAACTTTCAAGATTGTTCTACTATGCATTTTGTGTTGTTACCTACAAGATATGGCAGAGACAATTTCCCTCACTATAGACCACCACCGATTGTATTTGAAAAAAAGGTTCTACTTGCAACACCAATTTTAAATGGGCACCATTTGAAGGACATAATTGTGTTTGAGCTTGAGTTTGAGTTTGGAAGGAGGAAAGGCAATGTTTGGTCTTGGAAAGAAATTGCAAGGATGCTTCAAGCAATGTGCCAATGTTTTTTTTAAGAGGAGGAGGACGGTTTTATTTTTAGTTTTAGAAAGATGCGAGAATATGCTGGGAGAGTTCTTGTGTTTTAGAAAGATGCATGTGTTTAGCAATTGCATCGGAATATGCATTTCTAGCTTCCATTATTTTGTTTTCATTTAAAACAAGGGTCTTGGTCTTGGCTGCCGGAATATATAAACACAAGTGACATGTGTTATAACAATTGCATCGCCTTTGAGCCCAGGATGATTTGAGACATTTACCCAAGCTTCCATTATTTGCAATCGTTTTCAAGTTTATATTATTTCCAAGTTTGTAGAAGGTATAGTATTTGCAAGGAATACATTTTACAAATATTCTATAAAGCTTTGTTTCACTGATTGACCTTTTGTCTATTCTAGAATAACACGGTTTCTAATATTAAACTCTACAACTATTAAATAAACAATATTACGTTGTAAGATTAAGCCTAGTTCTTGACTATTAAAAACGAGTTGCAAGCTGAAATTATCCTTTTGACCCTGCTCAAATCACGGCGCATCCATGCTCCCCTTGGAGGAGCAACTGCTAGTTTAAACTCATGTCGGATTGCTAGTTTTGTCGAAGGCGTCCAACACGAGGAAGCCTTTGCCGGCGATTGTTTTCCCAATTCCCCAACAACAGTTTTCCCGGGATTCTTTGCCAGTGACTTCATTTCACAGCCATTAGCGGGAAAACGAGTCGGGCCAGTCCACCTTCGCGCTCGGCATTCTGTCTCTGGGTGAAAGGGCAGTGCCCACGGATTTGCACTTGGCAATACCATCTGCGGCCAATCCCAATCTCAATCTCACAGCACAGAAGAGAGGGTCTGTTCGCATGCCCTGTGCAGAGTATTTGTCCGGTAAGTTGATTTCGAAACAAGTGCAGAGTACGCAAATAAGTCAGATTACTGATTCCGTCTGGAATGGTTCCGCCTATCTGATTGTCAGTGATCGATAGCATCCTCATCTCAATAATATTGGATAAAATCTGTACAGACAAATTGTTGCTTCAAAGCATCAATAATCTCAAATTAGACAGAGCCCTTAAACTAGACGGAACAATGACCAAGAGATGATTCTTCGACATATCCACAACTGCTGCAGCCGCTTCAAATTCCCGAGCTCTAGCGGGGAAGGGTTCGTGGAAAGTATTCCCTTGGAGAATCAATGCCTCCAGGCTAGGTTGTTCGCATATTGCAGAAGTCGGATTGCCTCAAATTGAGGCGCCCTTGTGATTAACTGTAATAACGACTTCAGATTTATTGCAAGAAATTCCATTCCAACCGCAGGGGTTGTCGTGGGAGGCATTACAGTCTCTCAATGCACGACGCTTGTCCCTCCAATACTATCCCTTGTTAAGGCGCCGAGCTGCAAGTAGGCTACTACGGTGACGCAACAGGGTGTTATTTGGTGACGTTAATTTGAGCTTCTGGCTTCGTTTCGTAGCTTGTCTCTCTGTTAATTTAGGGTGTTATTTGCTGTACAGGTTTTTCCGACGAATTTCACCTGTGATCACCGCTTCCCTGCATTGCTAGCATACTCCCAGCCTGTGCCAAATTTGGAGCTTTGAAACAGGGTATGGACATTTACCAAAGCATTATGGAGAAGGGATTTTTGTCAGATGTTTTACTTGCAAGTGCCCCGGTAGATACATACGCAAATGTGGAAGCATACACAAGACATGTGAACCGTTTGACAAAATGCCTGAAATAAATATGATCTCATGGACTGCAATGATTGTAGGATAAGCACAAAACCGGTTTAATTAAGAAGAGTGGATTGCTAGTTTGCTTTGGGGAGATGCTGATTGATTTTGTGATTGCATTCATGACAATTATGAGTCAAGGAAGGTTTAGGAAGCATTTTGGACACCAAAAAAACTATGGCAATTCTGAAGCATTTTGGACAAGCTTCAGTGTTGATTGACCTAAATTATATGAAGTTGTCCTGTTTTACTGGTGGTTTCGTAATTATAATCTATTGGTTTAAATGTTTTATTCCCAAATTGTCTTGTTTTACCTTGTGTTTGAGGTGATTTCTTCATTACAATCTATTGATCTTTACTCTTTGAGCTGAATTCTTTATTCCGAAGTTGTCCTATTTTACCTTGTGTTTGAGCTGATTTCTTGATTACAATCTGTTGTCCTAATTGCTTTACTTTTAAATTATCCTGTTTTCCTTGTGTTTGAGGTGGTTTCTCAATTACAATATGTGAATCTAAATGGAGTATATTCTTATGGCAGGATTTTATTCTATATTAATATACGCTGTGACATGGAGAGTCAAAACGGTTGAGGCCAGGATCGTGCCCTAGGTGACTTTGATGGTGTGGGTATGGTTTATCAATTACAATATGTGAATCTAAATGGAGTATATTCTTATGGCAGGATTTTATTCTATATTAATATACGCTGTGACACGGAGAGTCAAAACGGCTGAGGTCAGGATCGTGCCCGGTGACTTTGATGGCGTGGATACCCCTTACTCGTAGCTGTTTAGGCTAAAGGTGATCACTAGTTTAGTTGTACGCTTACTCGTAATTGTAAATCTGCTATATGCTTCCTCTGAAGCATGAGCAGAGATGCCGACAATCTATGTAATCTAGTGCCCAATGAATACACACTACTCATAAAAATAAAATAAAATTGGAACTACTAAATTCTTTCATAAACTCATAAGATCCCAAGTGCTCAAATTTGATACAGCTCCAAATCGACTTGTCTCTATATTACAAGTCCCTATGTTCTTGTATCAACTACCTCTTCCGGGTTAAAGTTGACATTGTAGTGCTTTCTTATTAAAAACTATTGATCTACATATAGTTGGATTTCACAGCTGGATTTCAATTCATGTTAGTTAATACTTACGTGCCTTGTTTGAATTTCTTTAAAGTTCAACTAAAATTATAGGATCCCAAAAAGTTAAGAGTTAGATTAGTTGCAAACATTTGGAGCCCAATTTCATACAAGCATAAGTCTAGTGTGAACTTAAGAGTCTAAGAGCCAAGGAAAGTGTATACAATTTCATGTTGATACCTTGTGATATATCAAGGTGTTTCAAATTATCCATTGTTGTAGAGAAATTCTAAGATCCCAAGCTTCTTTATGTTCTAGAATAATCATAAGATCCCAAGAGGTTAGAGTCAGATTGGCTACATAGGTTTGATACCCAATTTGATACAGGTCCAAAATAGGCCTTTTTAGAATATAAGTCCCTCCTTTCTACAATCAATTGTTAGTGGTGTCTGTTATGTTTGAGTTTTATGTTCTCGTAATATACAATATTAACATATATATGTGACACATTTTCATCTTCAACATTCTTAATCCGTCAATCTTCAACCATCTCCACTGCAACATACAAAACAAAACAACGTTAATACATATATTATACAATAACTATCACATCAAAAATTATTTCAAAAGTAACTTTACATTTGCATTCACTTCGGCATACCTTGCAACTCATGTGCAATTGCTAGTTATTAAATATTTTCAATTTAAAAGAAAAAACAATCACACTTTACATTGAATTACAATACTCTTCAATCGTCATGGATAGTGCAATTGCAGTCCTTGATATGAAGAGTTACAGAGATTGATGTTTCTGGCATGAATCTCAACGGTCAAATTTCTGATGATATTCAGCAGACGTCTGAGCTTTGAGTTCTCAAGATTTGCTGCAATGCTTTTCCTACAGTTTTCCCTGCTTCCATTGCTAATTTTGCACCATAATTTATTTGTGGGAATGTTTCCATGCGGCTTGGATTGGGCTTCCGGCCTGGCGAACATATCTGCTTATTGAAACAATTTCATGGGACTGTTGTCTGAGGATATTGGGAGGCTTCCGGGCCTGGAGTATTTGGATTTGAGGGGAAGCTACTTTGGGTCTGTATTTGGATTTGAGGGCAGCTACTTTGGGTCTGTATTTTGATTTGAGGGAAGCTACTTTGCATCTGTAGGCTAATAGATGTTAAAGGGTGCAATCTTTAAGCTGGATATCTGCTGCCATAGTCTACGTGGATGATGGAGAAGCCACTTATTCCACAGTTAAAATGAGTTCTCTATGGTCAGAATGACATGGTAAAATTGAAATGGTTACGAAAGTAACCAGAAAACTGAGAAAAGTCATTAATTTCAGAAGTCATTAATAGATGGCATATGGAAATTTTAATGAAGGGCCTCTCGTCTATAAGGTTTTGGTTTGCTTCAGTAGTATTGTGAAGTAACAATTTCAAATGTTGTTAATTAATAATGTATAAAAATTGTCTAGGATGATATGCCTCTTTATGATTGAAAAGCTCTTTTTTATTAATATTGTATAATAATACAATGTTAATCATAGAAAAAATTGGGTGGAATGGTATTACATCTCAGAATGCACTTACATTGAGTTAATAAATCTTGCGAATACAAAATCAAAATTTGTAATGATTATATATAATCAATAAAAAGTTTTTCAATTAAAAGAGGATAAAAACAAGGACCATCAATACAAACACCAAGACACAACATTATGCAACAGCAGCAAATATGGTAGCCGGCGGAGGCGGAGGCAAATGATAGGTCTATTTTATAATGAGGCTGAGATTGTGTGTCTTGCTTCAATTTTTCTAATTCTATGGTGATTGGGTTTTAGCTTTTTAGTAAGGATTTCTATTGCATTAATGGATATTATATAGAAATTCTGGAGGATGGAACTCTCTTATATGAGGGCAAGATTCTGCATTTTCCTTCAAGTTTTCTAAATTTATGGTTAATAGCTATGTTGTTAGGATATGGGTATGAGTACCGGTTCGGTGCACAGGTTCGATATGCGGATACGACAATTTTAAAAACCCTTGGCTACGATACATCTTGGATACGTCCGTATATATATATATATATATATATATATATATATATATATATATATATATACACACACTCATTTTACTCATTTTTTAGTCCATAAAAAACTGAAATAGTAATACAAAACTTGAATCAATGTTCAAAACATTCAATATACTTAAGACTTTGCATTTTCATTGATCATGTGGCTGCCATACATATGATATTTCGAATATCATGTCAACATGAATACGAACAAAACTTGAAATTTGAAAAATATACTAGGATCAATGTTCAAATTTTCAAAACATACAATATACTTAAGATTTTACATTTCATTGATCATGTGGCTGCCATACATATGATATAGGAATATCAAGTCAACATGAATTATGAATACAAACAAATCTAGAATATATCATCTAGATTTTCCTCAAAATCAAGTTCTTGTGTGCCACTTGCGCTAGCTCCACTCTCCGCTCCTTGCGAACTCCCTTGAATGTCATCTTCGCCATCAAATAATGAAAGTTGGGCAAGCGTGGCTGCGGAGGCATCCAAGTCTGTGGTCTCTGGAAGAAGATCCCAAAGTTTGTGAGGCCCTTTAGCATAGTCCTCAAACTTGTGTGACAAGAGGCGCAAATTGGAATGCACATATACCAAATCCTCTCTTTTTAGATGCCAACTTGTTTCTTTTAGCTGAGTGGATAAAGGTATAAGTACTCCAATTCCGCTCTGCGGAAGAATTACTAGCCACCTATTACAACAAAGTTAGAAAATTGAAATTCAAAGACAAATTAGTAACATACTAAGAATGTGTGAAAAATAAATTAAATAATCCTAACTTAATAAAATTTAAAATATTCAAAATGATTATAAATTTATAAATGTTATACCTGTGAAAGAACTTTTATAGCAATAGGACGTAAGTACTTGGCATCATGGCCATGTACACGCCACCATGTGGTTGGGGTCAAGTTGCTCTTGTCGAAAAGAGCCTCAATCGCTCCCATGTTGCCTTCTGAACCAACAAACATGCCCATTTCACTTCTGACCACACTGGCTATAGATGGATCAGGAAAAAGTCTTCTGAATGCTTGCCCTGGTTCCATTTCCAACTTCGGAGTCAGAGAATGGTGTTTGCTGTTTGGTAGCCCAAGTACATCAGAGCTATAGTACTTTGGGTTCAATGCATAAGCAAGAAGATGTAATGAGGTGGTCATTTTATTCCACCTCTTCATGACCACACTCTTGACCTCATTGTAGAAGGTCTCTTCTGGATCTTGCTCTTTTGTTTGTATTACATCTCTGATACGCTCAAGCATAGAATCTATGCCATCATATATCTCTCCCAAGCATGCTTCATCAATATCTACGAATCTGATCATAGAGAGAATGGGCTCTGTAAAACTCAACAAGTACTCAACCTTGGCCCACCAATCATCATCAAGGACCCATGATTTTACCCTTGTAGCTTTCTCTGTATTTGATTGCCTCCACACTGTCCAAACATTGTTGATCACCATATTGCTTAAAGCCTCTCTCACCTTCACAAGCCGTCTCAAAACGAGCGTGTGAGAGGCAAATCTGGTTTTCTGCAACCTTCAACAACTCCAACCTTGAGAATCTCCTGAAAATGGCTTGTGACATATGATGGTTTGTGATAAACATCTGAATGTCATTTGCCTCAGTATAAATTTGCTCAATCCATGGGATTTTCCCAATCTTTTGGAGCATCAAATTAAGGGAGTGGACAACACAAGGGGTCCAAAAAATGTGCTCATATCTACCCTCTATGATCATTCCTACTGCTTTACAGTTTTTAGCGTTGTCGTGATGACTTGGACAACATTTGGGGGCCCACCGACTCAATTGCCTCTATCAAAATGTCGGCAATAAATTGTGCATCTTTGACTTCCCCTTCACAGTCAATGGCTTTAAGGAACATTGCCCCTTTAGGGCATACTGCAACATTTATGAGGGGTCTATTTCTAGCATCTTTCCATCCATCTGAAATGATGGAAACCCCTGTTTCCTTCCATGAGTCTCTGATTGGCTGCAAAGTGTTGTGAATGTGTTCCACTTCCTTTCCCAAGAGTGTGGTTCGAACTTTTTCGTAACTTGGGGATTTGTACCCTTGTGGAGCTTCATTGATACCCTTCACCATTTGATGCCAATATGGAGATCTCAATACATTAAAGGGCAGCCCACATGCATAAATGCATCGAGCAACAACCTCATCAACAATCTCCCTCTTTTCAATATTAAATGCTTTCTCCAATGCTCCTTTTGGCCTTTTTCGTGAGCTCTCTGGACTCTCTTCATCAAAAGGGGAATCATGTGGTTGACTTTGAGTTTGGATGAAAGGATGAGAAGTAGGTCTAGGTGCGGGTGGTCGTGATGAAGGCCTTCTTTGCAAAGGAATTGTTCTAGTTCTATTTCTTTCAGCTTGTCTATCAGCCTCCTCTTGCTCTCTTAGGTACTCTGCCATTTTTTCATTTGTTATTTTTGGGCACTTCTTTATCCCCACACCTCAACACCGGTCAAATGGATTTTTTTGGTCGGCTATGAGGATTTGTATTGAGTTTGACAACCATGACATATCCAAATCCGACCCCCACCACCAACAATGTTGTCTACCATTGTCACATGTCTCCAAAGAGGGGAATTAGGATCATGTCTCATAGGAACTGATGTGTTTTCAGCAGCTTCTTGGCCTTGCACTCCACCTGAAGCAAGAACTTGATGCCATCCTAATCTGTTTTTGATCACCATCACCATAATGGCGCGAGGTGAGAGCATATATGAGTTAGGATGTTTAAAAATTAAAAACATTTTGCCTTAACATAAATAAATTAGTTATGTCATTCTAATCATTTTTATCACTAAGATCACCATAAAGGCATGAGGTGAGAGCATACACAGAGTTAGGATGTTTAAAAAATTAAAAACATTTTGCCTTAACATAAATAAATTAGTTATGTCATCCTAATTTGTTTTTGATCACCAAGATCGCCATAAAGGCGCGAGGTGAGAGCATACACAAGTTTAGGATGTTTAAAAAATTAAAAAACATTTTGCCTTAACATAAATAAATTAGTTATGTCATCCTAATCTGTTTTTGATCACCAAGATCGCCATAAAGGCGCGAGGTGAGAGCATACACAGATTTAGGAAGCTAAAAAAATAAAAAACAAATACATTAACATTGAACAATGCATTTAAAATTAAAAAAACAATTTTTACCAATTATTAAATTAAATAACCCTAAACTATGCCATCCTAATATGTTTTTGATCACCAAGATCGCCATAAAGGCGCGAGGTGAGAGCATACACAGATTTAGGATGTGTTTAAACTATAAACTTTAAAAAAAAATGCAACATAATAAATAAATAAATAACCGTAAAACAAAAGGATGAATTAAAAAAAAAAATAAAACAAAAGGAATGAATTAAAAAAAAATTAAAATACGGTATACTACGCCAAGTGGTACCAATGTGTAGATCCTTGTTGCCTCCAAACAAATGCTACCTCTTCCTCTCAAGTCTACTCTTTTAGTTTTGAATGAACAATAAATTTAAAACAATCTCTTCCTCTCAAGTCTCAACAATGGCTTCCTCTCCTTCTCCTCCTTGCAATGGTGGACTCCAAACAAAAGAAGCAATGGCTGCCCCTCCTTCAAATCTTTGCCTCCTCTAAGCTCTTTGCAAAACCTCCTTCCAATCTTTGCCTCCTCTAAGCTCTTCAACTCTTCTTTGGCTCTTTGCTCATACACTTGCAAAAAGACAATGAATTGTTTGTGTGATTTCAAATGAGAGGGGTGGGTGCTTTTTATAACTTTTTGTGGTGATTAGGGTGTATTATTTTATTCATTTTATTTTTAGGGTTCGGTTTTATGCATTGGAAAAGTCAAAAATAAAAAAAAATGTTTTAAAACCTCGTACCCAAACCTATACGTATTCGTAGCGGATACGTATCGAGGCGAGGTTCGAGGGGGCAAGGACGTATCCCGCAACGTAGGTTAATAGGTTTCACTTTGGTAAGCTCGTTTTTGGGGATGGAGTTTTCCCCTTATTGGAAGGTTTGCAATGAATATGTTGGATCAACAAATTTTGTAACACTTTGTCTTAAAATGTTTCTAGGGTTGTGCCTTAACGGTGTTTTGTTGCATTGATGACATTAGGTTACGGATTGGATTCTGATTTACCCGAAGATGTGGAATGGAGCATTTACATGTTGCCCAAAGATTATATAGGACTTACCCTATGTTTCAAGTGCTATAAGTTACTCAAGATTGCTTGTTAACCAGTTCTTTTGGTTAACCTAAAAGAAACACTCTTACAAAGAGGTCATCTGTTTTCCAAAGTCGAGTGGTTTTAGGGTTCTTGCTTAGCATTTGACTTGTCATGCTCGACATGAATAATGAAACTCTTACAAAGAGGTCATCTTTTTCAAAGTCGAATGGTTTTAGGGTTCTTGCTTAGCATTTGACTTGTCATGCTATGACATGAATAATAAAACACTCTTACAAAGAGGTCATCTTTTTCAAAATTGAGTGGTTTTAGGGTTCTTGCTTAGCATTTGACTTGTCATGCTCGACATGAATAATGATGAATAGTTTCAGAGGTGTTCATAAAAGTTACATCCTTTCACTAGTTGTTGGCCTTACATCTTTCGGATCTCAAACCGTGGATTGGTGAATCACTAAAAATGTGGTTTGCCTTCCAATTCCCTCTAAATGTAGACACATTTGCAATCTTGCCCAAATCCTGTGGTAAGCAAAATAAATGTACAAGGTAAAAAATGATGCCCGAGTGTGAGAATATGTGTTTCTTTCTCTGAAAGCAAGCCATTCAAGGTCGCTGAGTGTAAATACGTGGCATGTTACCATGCACAAATGGTAAAATTGGAACCTACTGAGCAAGACTACTAACTGCTCTGCACGCACATTTACAATATAAAGCGACTGATGACTATTCTTTCTCAACTTACACCCCAGGAAGATGCGCTCTTCAAGACAAGTAATCCTTGAGACCACCTGTTATCCCCAAATCCCCCAAAACATGTATCCTGTGAATGTGTTGTTTCCTCCAAAAGCAAGCCATTCAAGTCAACTAATGTTTGAGATCGCATGTCATCCCTATACAAAAATCCTGAAATGAGTAGTCTAACCCTGTTGTATATTTTTTCCTCCTTTGCATACGCACCAAACGCTGGTTTGGGAATCGGCGGGAATATGGCAAGTCGTGGAAGGAGTCGGGCGGAGGAGTCGGGAAGACAGGGGAGGAGCATGGCGCGGGGCATGATAAATATAGGGCTCGAAACCCGACACCACAAACAAACGCGGGTTTAAGCGGCGAAAAAGACACAAGAAAGAGACATGTCGGGTGGTCTCAAGACCGACAAAGAGGAAAATATTAGCCTCCAAACCCGACGCCAAAGAACATGTTTGGGGAGGTCGTCAAAGAAACCCGACACAATGCAATATCGGGTTTCCATGGCGCAAAAGCAAGTCGGGTTTAAAAGCTTGTCGTCAAGAAGCATGTTAAAGAGCCCGCCAAAGCCCGGACCAAAAGACATGTCGCGAGGTAGAAAACCCATTTGGACGACAAGGAAATCGGGTTCATAAGTCGGGCACAAGTCGGAAACACACGGATCGAGAGGCATGTCGGCAGAATGTCCTCTATACCCGATGCAAATGCACAAGGAGTTCGAACCCGACAAGCGTTGGGATCTCACCTACCACCATGGTTGCCAAGAGTTAAGTGCAGCTTGGAGGTGGTCAGCGATTTGAGAATTCCTCTCTTCTCCCTCTCTTTTCCTCCATATAAAATGTAAGGAGGGGGCTGTTTTTTAAAGGTTGGACATTTTTGTTTTGTGCCTCCTCCCTTCTTCTCTTTGGCAGGTGGAGTTGTGGAGCTCAAGCCTCCCACATGGACTGTAATGCCGTTTTTGCCTCTTGGCCTCTGCGATGTACTGTATCGACCCTTGAGCAATATATATGTCTGTGATTGAACTTAAATCCTCTCATGTATTCATTGTTGTCATTTTCGATCTCTTGTTGCATTTTGGCTACTTGCATGGTGTTGAAAATGGATTGTATCTAAAAGTCCTGTGTTTACTTTGGCAAGGCATATGTCCTTCATTCCTCGGTGCATCACCTCCTTAGCTTAGGTTTATGTTTATGCATTTCTCTCTCCCTGTCTCCTTGGTAGTTAGATTAGGTTTTTGGGTAAACCTCTGCGTTTCATTGGTGCATCCGAATGAGGAATAGGAGCCGGCCTTCATCCAGAGAGATTTTCCGATTCGCGAGGTCCCACACTTGGGAAAAGCTCCATGTTGTGCAATCATATCGCTGGGAGTCTCAAAGCGATCGCGTTGCGGAGTCCCAGTCTTGTGATTCGACACCTGCAAGTTTTTGGCACGCGGTGGGACCAAGAGGTCATTCCATAAAAATTTGAAGGAGTTTCACGAAATTCTGAAATTGAGACCGAGAAGTGCATGAGTTCTTTACAAATTAGCCATGATTTTGCACCTCCTAATTTGAACTTGAAATCATTTTTTAAGGGTCTATCTTGCTTTAAGCAAAGTCGAAATTTCAGATAGTTGGTAGATCGAGAGAGAAACCTTCAAAAGGGTATCTTTGGTTTTTTGAGATTTTGATTTCCAAAATTTCATGTTTTTTGTGATTTCGGGTTTTCGGGATCCGGAAACATCAAAGCATCAAAGCATACGAAAAGCCGATAACTGGGTTTTGGGGATGCATTACATGGTCCTATTCCCGACAACAAAGAAAATTGGGTTTTGAGGGATGTCGGACATGTTCCGAGTTCCGACACAGCAATTCGGGTTTTGTGAGTTGCATCACATGACAAAAAAAAACGAGTTCCGCCTGTACCTTTCGGGGATCCGCAAATTGCACAACATGCGTGAGTTCCGAATTGAAGACTACATCCTCCGGGTCCTTCAAATTTTTATTCCGATTTTCAATATTGCCTGGTTTGGTGTGTAACTTGGCAAAATCCAGCCTTTTAGAGGCATATTTAAAAACACATCTGGCGACTCCACACGATCAAAGAACCCATTTCTCTAGCGAGTTGTTAGAATGTTCCCATCCATTTCCACCCATCTTTCTTTCCATCTCTTTCATTCTTTTCCATTCCATGAAGTTGTGCAACCATGACTTCATTTCCATCATGGAATTCACATTTTCAACAACAGCAGTATATCACACCTCCAACATGCTTTACAAATCCTCCAAATCAGCATTTTGGTCAAGTTCAGGATCAACATGCATACCCATATGAGCAGCAATGCCAAAATCAGTTTGGCTATGGAGCTTTCCAAGAGCAAGGGTACGCATGCAATGAAGACACTCAAATGCAAGACGCTGGTCTGCTGGAAAAAATCCAAAAAATGGAGGAGGGGATGGTGCAGTCCAGGGCTCAAGCACAAATGAAAGCTTTTGGAATCGGTTGTGGAGCACCCTGTCCATGGGTGGGACCTTTTCCAAGGCATTACAGACCTTCAAGAGAAGTTGGACTTCATGATTGCAACACTGCCATTGCTTACAAAGTGGATAGAAGGAATAGAGGTGTATGAGAGGAGTATTCAGCAACCTTGTCAACGGGTAAGCACACCATCTCATGCCTTTCTGTTTCCTCTTTCCCAATCTGTTTCATTCCAGCAGTGTCAAGTTTCAAACCCTCCATCTGCTGTCCCAAATGTTGAATCCATGTCTCCACCTCTCAGTCTTCCATCTCATCTCGATTCTTCTTTCCTTTTCCCTTCCAAAAATAAGTCATCCCCTCCACAAGAGCTAGATCATTAAACACCCCTCCTCCAAAGAAACAAGAGGTTTCTTGCCTCCACCACCACAAAAAGTTGTAAAATCGGTTGAGTTTCAACCCATTCCTCCTTTGCATTCCCAATCCCATGTGGGGAAGAAGAAATTGCAAAAATCAGTCATCAAGAGACAGCAAGAGGAAGAGCCGGAAAAGAAGAAATGAATGATTAAGAGCTTAGTAAGTTTGGCTCTTAAATTTGGATTGAAAAGATCCTTTCTTTGGTAAAGCCTACGAAGAGGCTAAGGTTGAACAAACGGTGGTTAAAAACTGATTTTGTGGGCAGAAGAAGAGCAAAAGGAAGAAAGCTCAAGAAGAAGATCTTGCAGCCCCAACTTGTCCTCTAGAAGCAGATTGAAGAGTTTGACTTAAGAAACTTCATATGGGCGATTGGAGGAAGAGTTATATCAAGAGCAAGATTGCCTTCGAGTAATAGAGGAGGAGAATCTGCTCCAAAGGCAAAAGAAGAGGAGCACATCCCATTTTTGCGGAGGAGAAAAGTGCGAGATCAAGGGCTTTGAGCACAAAGCGAGGCTTAAAGGAGAACCTTTAGTTCTTCTTTCTACTTCACCTCCCAGTTCTAAATCAAGAGGAGTTTGATCTCTCAAACTCAATATTGGAGAGTGAAGGAAACCATGGTGGTCAAGTTGCAGAAACATCCGAGGACACCATGGAGGAAGTTGAACACAAAATGGGACAAAGCAATGAGGCGGTTTCCACAAGGCCGATTTGGAGGAATGTGTTTTGATGGAGAAGAACCGGTTGAGTTTTCACC
This sequence comes from Taxus wallichiana var. yunnanensis, assembly GCA_018340775.1. Classification (NCBI taxonomy): domain Eukaryota; kingdom Viridiplantae; phylum Streptophyta; class Pinopsida; order Cupressales; family Taxaceae; genus Taxus; species Taxus wallichiana. The sequence goes on from CM031243.1 coordinate 683,709,900, forward strand.
ATTCTCTCTTTCATCATCCACATTCCAAACGCGAGCCTGGTCTGTCATGCATGGAGGAGAACGAATTCATTTGCAGCAGCTCTTTGGAATCAAAATTGGAAGATTTTAATCTTCCATGTTCTTCATTGGAGGAAGAGAAAGGACTGATGAAGGATTCCACCATTTCTTCCACGTCATCCATTCAAGAGGGTCTACAAGAAGACTCCATTCTTGGAGAAAAATCGAGCTATGGGCATATCAAACGGATAGACCTTGGTCCAATCATGGGTATTTGGACCTTCATTGGAGCCAAAGGAGATTACAATGAGTCATGCTTGCTTTGAGCATGAGGGTGAGCTAAAATAACTTGGATCAGCTGCCATACCTCTTCAATTCAAATGCGAGCAACTAAAAGAGGTATTGGATTTGCCTTGGTGATACCTTGATGATTTGGGTAGAAGACCGAACTTTTGTTGATTTTCCATCCATCAAACAGCCATGATTGTGCAAATCAATTGCATGGCTACCAATTTTGAAGAAAGGAAGCTATTTCTGCACAAGTTATGGAATGAGGTTTGTTTAGCTCATATGGTTTTAGCTAAGAGAAAGTAGGTAGGTTTGCTTTGTGCAGAAGAAGTGCTTGTGCACACTCTGCATGTTCCATTTGGGGCATGTATGATTTTCAATTTTGTACATAGTTTTTGGTGTTGCTGGTTTTTGCTCTTGCATAGTTCATTGCAGCGGATTTTGGTGAGAACAACTCTTAAGTTGCGTGTTCTCGGAGAAGGAGTTGTGGTATGAAAGTTTGGATCATATATCGGGTTGGTTAAAGTTACCGATTATGACTCAATGCCCAATGGATTGCAAAAGGCCACCGATCTTCTACCTGGTGAAGCAGGAAGTAACCCGCGCAGAGATACTTTACATCCAGTCGCCAAATTGTTGTATATTTTTTCCTCCCGGCAGACGCACCAAACGCGGGTTTGGGAGTCGGCGGAATCAGGGCAAGTCGCGGAAGGAGTCGGGCGGAGGAGTCGGGAAGACAGGGGGGAGGAGCATGGCGCGGGGCATGACGGAAGGGCTCGGAAACCCAACACCACAGCAAACGCGGGTTTAAGCGGCGGAAAGACACAGCAAAGAGACATGTCGGGTGGTCTCCAAGACCCGACAAAGAGGAAAATATGTGCGCGGGCCTCCGAAACCCGACGCCAAAGAACATGTCGGGAGGTCGTCGAAACCCGACACAATGCAATTCGGGTTTCCATGGCGCAAAAGCAAGTCGGGTTTGCACGTCGAAGAAGCATGTCCGGAGCCTGCCAAAGCCCGACACCAAAAGACATGTCGCAAGGGGTAGAAAACCCGACGCACAAGGAAATCGGGTTCATAGTCGGGTTAACAAGTCGGAAACACACGGATCAGAGGCATGTCGAGCAGTCCTCTATACCCGATGCAAATGCACAAGGGAGTTCCGAACCCGAGCAAGCGTTGGGGATCTCACCTACCACCATGGTTGTTGAAGAGTTAAGTGCGGATCTTGGAGGTGGTTGGAGGTTCAATTCCTCTCTTCCCCTCTCTTTTCCTCCATATAAAATGTAAGGAGGGGGCTGTTTTTAAAGGTTGGACATTTTTGTTTTGTGCCTCCTCCCTTCTTCTCTTTGGCAGGTGGAGTTGTGGAGCTCAAGCCTCCCACATGGACTGTAATGCCGTTTTTGCCTCTTGGCCTCTGCGATGTACTGTATCGACCCTTGAGCAATATATATGTCTGTGATTGAACTTAAATCCTCTCATGTATTCATTGTTGTCATTTTCGATCTCTTGTTGCATTTTGGCTACCTGTGCATGGTGTTGTATTGTATCTATGTGGTCTGTGTTTACTTTGGCAAGGCATATGTCCTTCATTCCTCGGTGCATCACCTCCTTAGCTTAGGTTTATTTTTATGCATTTCTCTCTCCCTGTCTCCTTGGTAGTTAGATTAGGTTTTGGGTAAACCTCTGCGTTTCATTGGTGCATCTGAACAGAGGAATAGGAGCCGGCCTTCATCCGGAGAGCTTTTCCGATTTCGCGAGGTCCCACACTTGGGAAAAGCTCCATGTTGTGCAATCGCACTGGGAGTCTCAAACGATCGCGTTGCGAGTCCGAGAGTCTTGTGATTCGACACCAACACTAACCTGGATGATTTTTTAAGAAGATTTTGATGCTTTGTATTCACGGAAAATACTTGAAACCAAAAGCCAAAATCTAGTCTATATGGCAAAGCTCCAAAGCTTACATCTGTATTCCTCTTTGTCAAATCAGAGTTGAGAAAACATTCAAACCATGCAACCATAACAACATATACCTGGAGTAGGAAAAGATATAATAAAAACAACTCACTCTTAGTTGTTTTTTGATTTGAGTACTCAATCAATAACTCAAGAAATAAACGATATATGGATCCCGACATATGCACTTGAATCAACTATAAACCATTGTTCTTCTAAATGATATAAGGATTTTAGAGGCATCAAAGCAAATTCCAAGACATGCAAACATATGCAATGTATTCAACTTGAGATAGACATGTTTAAAAGCTTGTTGTAAGAGATTTTTATTTATTTTTAAAGTGCCATAAGAGAGTAGAGGAGGCCGAACAAACAAACACACTCATTTGGAACCAATCAACCATTATATTAATAAGAGGGCCACTTCCATTGTGACATTGCCCCATTGGCATAAGGATCAAGATAAATTGAATGTATCTGCTATGCGGTTGCATGCACTTCACATGCAAATAAATGGCAAATCAGGCCTCTACACAAAGAAATAAGTAATATTAATGTCCACAATTGACCAGAGTCGGTCAATGTGATTTGAGAGTACAATTAGTTACAATAGGAAGCATAAATTATAAGTAGGATTCACACACCAATGGAGCCATAATGCTAGTTATGGAGCCATAGTGCTAGTTATTAAAACCAATGGTCCTTCACAGAGGTTCTCCAGCTATAAATCGTGTAAAAATGCAAATGCTTCTGCAGGTTTGTACTCTGGAACAGTGTGTCCAGATCCCTGCAAAGATGAGAATTAATGAATTTAGAAAACAAAACCAAAATGCATCATACTTGAGAGAAACTATGTATGATCTAAAATAATTGTCCATCTTTTTAGAAATGAATCGTATATTACTTCGAGGAACAAAGATTTACATCAATCTGACAACAGGGTTATAAGGAATTATCACATTTTTCTTGATCCTCTTGACATTTTATGAAAATGGAGTGTCTACCAAAAAGAAATCCCACCTTTATTGTTGCAAAGGTGAAGTCGTGGGCATATCCTTGAGTATATCTGTGTACATTTCAAAAATTCAAAAACACACGATTATGTCATTCAAATCCAGTGAATGGAATACAGTTTAAGGTGGAAAGGAAATGGTGCAAAAGTTCCATACCCGGCAACTTGTCCATCCAGAATCCATGGGCGCCAGCTATCAGTTATTGCATAACCCAAGGACCTTGTCCAAGCCTCGGTTCCAGTATAAGGTACACACATATCATGGTCCCCGCTGTAATCATAGAAGTATTAGAAAGCAGAGAAGAAAGGACCTGCAAATTTGTATAGCCCTTCACAATCTTAGCAGTGCAAACTTCGTAAGGAAGAGAACCAATATTAACAAAATCACTGAAAGGCAATGAGTCGCGACGATCCCAAAAAGATTAGCCATGAAAATAAAGGAGAAAATTCGGTGAACAATTGTCAATTTCAAAAGGGTTGTGCTTTTTTGCAAAATCAGGAAACAATCTAGATACTACCACAATCAGAATTAATTGTAAAAAGATTGGTTAATTGGAGATTTTGGTAACACAGACTGTAACAAGCATATCGATGATACCCATTCATTCCTTCTACCTAGGAGATTCTTTTTAAGAAGAAAAAACAAATTTATTAATACATGGAAGAAGCCGATAACTTGAAGATATCATAGTAACATAATTACAAGTTTTCTTGACTATGAATTGCCTTAAAAGTTAAAATACAAAATTGCAGATAAAATGCGGGTGAGCATAACTGTATACTGTAAGTTACAATATAGTTAAGAACATGCCACGTGACAAAAAACAAAGTACAAAACACTTCAAAAGCTTGCAAAACAAATTGAGGTGCACTGAAGTTGAGAATAGGCAACTAACAACAAAGGAAAAAACAATTTTAAGACAATTGATGGGTGCAGCATTCCCAAAAAATATTTAAAAGCTCAGCAGAAATGCAAGTTGCAATACAGTTGAGAGTAGGTTATGTAATGAAATATCAAATATTTAAGAAAAAATGAGATAATTTTGTATGTATAGCCAATTTAGCCTCTGATTAATAAAAGAGCAGTTTGCCTATATTTTATGTCATCAAGAAATTGTTTCAGTTTCAAACCCAAATTCGCAGCGTGGGTGACAGCAATGAGGCAGTTTATCCACATTGAACTGTTTTGATGGAGAGAAAAATGGTTTGAAGTTTCCAATTTGACCTGGAATGCTTTGCAAAACTGTAATTTATCATAACATTCATGGTTAACTTCTGATAAAAGTTAATAAATTTCTGTATATGCTTAATTCAGCCTCTTGTTAGTAAAGGGTAAAGTTTGCATGGTTGTCTGTTCTCAGTTTCAAACTCAGATTTGACTTGGAAAATTTCACAAAACTGTAATTCATCATGCATGCTTTCTATGGGTTGGTTCATGTCAACAAGGAAGATATGAAGAAAAGAAAAGTTATATTATTGTCCAACAATGGCTAATATATTAGAAAATCACAAAACGACCAAATAAGGGGATATAACAAATTCAAATGAAATTATGGCTGACCATTTGAACAATGAGAAATAAAAGGTCGAGTAAAAATACACCTGTAAATCAATGCGCGGTAACCATTGCTCGTCAAATTTTCATGGTAGCTGATCATACTTCCAGCATCATGATTGTAATTAATACGGTCTGAACATAATTGCCAGTCTCCACATATAGCTTTCTGTAAAGGGAAAGGTTATACATCAGATGCATGAGAGGAATGTTTTTAATAGCTTTGAGCACAGCACTATAAACATAATCATATTGAAAAAGAATTCATTAAAGCAGCCTAATCACATTACTAAAACCTTTTTAAATTCTGCTTGTAAGCAATAAAACTCCAAATCATGACAAACGCAGGTACTTTATCATATATCATCTGATTTTTTAAAAATGTATAGCCTTAAGCCTTTACAAAAATAATGGGCGACAGTACAAGCGTAGATCATTAACAGTAGTTGGAACATAAAAAGGTCATGGGTATGTTGGAAAACGTAAAGGAAGGAATGAACAGAGGAGCTTTATCTCTGGAACTATACAGCCAAGATCGTGTACAAGCTACCCTTTTGTTAAAAAGCTCAAGTTGGTCATCATTTGCCCAAAGTTTTACGACATAGCAGTGCAGCAATCTGGCAAACTACAAGAATAATGAGAGGACATTGAAAACACCAATATAGACATTGATGCTTAAGCACGGCATGCTCCTACATGGAGTAACCAAGCACACTTGGGGTTTATTTACACGTGTGATACGAAATAAGATTATATTAATGTTCACATATGACCAAAATTATTGATGGGGCTCAAAAGTAAATGCAGTTACACTAGAGAAGTACTGACATATGAGGAACCCTAGGGAAGAGAGAACCAAACAACAGAGCAATGGGCGATTCTTTAACAAGCAAGTTTGTGCAAAGACTTGTGCAGATTCTAACCAGTCCGTTTACTCAGCAAACCATTTTTCAAGTTCCGACCCAATGGGATTGGTCGCTTACAATTTTTGAAGGATGCTCTCGGTAGCTTTTTTTTACAAGGAAACGAGATTAAATACAGTACCACTAGCAAGTCAATGCTCTTGCTACAATCCAACCATTCGAGAAATCAAATATATTTAAGGAGGTTAAAACTCCTATGAAAGATACATTTACAACATTGTAAATTATAGTTTGAAATATTGCTGACAATGCATAGAAACATCCGGAAACCTCTCAACCATGTGGGCCAAGTTCACCAAAATGGTGATGTCACAATGGCATAATGTGAGACAGGAATCCACAAGGAATAATGATAAGGTCGAATGTGGGATGACAGCTGATAATGGTCTCAAACACATCGTGCACACAATTTTATACCTTAGGATTGGTCATCATCACTTTTGGAAATCGAAGGCATAAGAATGATATAATCACAATAGTGTAAAATACAAATTTTGAAATATTGCCAACAATAGATAGATCATAGAAACATCCTGATGTAGGCCCAATTCACCAACATTTTGATGCAATAATGGCAAAATGCAAGACAAGGATTCAAAAGAAACAATGACAGGGTGTAATGTGGAATTGCAGTTGATAATGGTCTCAAATATATCATGCACACATTTAAGACCTTAGGATTGGTCATTATCAATTCTGGAATGTATTGTTGTAAGTCGTAACAGAGAGAAAAATAACTTGTTATCAAAATTTACTAATCATTGTTTTTGAATGTGCTGTTGTAAGGGGAAAACTTGTTATGTGCTAAAATAAAAATGAACTTTGTATGCCAACTTGATCAAACACAGCTTGAAATATTTTGCTTCCAAATATGGACTAATACCAAATCATCCTGAGACGATTGCTTCCTCGATAAGAGTATGGAATGAGAGACTTTGCAGGGATTTTTAACAATGCCATATGGTTTTCGCTAAGTGAAATAAATGACTAAAATCCTCCATGTTTATTGAAGCTTTCATGGCTTTTTCAAATATTTCAGATTCAGATGTTGTCTCTACACAGATATTTGAGATAAAATTTGATATGAATATTTCATAGATCAGGTCACTATTGGCATCAAGCTCTACCAGCAGACGAGTAGTTGAAACTTCACTCTGCACTCTTCCATTGTCATATCTTTCTATTGAAAATGCACAAGCCTAATACCACATGAAAATAAATTGGAAGATGAAGAGATCATGTAATAGAAAAAGGCGGGGAATTGGTGATGCACTAGATGGTGATTGTAGAGAAGAAGATAATTGGCAAGGTGAAGAGGGCATTGAAACTTCCTGAGGATACTTTACATCTAAAAAAGGAATGACATGGAACATTGGTAGGAAGAAAAAAATGAGGATGATAACTTAATTGGTAAAATTATGCTGAATTGATTCACATTCCCCAAGGAAGAGCGAGTGTAAAGCCATTCAAGCACTAAATAATCACCTAACAGCAATATTGATTGATATATGTAAACTTTATCCAGCATATACACAGCAGATACAAACATTAGAAGAATACAACAGCAGGTATTTTGCATTATACAACCATTTCATTGCATTAAAGCCTGGTTATGAAACGATAGAAATGTCTCAATATAAGCATTTACCCAAAGGTTGCTGATGCAACTGTGGTTAGGGGTCGTAATGAAAGGATACCATTAGTCAAGCCACTTACAAAATTATGTAGCTGATTAATAATAACAGTCATCTACAGAAACAACATAATTTATTCAACATCAGTGGGTTACACAATCAAGACTGATCGCCAATGATTCAATCAAACAACATACAATGCTTGAAAGCAAAACACTCAACACTGCAGTGTTGCCTCTATGATTCAACCTCCCTTTGACCTCTCCCAAACCTGTGCACAGATCTTATTGCAGTACTCCTTGCAACCACATGTAGGTCATTACTCCATGGAATTTCTGGTCTAGAACCCAATTCCACAAACTAAGTGGTATTCAACTAAATCCTCCATAAACCTGTTTTTGGATTGAACTCCCCCTCAACTAGTGTAGTGATGTGTTTATATAGACACAATCACCAATTATTATGTAATCCCCAAGGCATCCCACCCATAAGCAATTACTTGCATCACAAACATTACAGGAAAAATAAAGCCCTGAAGAACCCATACATGACAAAACTCGATGCAACACAAGTCAGCCTAACATACATAATTGGAAAATTAATGTTTGTCGTCCTTCACTTATGACCCTAATACAACTACTCCATTGATGCCTCTCTCCATGCCATCAAAAGATTGTATGTGACATGGCACGAGATCTTTCAAGAACTCTTAGCACAAAAGTCCAATGACTTTGCAGTTTCATATGTAGGTTTGTGGTATCAAGATAAATCTTCCCCACAATGCAAGCCTCGAAATATGCATCTTGTAGTTTTTCACGTGCCCTGAAGGTTTCTGGTTATGCGCCATAATTCCAATTGGCTGCAGCATCTCCAAAAGGGTTATATGGATTGAAAACAATATTGCAGATCTTCTTGGGACATTCTAACAATGCCACACACATAGATATGTGAAAATACAACAGACCCAAAAGAACAACATAGTACTTATACACGTGTAACTATACAAAAAAATTGATGCCCTAAACAAACTACACATAGCTGACCGTAGCTTATTCCTTCATTCTACCATATTTTTGGTTGATTCAAGGTTATGTGTGAACCTAGATGCTCTTGCATCATTTATCTTCAAGATAAGCGTACCTCTTGAACACACCTTCCCACATATAACTTTTAATTTACTATTAACATAAAATCTAAGCCTTTATTACTACTCACTACACTGTATTGAATCCATACCTTTCAGCTATTCAATTTGCAGCCTTATAAGCCTATTATTACCTCCCAAAATGAACGTCCAGTCTCTTGAAAGGAAATAAATCTATGATGTAGGCCGGGTAAGAGGGGTCTAAATTAATGGAAGTCTTTCCGCGCAGCCTATACTAAACAACCAGCGGACACACGCTCAGTCTTGGAACCCAAAACTCAGTCTTTATTGCATTAATGACTGTATGACAGAGATTACAACCACGCCCTCACTTTGCTTTATTGAATTATAACATAAAGATGATGAACGCACCTATACAGGACTTGATGGTACTCTAAACTCTACTCTAGATATACCCTCCCCTCTCTGCTACCTTCTGTCCCTCTCGTTTAAAAATTGTTGCAGCAATTACAGAGCCGCCGGTTAACGCATACCAACACTTTCAAAATTTCCGCTCGTATAAATTGGCAGGTTTATTATCTTCCGAAAAGGTGTCATTTTGATCCTTGGTAGATGGATGAAACCTCGTGCACATGATGTTCCTAGAGTGTTGGAGCCATGGGGATGCTTCTTGGTTTGTTTTGATTCATCTTTGATACACGCAATGATGTCAATGAGTTGCAAACACAAAGACACAAATGATAATTCATATTTTTGGTTGATGCAAGATTGCTTGTAGACCTGAATGCTTCTATATCAACCTGGGTAGCAGGTATATCTTTAGTGGATCCTATTTTGGGGGAATGTATCTAAAAATTAACAAGTTACTTTGAAAAACAAAATGTTTGCATCCAACAATTGATGAAAGACTATGATTACCTACAGCATAGACTTCAGACCATCTAGACGCTTTTTCATGCATGATCCCATCAAAAGACTAGTAGTTGAAGCAGCACAAAAAATTATTGAACTTCAACTTGCAGCTGAAATGAAGACCACATGGGAATCGCAGCAGCATGCAGGCTCAAGCAATGGATTAGATGATCCTGATGTTCAAACCAATGGCTAGGCAGCCTATTCCAAATATTTGGACCCAAGATGAACCAGTGCAGGATACTACAACAGTTGATCCTAAGCAAAAGGCTTCTTTTCAAGAAACCCCGTAAGGGATGCTTAGTAGAGTGTATATAAGGGAGGGGCTTAATTCTTTACTGTGCAAAATGCCAGATTTGTAATGAAAGAATTTCTCTCTTGGAAATTGACAAAAAACAACTGCGAATAAATTAATAATAGGAGTACTAGTAAAGTGTGTATACATCACTCAGATCATGTAGGTATCTTTTTGAGTCTTCGTTGAAGTGGGAAACGGGTGGCTTTTTGCCCATTGTAGAAATCTAGTTGTGGAAGTTAAAATGACACTCCACCGGTTTTTATTTTTTTTCCTTCACTGTACTGCATTATAATTTTCCCACTTTTTTAATGTAATGTATAATTTTTTTTTTTTTTTCAAAATATTAGTTCTACCTCTAACTGTGTAGAATTCAGATCTAATTCTACTATACAGATCAGTATTTGACTGACGCCAATGTCTTGTTAGAAATTTCTCTCCACAAGTCGACTGATCTGTGTACAATTACTACCTTCTCTTGTTTATCCCTTGTATCCTTATTCTTGCTAACCATCGTCTTCTCAATCTGGTCCATTAACCCTTGGTACATAAACTGACATATACCAATCTTAATTGTGTCATGAGGTTCACTAATGTAAAGCCATTCACACCCTAAACAGTCAACTAGCTACAGTATTAATTGATATATGCAGCATTAATTCATCATACACACATGCGTTTATAATAAAGATTTAAACAAAATACCACAGTAGATGTATTGAAATATACAGTCGTTCAATTGCATGAAATCCTAATGATGAAATGATAGAAATGACTCAATTAAGTATTGGTCCAAAGGTTACCTCTTGAATATTCCTTCATAACTAAACTTCTAACTAATTATTAACATAAAATCTAAGCTTTCATTTCTACTGAACACTAAACTAAGTCTTCAATCCCAGCCTTTTAACTATTCAATTTGCAGCCTTGTTATCCTAAACATGATACTTTTTCCAGCTGAGGACAGTATTGCATGGGGAACCTTGGAAAGAACGTTGAGAAAAGGCAATTGAAAATTTCAAGAAACCATGGGAAGAAATGTAACATGAATTGCAAGACACCATGGTAGCTCTCTCTTATACAATTGTAGTGGCAGAGGAGGAAGGCAGATATGTTGAAGGAGAAGTGGGAGGAGGAGATGAAAGACTTCAGGAGGTGTGATGAGAAACCGATCCTAGAGCAAACAAGGCAGGCATCATCTTGTACACTGAAAGTTCCCTGATGCGGTATAATCATTGCACGGGAACCTTGCAAAGGACATCAGAAAATGCAATCGAAAATTTCAAGAAAACATAATTGCAATACACTATGGTAGCTCTCTCTTTTACAATTATAGCAGCAGAGGAGGAAGTCAGATATGTGAAAAAGAAGGGAGAAAGACATGAAAGACAGAGAGGAAAAATGATGAACAGGTCCTAGAGGAGATAAGGTAGGCATCATCTTATACAGTGAAAATCACCTTACACTTAGGAGGTTGATGGATGTGGGAGTTTGATGCAGTAGCATCATTCGTCATCCAGCATATCCTACATATTGGGGAACACTTGATTTAAATCACCCAGATAGTTTCCATTTTGTCCAAAAGGGAAGAAAGAAGGGGTGACCTTTCTTTATCCAAATCAAAGTTGGAAAGTTGATGAAATTTTGAAGCAAAAGATCAAGCTTCACCATATGGAAGAAAGTGCAGCCAATCCTAGCGAAGAAAGGATGGGAAAGCTTTCTTCGTCCAAACTAAGGTTGGAAAGTTGATGAAAACTTCGCCCTATGGACAAAAGTGCAGCCAACCACATGGAAGAATGTAACATGAATTGCAAGACACAGGGGTAGCCCTCTCTTATACAATTGTAGCAGAAGAGGAGGAAGTCAGATGTGTTGAAAGAGAAGTGGGAGAAAGAGATGAAAGAAATCAGGAGAAAAAATGAGAAAAAGATCCTAAAGCAGATAAGGTAGGCATCATCGTATACAGTGAAAATCACCTTATGCTTAGGAGGTTGATGGATGTGGGAGTTTAATGCAGTAGGATCATTTGTTATCCAACATATCCTACATATTTAAATCACCCGTTGTTTCCATTTTGTTCAATAGGGAAGAAAGAAGGGGCAACCTTTCTTTATCCAAACCAAAGTTGGAAAGTTGGTGAAATTTTGAAGCAAAAGATCAAGTCTCACCCTATGCAAGAAAATGCAGCTGATCCTAGGGAATAAAGGAGAGGCGAGCTATCTTCATCCAAACCAAAGTTGGAAAGTTGATTTAAAAAATTGAAGAAAAATATCATGCTTCACCCTATGGACGAAAGTGCAGCCAACCCTTCTCCTTCAGTCGAAAAGAAAATGTCTAGCAGAGAAAGAGATAGATCCTTCCTCACACATTTATGAAAGTGGAGATTTTCTAGCCGAGAAAAAGGTGCAAGTGGGCAAAGAAGCTGCGACCGCACCTTTTCCCAACGATTCTCACTTTCAAATGGCCTAGTTCTCTCAACGATTCTCACTTTTAAATGACCTAGTCTTCCAAATGATTCTCTCTTGCAGATGGCCTAGTTCTCCATGGAGGAAATTTATGGAATGAGACTTGAAGCAAAGCCAGGACAAGGCAGCTGCACCTTTTCACACCATCTCAAAATTTTACAAAGATTCAAATATTGAAGATCGATTTTTGGGGACATGTCAAAGTCAACTTTGGAGAGATTGCAACTAAAAATCAAGACAGTGTATCAAGACCGGGAATACTACTTTGCATCATGTGAAGCTTGGGATTCATCTTAGCTGACAAAATATTGTAAAGATTGGATGAAATGTAATTAGTCTTTGTAGAAACTAATAACTAATAACCACATTTGTCATCACCAGGTTTATAATTATTTAAGGTGTAACTATGTGATAATAATGTTGTATAAAAAAGTTGCTTATGGAAATTATTGTAATTTCTTATTCATTGATTATATCGAATAGGTTTGAGTCAATTTCAGGTCACCCCTTCAAACATTTGTTATTCAGGATAAAGTGTTGTGCAAGAAAATATTGGAGCGACCATATCACAGACTAGTCCTATTTGGCTCTCAACTCACCATTTGAACAACTACCATAATACATATTCTGAACACGAATATTAACAACGTATTATTATATGTATTATCTTAGATAGTTTCTCCTTTTTCTGTTTTCCTTGAAGTACGTTTATCTTCGAAAACATCAAATAATTTAACTCTTATGTTCTACAAAACAGGCTCCGATTTTATTATAAAATGGCAGGAAAATTTAGAAATTGTTGGAGCTTGCTAGCAAATCAAGGAAAATAAATCTAATGTCTACAGAAACATAATTGTGCAAGGAAATGAAAGAAGACAAAGAACCATTTGAAAATAAAGAAGATATACCGTCTCAGCGTGAATAGCCTTCCTCACAGATTCATCATTCAGCCACACTTTAGCAACCCGATCATCCTAATTTCATGAGTGAAGGGAAGATTAGATCATCTGAAAAAATGGTTGGCTTCTGCTATTTATGTGCCCAAACACCTTCCAACATAATTTGAGAAACTAGAGGTCTTTCATTATTGTTTCTGTTCTACATCACAATTCAGGTTTGTTTCTGAAATGAAATTGTTAAACTTTCAATTGTATTAATAACTGCCATAAAAATTCTTACAAACAGTGTTTACATTTCGATTGGTTCTATAGCTCTAAACTCTAGTTGTATATAATAATCCAAGAATATAGGAAACAGTGTTTACAAAGCAAGGGACACTTTCAGAGAGCTGTGGCCATGTCGGAACATTCCCATCTAAAACTGGTGCTCTGAGAGGCCAAGCATGACCAAAGATTCTCCTCCTTACTGGATGGGGTTTTCCAGTCTCTCCTAATTGCTTGAAACTTTCAGGTAAGTTTTCCTTCCGAACAATAACCTCTTGTACTGCCGTATCGTGGTAGCACGGCTCAAGAATGTCATATATGTTAATCCTAGAAACAAGCTGCAATTTTAAAGACAAAATTTAGATGTTTTATCATATACAAGTAACAAGTAAATTATCAACTTCCATGCTGAAAGAAACAGAAGTCGAGGCAGAATTGTGACCTTATTAATCTCTTCTATTTTTGTATCACAGTTTACATCGTTAGAATTCCAATAATTATCCTTGCAAGCGTTCTTCGCCTCCTGCAGTAATAAGCACAATTAACCATTAGTAAGAGGATATTTTATATAAATATTATAAAGTCCAATCGAGCATTAACTATATATTATTAGTGCTTTATTCAGGATGCATGCATGCAATGCTGATATGCTGTATAGCTAATCCAAATCACTGGTTTATTAGGTTTGATCACACTGTTAATCAATTTCAAGTCAACAATAGATAAACTGAAGTTTTATCGGTAAAAGCATATTACCGCCTATCTAGAATCACAGAATTAAACTTAGATTGGGTTGACAGAGATGGTTAAATATACAAAATACTATCATATTTGTTATGAATTTAAAATAGAATACAAATTTTCAACGGATATCCACCAAGTCTTGATGAACTTTGAGACAGAAATATTATGAGCAAATGTGAGAAATGTTCAGTGGTAATTGCTCCAGATCCCGGGAGATATCCAGGGTACACCATTCTAACTTGCCAGAAGTCGGCGATATCTCGTAACGAGAGTTGAGCTCTGCAATTTGGACCATAGGTAGCTGAGACCTTGGAAGATCCTCTGATGTAGACCACATGAGGTTTTGTGCACTCTCGAGATGGAGCACTATGTTCAAGCTTCCCAAATCCTTTTGTGCCACCAAAACTGTTGGTGCAGTTATGGTGAAGGTAGAATATTGATGGTGGAGGTACCGCATGCATGGGAATGTGGTTTAGCATTACTGTAGAGTGTAGCCCATAGAAGGTGTTCACTGTTTGGGCATTAACACAGACCATGATATTGGGCTAGGCGGTATGATTGGTGGTAGATTTGGAGTTGCTTATTGGATCAGTAATCTTTACGGTCGAGAAAAATTTCATGTGGCATGACAAGAGTTTAGGACTGGAAATTTTAAAATTCTTACTCTCCAACAAAATATATACCCTACAAGTCACATGTGATTGCAATATTAAATGGTAATACATTGTGCCACCGAAATCCTACTAAACTAACTGAATGAAACAAAGCTTCTTAAATTAGGGGCCTGTTGATATTCATACATAAGAATATCTTTTCAACAACTTAGATCATATGTACCACATATAGAAGCTGCTTGCAGTGTGGAAGAATGTTTTCCGAAAATTCTGAAACTCTACATTTCAATGTATAGAAGGCATATTCCTAAAATCCACACAAGGAATATGCCATATGGGGAATAATTATATTTGAATGTTGCTAGCTCCTAATTACTAGCTGGATAGTACAAGTGACACAACTCTCTTTCCTATTAGAAGCTAGGTAGGAAATCCCAGACTGTCTTGTTCATAGGTTTCTGAAAAGATTTATGTTTAAGTCTTTAAAAGAACCTGATTTTCCAACAACACTAAAAACCTGATATGAGGATATGAAAACCCTACCCTGCCTCTAACCCCCTTTCGCTGTCCCATCCTCCCACTCGCAACTCCACATCATAGTGTGCCGTTGTATAATAGGAAAATTATTGTGTAAGTTACCTTAAAATAACAAAGTGGAATGGTAAATTCAAGATAATCACAATCTAAACCTGAAAACTTGCCATTGTTGAGGGTGGCATAGGCGGTGATTTTAATTTGACTGTGTGGGATGGTGACCAGGTTGAAGTATATGAAACTACTCTTTGGCCTCATTATGAAAGATTTGAAGAGGATACTCGGTGTTTCTTTGTAAACAGGGAGTAATCGAATATGTATTCAGCTGTTCGGTATTCTTGAAGCAGGAAGAAATCAGATGTATGCTAGGCTAGATAAATTCTATGCAGGCTCACACTCTCACTCTTTCTTCTTTTATTAAGAAATCAATTTTTATGGACTCTCACGTTACTAGTTCTGACCATGGGGAAAGACATTCAACTTCTAAGCTAAATGTCTCCCTTCTAGAGTCAAAAGAATACTTGAGGGCTATGGCTAGAGTTTGAAACTTGGTTATATATTGAGTGCTGGTAAAGGGTGGATTTTTAATCACCATCCATCCAACATATTATTAAGTTTTTCTTCGAGGGTGGAATCAAATGATTGCTAAGGTATGGAAAGGAAGAGAACAAAGTCCCAATTACAACTCCAATATGCCAAATGCATGTTGGAATTAGATCCTTTTAATGCAAGGATAGAGCCATTAGTAACTTTAGAACCTCAACTTAAGAAATTTTAGGAGAAGTGAGACAAACTAGAATAAGGAGACACCTTCGTGGGATTGTAGAAGGTCACATGCCCTACAAATTTTATTTCCAATAAATAAAGTGGGAGCATAAGGCAGAAAGGTTCCTTGTGTACTAGATTTTGATGTAACCTCTCAATGGATGGAGAGCCATTAGTAACATTAGAACCTCAACTTAAGAAATTTTAGGTTAAGGAAGTGAGATAAGCTAGAATATGAGATTGTAGACGGTCATGTGCCCTCCAAATTTTAAATGGAAGCATAAGGCAGAAAGATTTCTTGTTCTACTAGATCTGATGGTAACCTCTCAATAGATGGACTTTATATTTGAGATACTTTTCAAAGGCCAATTCCAAAGATGCTCACATCTTTTGGCACTGAGCCTTCACACAAAACAACCATGGATATTTTCAAGTAATTCCCCATAAGGTGGGAAGTTATGAGGTCCTTTATCTATATAGAGAGCTAGTGATACATGAGTTGAAGGCTGCTATAAAAGATATAAAGAATGGAAAGTCTCGAGGCTTGTGTTTAGGGAAACTTGTTATAAATGAAGGAACAGATATTACCTGAAAGAGATCATCTGATATAAGACCCATTCCATGAACAAATGGCACAAGTGCGTTACCATCAAATTTAGGATCTGTGACCCCATTTCCTACTATATAGCCCTGAAAATAAGTACACATTAAAACAAGATTGGATTTATTATTGCAGGGTACATGATATGCAGCCTTCAATGTATTATCTACAATTCAATAAGATTCTTGAACCACTTCGACCTTAAAATTCAGAACAGGTTTTACACCAGCCGTAATTCCTGCGACAAAATTCAATCATGTGAGACCCTTAAATGGCATAACTTGTAAGGTATTGATTCGTTTAATCCATAAAATTATTAAAATACCAATTATTAAAGTAAAACAGTTATCAAAAGAAACCACCATATTTGCATACCCTTAGATACTTCTGATGCCAGAGTTGGAACATAGATTCCTGCAAATGATTCTCCAGCAATAAAGAATGGATTTGAAAGGAACTCTGGATATTCCTCAAACCACTGGATACAAATAAACAAAAAGAGCTCTGTCAATGCTATAGACAATGATAAATACCGATTTTTGAACTACTCAATTGTCTAAATAAATTCATATATTCATGGATTTTTCTTCACTGCTGAAATTCTTGTGCTTTATATAATTGAAATTTATTCTAGCAACTGTCTTCATACCAATACCAAAAATTCAATGCTATGTAGCTATCTTCCTTTCCATATCTATTCAAGTGAGATATCATTTATTAGTACATCCTAACATATTGATTTTCAATGAATAGCTTGGGACCTTTAAAAGAAAAGTATGTGTATCTTTAGCCGTCTGAAAGTCCCCAGTATTATAGTCATTTTCTGTTCTAGAGTATGAAAAGCCAACTCCAGATGGTGAATCCAAATAGATGATACTTGAGACCTGGATAAGAAAGTAATCACATAAATGGTAAAATGTTATCAACCTGAAGATCCAAAAATGCAGTCATTTCATGTCTTGCAGTTAAGTTGTGACATGTAGTGGCTTCTAAATCCAATCCAGCAACTGTCAATATTTAGAATAGTTGCAAACAACAAAAAGTCACTATTCAAAAGAAATGAGACCTTTGACCAGGCATGTGGATTCAAGTGTAGCTTGGGCAAAGTTTCAGAATTATTTCTGGCTTCAAAGTTGAAAGGACCTGCATAGGCAAGATCTCACAGTCACAACTGCAGCGTTTTCAATTTCAATAACATTGATTTCTTGTATTCATTAGCTACCAATCCTCGGATTGACATAATGTTTTGAGTAGTACAGACTATTTCAATAAAGTAAATTTCAAGGTCAAATTTCTGTTGATTAGATGTAAATGAGCAATAATATAATTTGAGTGTCTGAATCCAAACAGATGAAAAGAAAATTTGCCAAGATTATTTATAAAATACACACAGAAAACAGAAAATTAGTAACTTATGTAAGATGTGGGTCTTGAAAATAAGTTAGTTCGGCTACGGTTCACTTGTGAAGATGGCTGCAATACAGCCCACTAGGGTTCCAAACCTGCAGAATGCTAGGCCACGACACATATTAAAAGAATGAGGCTGTATGCAAATGCAGGACAGATTTTTGCTGTAGAGCTACCCCTCAGGCCTTTGTATCTTAACCGAAGGAAGTAGGTTTATCTATGCAGCCCTATAAGGGGAAGAAGAAAAAACTACGAGTAGTAAAATACAATATTAAAAATATTAATAAAAATATTGAGGAGCTTAACCGTGTTCATAAATGAATCCATCAAAAGTTGAGCAACCCGGACCACCATTCAACCACAGAACAACAGGATCTTTTGCCGGATTTCCTTGTGATGTAACAAAGTAGTAGTACAAAAACCTCCCGTGATCCTTGTCCACTGTTACATATCTACAGGTCAAAAAAATGCACAATCAAAGTCACCATTAGCAGCAATATAAAAGAAGAAAATATTGAATACATGGAAGAAAGATGATCTCTATCAGCCAGTTCTTATTTTCATGCCAATCAGTAGCTTAATAATTTTTAATACGGTGAAAAACAATCTGAGAAAGAAAAGAGTATTGGATACATCCATACCCTCCATAATGTTTTGAAGGAAAACTACCGTCATAACCAGGCACAGATTTTATCAATGCTTTTGCTGGTGCTGCAGCTGCATACCAGTGAAAACCCACCAATGCAAGAAAGTACCATGTCCAGATAACCTTCCCAAAGGTCATTGCTAAATAGCAAAGGACAGCCCCGAATATGGAAATTCAACTGCAACAACAATATTTTTGGAGCGAATTACTAAAAGATAGGATCCAAATAGTGCAACTTCAGTCTTTGCTGGAATTCATAATTCTGACATAAGCTCACAAGGCCTATCGATTTCTGCAAATGGTTGTAATTTAGTTAACTTTTTCGCACCATGTAATGCAGCATTAACTATGAATGGCAAACTATTTTTATAATTATTTTCGTGAAACTTGAGATCCATTTTGGTAACCCAGTCTAAAAATGAAAGTGTACTTTATCTGCTATTGTATCTGAAGTTTGAAACTAATGGTTGAAAGTCAATTCCTAGAAATAATAGACAACTCTTTTAAATTATTTGTTTCTATATTTATTCTTGATTCGTCCTGAAAATAGCATGTTTTGACTAACTCAGGGTTCTCGGTCTAAATTGGGATGTTCAAGCAAAAACTCAATCTTTCGCTCCAAATAGTTGAAAGTTTATCATGAAAGACTAAAACTTGGTGTTTTTAGCAAAAACTAGGGTCAGGATCACATCGTGTTCTAACAAATGGTAGCTTCTGAATTTTCTTAACCGTTGCTGCCCGGAATTTTGCAGAGCATAGAAAGCAGTGTAGTTATGTGTTTGGACACTGTGCAGGTTCGGATACAAAGGAGAAAGGTCTAATGGTATGTGCACGCTATAGTCTAAGCACTATCAGGTGCAGAGGATGGTCTCATACGCTGTGAGTTACCCTGAAGTCCAAGTACAGTTGGATGCATAAGGTGCCAGGCATCGTGTGCCTTTCTTGTATTTTTGAGAGACCTCATAGACTACTGCTTGCCATGAAATGAAGATAATGAGTCATTTTTCTCTTGAAATTTCTCTTCTAAAGTAAAAGGAGCTAAACATGGAATCAACCATGGTCCACAGGCCAATACGTGAGTACTATGCAGGGGGCGCCTGCTACAAGAAGGCCCAGTTTCTGTAATAGACCTGTGCTAAATGTAAATGAGGTCAGCTGCTTACAGCAATTAACTAAATAATATATAAATTGCAGTAGTCTGGGGTAAATTCTATTTTGAGGCATTTGAATAGGTAATGCAAGTCTTTCCATGACATAAATAAAAATATTTTATTCTCTTTTTAAGTAAAAAATCCTTTCTACCAGTCACACAGCAGGAAGAGCTTATACACTCTCCTTGTCCCATGGGGTCTAAAATAAGTCCAAAAGTTTTGGCTCCTAGGCTTGAGAAGAAATTCTATGTAAATATTCCATTTTACCAGTTAAACAGCAAAAGAGCTTATATACCCTCCTTGTTCCATGGGTCTAGATTAATTTCCAAATAGCTTTGGCTTCTAGGCTTGAAAAGAAATTCAAATTTCCTTCTAATTGATGGCTATGATAATTACGAAGTATAGGTTATTTTTTAGGTCACAGCCAAGACACCAGTTTGGTATATGAGTCTGCTCTTGTGAAAGCCTACAAGGGAATTTCATTCCATTAATCTTATATGTTGTAAGAAAATTGTACCTCTGGCTTCCGTCTTGATGGCTATGCAATGCTGATGCCAATTCCACTTAACTCGTACACAGGAATATTGTGGAGCTTGGAAAAAACTCTGAACTTTAACATGATATCACTCACAGATTGCTTGATGAATATAAGAGACCGCCTTAGTGCAGAGACTACAGGTGGAAATGGCAAACCACATGAACATTGATTTGCTTAAGGAGATCACTTGCCCTTTCCTTTCACAGTGTGACAATGCTTTAATTAGAAATTTGAGATTACTTCCACAGGTTCTTAATTTTAAAACATGTCTAACAACAACTGTGCTCTATCCACTTATCCTTTCTAGGTATATGTTTCAAAAATGCTACAGATGATATCATTGAATTTAAGGATGAGGATGCTGGCAAATGCAGATGACTGAAGGTTATTCAAAGAAACTGTATTTTTCTAATTGTTACATGATTGAAGACCTTCCATACTTGTTTCTTCCTTTGGGAGCAGCAAGATGTTTTGCAAAATGGTCACTTGAAAAGTTATCTTGATGGTGGAAGTACTTTTTGCATACATACACGGTAGAATAGTTTAAAGTAAACAATAAATTCTGCAACAGCAGTAATTTGAGAAGATTTGATTTCTGGCAGATAGGATGATTTCAATACAGTCTATATTTGTTAGCTGTAGGGAGAATCCTATAAATGGGAGGAGCCAGTAGATGACCATAAGGTGAAAAGGCAATGGTCTTAAAGTCTGGGCCTAACCAGCACACCAACTTGGCCTATGAGACCCATGAGAGATTAAGCAGCATTTTCAATTCATATATACACACCCTTACACCAAGACTAAGCTGATCCTTGTCAATCAGTCAAGGAATACATCAATGAGCCACATAAGATTTTATAATGTCTTCAAAATTATCACAAGAGTATGCTCCTCAATTATGTTGTTTACCAAAAGTAGATTCATAATCCTAATAAATGGGAATTGTCTGAAGGTTGTCAAAGAAGAAGCAGATTATATCCAGTTCGTAAGGCTTGGATAGTAAGGGCAAAGACTGTCCCAAGCTTTACATGATTTGGTTTTATTCTTTCAGAATTGGGGCTTCAAGGATGACCCATGCACCATTACCAAAAATATGCTGAAGCTTTATATGATTTGAAAGCACAGGGGCTCCAAAGATGCCTCAACTGTCATTATAAAAAAATGATGAAGCTTTATATGATTTATCACATCGTTTTATTCTTACAGAATTGGGGCTCCAAAATGTCTCAAACACCCTTATCCAAAAAATTCCGTAAGGACATGATCCCATGAGGGGGTTACAGCTATTACTTTTCCTGCACAGGTGACCCATGAAGCGTTTCCAATGGCCAAACATAAATAAACAAAGAATCTTCATCATAAAAATGGGAAGGTTAATTTATTTTGGGAGCTTGTGGAGAGGGGACTCAGAAGTTTGCAGCACTCATAACGATTCATTGATTTTTCTTACAAACTAATACCACTAATTATTGTTTTTTTGGTTTTTTTGGTTTTATTTTTCATTTTTGGTTGGAGAACAAACCAGCTGACAGGTATCTACTGCTAACTTTTCAGACAAATTTATACTTTCAGCTAAATGAACGTTAGGTGAAGACAATATATACTTTAATGTCTTCTGCTGGTTCAAGAATGTTACAATGTAGTATTTGTTTATCTGAAATAAGTCATCTTGGCTGAGAAATACGCTTAACTTGCACACCTTGATGAAACAGTGATCAATATCATTTTGATGTTCTCCATCATTATCGAGAGGCCCGCCAGATTCAAGATTGTTTATCGGTTCTGTACGCTAAAGTCTTACCTAGAGATAACTGTTCTTTTCTTGGGTTACTTTCAAAAGGTGTCTTTATGTTGCAGAAAAGGAAAGAAAGTTACAGATTTCTAAAATGCCATACAAAGTCTGTGAAGCAGAGTAGTTTGCATTAGAAGCTAAATTTGCTTTGAAAAATAATGTAAGATCATTTTTGTAAGATCGTTATCACTCGTTTTGTGCAAAACACAAAACAAATATTATTAATTTTTTTCCATTTTTTTAAATTTGTAAATGTCAATTAAAATGAGATATTCCTTATTACGTAGGAGGTTGTAATTTAACGATGAAAATGGTGGTATAAAAGACGATGCATAATTATTTATTAAAATATAAATTATAAAAGATATACAAATAGAGATAAGACTTGGATCATACCAGACAATTTTAACTGAATGGATACGCTTCCATAGGACAAAATAAACTGAATGGATACTCTTCCATCCTACAAAATAGTTTGTGTACCTAACAAATATAAAATTAGTAGTTCCCCAAAAAAAACTAAAAATTTTAATATTCAAAATATAAATTTATTAAAGAGTTCAACACATTCTTTTAGTTTTACTCAACTTATTATGCCAAGTAAAAATTGTCTTTTCAACAACACTTAGTTTAGAAAGGCCCACTTAGTCATGCAACATGCTTAATAATTTAGGGAATTCATTATTTTTTAGATTTTACTCAACCCTTTTAAATCGTATAAAAGTGTCTTATTTCTAAAGGTGATTAGTTTTGAAGTCTACTCAATCATATACAACTTCTCATTCTAAGTGAGTAAATTTATTAGCTAATCTCTTCCTTTCGGTCAAGAGGAGGTGAGATATGTAACTGAATAGTTGGGTATATAAAAGTGGAAATCATCGTAGGGATGGAACCCAAAATTTAAACCAATGATCCTGGCTTGTTTACCTTATCTCACCCCCAAAAAATTGTTTATAATTCAAATATCAACAATAAAATTGAAGTATATATATTTTTTCGGAGATTAATAATAATAATAATAATATAAAATAAAGTGAAGTATACATCTTTAATATTTATGACTGCAAATATATAAA